>JACVVK020000009.1:0-167500 GCA_018292915.2 Batillaria attramentaria | reverse complement strand
CGGGTGGTGATCACCTCATCCTGTTTAAGTGTCAGTTCCGTTGTTCCTAACACCTGTCAAATCACTGATCATTGTTTTCTCCAAACACTTATCACGCGCGTGTCAGTGCGTGGCAGTGAACGCGTGTCTTTGTGTGTGTGTGTGAAGTAAGGCGGATATTTGATAGCCATGATGTGGTTGTTAATCCTTGCTTTTTTGTGTTTGACAATAAAGAAAACGGAAACTGTTTCTTGTTTTTGTGACGTACCTGCCGGCGTGCGATGTGTGTGTGTGAGAGAGCGGAGAGAGAGAGAGAGAGAGTCTCCAGGGGGTGCCGCTGCGGCGGACTAAACTCAGCTCAGTGACAGATTTGACAACGCCAGGACGGACGTCAGAGTACGTCGTGTGTGTGTGTGTGTGTGTGTGTGTGTGTGTGTGTATGCCACGGTGTGTGTGTGTGTGTGTGTGTGTGTGTGTGAGAGAGAGAGAGAGAGAGAGAGAGAGAGAGTGACGTGTTTTGTCAGTCAACGTACGTCGTCGGCGCGCGCGCGCGTGTGTGTACGTCGTGTGTGTGTGTGTGTGTGTGCCACGGGGTGTGTGTGTGTGTGTGTGAGAGAGAGAGAGAGAGAGAGAGAGAGGAGTGACGTGTTTTGTCAGTCAACGTACGAAGTCGTCGCGCGCGCGCGTGTGTGTACGTCATGTGTGTGTGTGTGTGTGTGTGTGTGTGTGTGTGTGTGTGTGTGTGTACGTCGTGTGTGTGTGTGTGTGTGTACTTGTTTCCCGCCGTAAAATTTAAACGCGTCACACAAGTTCACGACACGGCATGAAACGAAAGTGGTTAAAAACATGGTGGCACATGCGACTCTGTTTACGTTTTCCGTCGCTGAAATTTAGGTAAAGCCGCACAATCTTGATTATTGGAAGACTCCACAGAAACACCAAACTCTGCTTCTGAGTCAAATCCACGCATGCACACTGTACTTATCACTATGATGCAATGATCCCTACGGTTGATATGCGTGGCTCCCGGCCGGGCAGGACCGGGTCCGGACGCCATTGTAACTGACTGCAGTTTGGGCGACCAGTTGTTGTTCACGACCGTTTTTGCTCGGTCCCGTGAAATAATAATAATAATAATAATGAGTATTGTATAGGCGCTTTACCCAATTTCACGAATCGGCTCAAAGCGACGCGAACTGAACTCAACACGCACGCTCACGTGAATCACACGCATTCTCCCACACACTGGACATAAACACATTACAATCACGTGGTGCGAAGGGTCAGCTCAGCTATTTAAATTTTGGAATTTTAGAATTACATTTATTTTTCAAAGTTGGTGGGCTGAACATTTCCAAAGCAGAGGGGGAGGAAGCCGGAGTACCCGGAGAGAACCCCCGACGATCGGCCCGAATGAACAGTGCCACATACGAGAAGGAAAAATTCTTTGCCCCGAGTGGGATTCGAACCCCCCACCTCTCGCATTGGTGACAAGTCTCTTAACCACTAGACCACCGACCGCGAAAGGTCGCTCAAAAAAGTTTCTACTGTATAATAAACAGCAAGACATACCGCTACACCTTCTGAGATGCGCCCACTGTTGTAGTATGCCTGTTGAAGGCACTGAAAGAATCTGGTGTCTGACGTCAACTTGTGCTCCTGCAAAACAAAATAATCAAACCATCGTAATGTTGTACAATCATGCTGTGCAAAACATTATATTGTAACTTGACTGGCATGTCATACTGTGTGTGTACTGAATCTCTGTCTCACACACACACACACACACACACACACACACACACACACACACACACACACACACCACTACATTAATATATTGTAACCACCACTTCAGTCTCCCTACTAGATCTCTCATCGACATTAAATGAGCACTCTTATACACTAAAACACACACACACACTGTTCTCCACCTTGAGGAAGTCATGGAGCTCCAGCAGACATTCCACCTCGCCAAGATTGGAGAGCTGTTGCTGAAGATTCAGGACTACGCCTGGGTTGGGCACCACCCCCTGTAACACTGATTGTCGTAACAGGGCCACAGCATCCTCCACTTCCCACATGTCCATCAGCTGCAGCAACCGTTTTTCAACTGTCTCATGACTGCTATTGCTGTGCAATCTTAGCTGTGGCCAGCCCAGTCGTGCAGACCAGGGCAAAGACTCCACACGTACAGAGGTGTTGCTGCATACTGGCGCACCAGAACACACTCCCATCCTTTGGGATGACAACACCTTTATTGCCTTTATGTTCCGTTCTGCATTGATGTCTCTTGTGATGGTCCTTGAACGTCGTACAGCAAGCATTTGGGCGGACAGGCCTCCTATCTAAATGTACCATCAGTACTTCCATAACACATTCAAATTTTATACACAGAAAAATAAATAAGTGCTGTTTGCTTTCTTTTCAGGGGTCTAGCTACTACATGTATTAGAAGTACAGTGCCTCAGTGTGGCTCAGTCTCTATGGCAAAAATTAAAACATCTCATCTTTAGCTGGTGCAGTAAACCATTTATGTCACCAGTTAAACTCTGTTTGACACATACCATTTCCGTTCAAAGCTACTTACCCTCAAAACTGTTTTGCTAAGCTGGAAGGTGAAAAGCTGCATATCTGCTGTCACAGTAAATTCGGATCACATTTCGACTTTCGGTTTCACTGCTGTTCCTCTGTCACGAGAACAATGTTTGTTACACTGATCGCCTTGCACCTCTTGTCTTGGATTATGATGGTGTTGCTGGTCTTAGGCATATTCAGTCTGATGTTTCTTCTGGTAGCAAACCGTGGAACTTTGGGCACGTTCCATATAGCCTGAAAACGAAGCTTGATAGGAGGCCAAGCCGTCTGCTCGTTCAGGGGAAGTCACTCTTACCTGACTTAGTCGATTGACTAAAAACATAGGCCTAGCTAAAAAAAAATAAAAAAAAAAATTGACAAGCTAACAACATTTAATCTGCATAAACACTGAGTTGCTGACAGTAAAATTTTGTACCAGGAGTGCTTGTTTTACTACAAGAATGCACAAATCTCATTTTTTATCTTAAAAAGTATTCCCAGAGTTAAGACGATTGGTGAGACATTACATTATCTCTCTGTTACGCACTGTGGAGTGAATAGATGGAATGTCACAAAAGTAACTTCCCTTGGCTGCAGGTCGGCCAAAGTTCTCAAGTCGCCCGTACTTTAAAGGTTCTGCAAATGGCTAGTGTGTTCACAAGTCTGCTCAGGAAACGCTCGGACACAGTGTTGCAAGATGTATATCGCGGGCGACTGAGGCTGTCAGTTATCGGCAGACACTTGGCAACATCAGCAAGAATGTGTTCCAGTGAAAGGTTATAATCAAATAAAAATCCTGATAATAACACCATTTACTGTTCCGGCATTATCTCATTACCAGGACCCTATAGAGTGCCATAGTCTCTTCTATCAAATAACGCAGGTTTAGAATAAACCAAACCAATAGACCCATATTACCATGTATGGTAAGAGTGCACACATATACAGTTGTACCGTTATCTGTAAATAGTATAATGCCACAGTGTGTACATGCAGAACTTTACATGTGCGATATACTGTATATCAGCCCAGACAACCCCATTTACATATAACTACACCATACACAGGTGTATTGAGGCTCTTTGCCTCATCATTCAGTTTTATTCCAAATTTTCTAGTATAACTTCCACTGTTCAACTCAGTCTATGTTGAGTATCAGTATGTTCTTGACTTTTTTTCTTTTTTTTCCCCCAGTTCCATTGAGTCCCATTATGCGGAGGTGAATGGTGTGCGAATTCACTATGAGAAAACTGGGTCAGGAGACCATACTGTGCTGCTGCTGCCAGGGGCACTAGGTAAATTTTACAGCTGGGAAGTTGAATCCACCCAGTCCATCAGTGCACACATCATTTTTCTCTGACCATGTGGGGATACCAGTTTGTTTATTTGCAATCACATCAGGTGTACCATGGTAGATAATGGGTGACTGGTATGTTTGGTGCTCCCCAGATTGCTAGATATACATGTCAGTAATATACTTCATGGTACATGGTACATGTACATGTAAAAAAAAAAAAAAGGAAAAAAACAACAAACAAGTCTTTGTTAGCTTTACAATTGAGGTATTTGCAATTAATTGATTGATTAAGTCACACCCACTCATCCCCCTACCCCCTCCCACCCCTCCTCCCCCCTCCTTCCAAGCTGGTCTTGGGTTTAAGAGAATTAAGATGAAATAAGCCTTGTTCGATCCCGTTGGGATTTTTTTTTAATACATGCATGCAGGTTCAAGCCGAACTGACTTTGGTCCTCAGCTGGAAAAACTGAACAAGAAAAAGTACACTATTTACGCATTTGATCCACGGGGATATGGGAAGAGCATTCCACCTGAGCGGGACTGGCCGCTACTGTTTCTACAGCGTGATGCTGAAGATGCTGTTGCTCTCATGAAGGTAGAATAGACGTACATTATTGTAAGATCAGATTAATTTGTGAATAGGTGATCATTGCATTAGTGGATGATCAGACAACCGTAAAACCACCCATGAATTTAACTCGATAAAGTGACTAGCATCAATGCCGGGTCATTATTATAATATGTGGTTTGGTGTGATTTGGCACCATTTGTTTAGGTTATCTCTGATTATGAGTTTTCCATGACATGACCTTTACTTTACAAATGTTAAGCATCCCACACTTGAACTTTGCACACACATACTTTAGTTTTCTTGTAGGACTTCAAGTGCTTGAAGGAAATGTCAAAATGCACATTCTTGTTTTTGACAAATCCAGATAGCAAATTTATACACATAACATACATTGTGGTCCAGTAGTTGTACAACATAGTGAGTGAATGCCTGACTAATTGTCTGGGAGTTTGTTTCTTTATATGCACTGACCATTTGAGTATCTGACACCAGTGTGACTGAATTTCAACCCTTGGTGCATATACCAACTCCTGCAGTGGTCTTATGACCACTGTTCTGATAAAGAACATCCTAATAGTGTTTGTACCAATTCATGTTTTCTGTGTAAGCTGAGAGTCAAGGCACAACTGACAGTTTTCTTCTACTGACTGGTCAGCCCAATGCATAGATCTGTAGATATACAGATGTATTGTTCATCATGAATGAAATGCATCATATATAATTTTTATTGTTTTTTTCTCACGTGTTTGTCATGTATTAACTTTTTTTGTTTGTTTTTGCTTCTTTTTTTTTTCCTAAATATGTGAACTGCACCCACACATCTGTGCAAACTGAAATGATTAGATTCTGGTATTGGTGCATGTACATGTATATGCAGTCCAGTGCATGTTCAGGAGAGATTTCCATTCTGTAAATCTGGGGCAGAGCTTTCAGGTACCACAATACTCTGTTATGGGTTGGAGTGACGGAGGCATCACTGGTCTCATAATTGCTGGCCGTTATCCACAACTGCTTCGTCGCCTCATAGTCTGGGGAGCGAATGGATATATTCTGGAATCAGACATGAAGCTATTCAGAGGTCAGAATCTGTCACTTTCCCATTTCAGACTGCTAGCCGTCTGTCAGTAATCCTCACAAATGATTATTTCTGCGCCACTGAGCGACACATCTGACAAACCTCTAAGACCTTTGGAAATCCTGTTTAAGAGAATAGTTCGTAATACATGTACCTGTGGTACTTAACTAGAAATTGTGAAAATGTAAGAGCATTTCTGTGTACAGTTTCGGTGATTTTTTTGTTTGTTTGTTTTTGTCAGGGAAAATCAACATACACTGACAAATATTTGAATAATCAACGTGTGTATTGAGAAATTGGCACTTTCTTTAAGTTTTTGATCCCAGGTGAGGATTTCCAAATCTTACTGAAGTGAACATCAGTCTCCTGAAACATTTACATGTACTTACATGCTAAGCGGTTTATTTCATCCATGCAGTTTTGATACAGAAAAGTACAGACTTTTGCCTTGAAATCAAATTATGTACATGTCTACTATAGATTCATGCAGAGTGTGTCTGTGTTAAGTGGGTCCGACTGTATGACAGTCAGATCATGGAAATCTAATGACAGTTTCACCCAAGGATATACCTGTACCATTTGTTGTCAGAGTCAGTGCGTATTTCTTTTATGTTTCAGATATTGAAGATGTGAACAAGTGGAGTGAGAGAATGCGGGAACCATTTGTTAAGTTGTATGGAATGAACTACTTTCAGACACAGTGGAGCAACTGGGTGAATGCATATGGCAGATACTTTAAGGACCGTGATGGTGAGACGTGTTGCTGTTTTCTTGAAACAGTGTAAATTCTTGTTAGGTCACTGTGCTAATTGAGTCAGTGGATCAGTTAAATGAACAGTACACTCATGTTTGTGTATCAAGCAACAGAAGAAACACAGAATTTATATTCATTGTTTTCATGATACAAAATGCATTAATTTTGGTCTTAGAGGGTGAGCCATTTTTGGCTCCCTTGTGTAACAATGGGAGTCTATGTAATAACCCTCCGTCGTCTGTCTGTCTGTCTGTGTGTGTGTGTGTGTGTGTGTGTGTGTGTGTGTGTGTGTGTGTGTGTGTGTGTGTGTGTGTCCAGAAAACTTTAACGTTGTCGTTTTCTCAGAAACTACAAACAGCAGAGACACCAAACTTGGCCTGCTGATAGACAACCATAAGACCTTTCAAAACATATCATTTTGAATGACCTTGACTCAAGGTCAAGGTCACTAACGCTGTCTGTTTGAAAATTTTACATTGGCATTTTCACGGAATCTACAAAGACCAGAGGTTTGAAACTTTGCATGATGATAGACATTGATAAGAACTTTACAGATATACATGTTTTCAGTGGCCTTGTGTCAAGGTCAAGGCCATACAAGCTATTTTTGTGAAACCTTAACATTGGCATTTTCTCAGAAATAACAAACAGCAGAGGCGCCAAACTTGGCATGCTGATAGACAGTGAAAAGACCTATGCACACAAACCATTTTAAATGACCTTGACCCAAGGTCAAGGTCATTAAAGCAGTCTGGAAATTTTTACATTTGCATTTTTTTCGGAATCTAGAAGAACCAGAAGCATCAAACTTTGCGTGATGATAGATATTGGCAACACCTTCACTGACATACCTATGTTCAATGACTTTTACTCAAGGTCAAGGCCATGCAGGCTGTTTTTGGGAAACTTTAACCTTGGCATTTTCTCTGAAACAACAAACAGTTGAGGCACCAAACAAGGCATGATGACAGACCGCAATGAGACCTACCTTTTTGAATGACCTTGACTGAAGGTCAAGGTCATTAAAGCTGTCTGTTGTGAATTTTAACATTACCGTTTTCAGAGGAACTACAAATACTAGAGGCGTCAAACTTGGCATAATAATAGACATTGATGTGATCTCATTTTAATGACCTTGACCCAAGGTCAAGGCCATACAAACTGTTTGGGGGAAAATTGTAATATTGCCAGGAACTCGGAACGCCAGAGACACTTTATTATTATTTTTTTTAAACTTTAACCTTGGTATTTTCTCCAAAACAACAAACAGTAGAGGCACCAAACGAGATATGATGATAGACAGCAATGAGACCTACCTTTCTGAATGACCTTGACTGAAGGTCAAGGTCATTAAAGCTGTCTGTTGTGAATTGTAACATTACTGTTTTCAGAGGAACTACAAATACTAGAGGCATCAAACTTGGCATAATGATAGACATTGATGAGATCTCATTTTAATGACCTTGACCAAAGGTCAAGGCCATACAAACTGTTTCAGAGAAAATTGTAATATTGCCATGAACTCATAGCGCCAGAGCCACTTTACTTGGCATGATAATGGATAGTGATAAGAGCTTTACAAACATACTCATGGGAATGACCTTGACCTGTGTCACAAGGGAGCCATGGAGGCTTTTGCCTCTCTAGTTTCTGGAGGGAAAGCAGTTGTTGGCTTGTTTTTGCTTTTTAACAAATTCTCATTCATTCATATATCAGATACTGGCTAGAAACAGCAAAGTAAATACATAGTAAATTGATTTAGTAGTGGTGGGAAGTGTTTATTAGAAAATTAATACTTATACATGCAGCAGTATGTATTGATGCATGGTCATGTTGTGCAGGGGATATCTGTAGAGAAGAGGTGAAGAAAATACGCTGTCCCACATTGATTGTTCATGGCCAGAAGGATGCCTTGGTAGTGCAAGAACACCCTGACTACCTCCATGCGACCATTCCAGGCTCACAGTGAGTACATGTATTATATCGTACTGAACACCATCTGATGCCATTACAAGATAGAAGGTATCCTGTTTTCATTTTAGTAACTTGTGCATATATAATGTAAATACATGTTAACACATTTTGCTGTGAATTATGACTATTATTGTCACTACTGACTGATTGCAAGAACATGTGCAAACTTTAATGTTTAATCAAGATGTTGGCCTGAATGACATAGCACCTCAGTGTGGGCTGTTTGCCAAACTGCCATCATTTCGCATTTAGTTGTGAAAATGGCTCTAGAAAATGAAAAAAAGTTGACAAGTATCCGGAGATGTTGCTCCTACTGTATAAGGTAACTTCATATCGAGACTTGCATACCAGTATAGGCTTGTGTATACATGTCTCTGGTAAGATTTGTTGTTGTTTAAAGACCTGCAGACTGTCTGGGTGTGATGTACTGTGGTTTGCTTTCACTGTAGACTGGTGAACTGGCCAGAAGGGAAACATAACCTGCACCTGAGGTATGCTGATGAATTAAACAAGCTAGCTGAGGAATTTCTGGACAAGGACAAGTGACTCAAACGCTGCAGTCCAGTGCTTGGTATTGACGGAGGATATTAGACAGACATACTGCAGCAAGTCTGGAAACAGCAAACAGCAATCTGACAGTAGTTACATGTACTAGCTTGTACCTCAGCTCTATGACTGATGTTATTTGTTGAAACTGTCACACTAGGGTGCTCTCCGATTACCCACTGTGCTACAGGGACTCGCCTGAATCTAAGCTGAGACAAACCTAAATCGACTGACGGGCCATGCTGTATGTGGGCTGTTTTCATGAGCATGTCTCAGTCAGCTCAAGGTGTGTCTGTATGAAAGATTTTACATGTATGTGAAGCAACAACAGAGACTCAAAATTATCTTTTCATTACTTCTTGGGATGATAAACTAGTCCTAGCTGACTTACACCAGCACAGGAAAGAAGTTTGAATGTCAGAAAGAAAGAATAACTGATGTTAAACAGTGACTGCTAACATGCACACATTGTCTGATCAACACATCGCACTTGTCTGCTCATGCCTTTTACAGTTTTGAAGTTTGATTTTTCCCTGTGATTATTGTTTTTTGTTTTTTTTTTTAAACAAAGCATTTGTTTGGCTTGACGCTCAGACAAGAAGGACTGACTAAAATCTGCATTTGGTTATTCTAACTGACGATCAGCACTTCAGTCTGTCATCATGATTGTAGTGGTGTTGCTAGAGGACGTAGGCACAGCGGGTAATCTGGGAGGCTCATATTCTGACCACTGACATAGATATATCTTGTGTAGCTTGAAAATTGTGATTCTGAGCCAAATATAATTGTGTAATCCTGTTTCTGCTACGTAAGATGTCAGAAATTTGGTAGCTATTATGATGTGTAAATTGTATTGTTTTGTTTTGTTTTTTGCTGCTGCCCCAGCTCTTTGCCAGCTCCAGTGGTGTTCCTCCCAGGTCTTGGGTGGAATCCACGGAGGGCTCGGAAGTTGGGGCAATTTTTATTATGCACGATGATGGAGATGAGGATGGTGGTAAGATGATGCTATGGAGGTCCATGTGGTTTGGGACTGCGGGACAGGGCCGCATTCCATGCTTCCTGTCATAAATATCCTGGCGTTAACCAGGCCCGGGAACTACAGCACCTGCAGTGCCGGCCATGTAATCATCCACGTCATAAGACGTGTCATGCCAAGGGAAGCACCCCCAAAGTCACACCTGTGAGGTGGGTGAATTGTGGCTGTGTGGGCCCATAGCACACCCGCTCTGGCTAGGAGCTGACCTAGGTAGAAAAAGTCCTGCTTGCGTTGGCAGGGACTCGAACCCAGGTCTCCCAGTCCATGCTCTGAAGTGCTAACCAGTATACTACGGGGGCCGGTGACGTGTAAATTGTTGACAGTGTAAGGTGAATGACAGAGGGAATGCAAAACAGAGGATCAGGTGTTACTGGAATTGGATAGCATCTGGTTGTACTTTTTAATGGTTATTTTTCAGTTTGGTAAATCATCAAAATTAGTGAACCACCAAGCAAATTCTGTGGCCTCATTTTCTGGAAGGGGGAGGAAAAACGAAAACAAACACAGAGGAATGGCCCCACCCATAAAGGTGTTTCTCCAAATTTCATGCTGTTTTGTTGTTATTGTTGCCGGTGGTGGTGGTGTTTTTGTTGTTGGTTTTTTTTTGTTTTTTGTCTTTTTCATTCTCGCTTCAAGTCTGTAAGACCTACCAAAGAAACTAGATCCGCTACGTTATAGCAGATCTAGAATCTTAGGAGAGAGAGAGAGAGAAAAAAATTTAAACTAAACATTTGACATCAGCCTCACGCAGGTTGTCTGACAGAGATGCTTTGTCATGTCTTGTGATTTCCCTGTTGGTGTTGTGACTTTCTTGACTGAATTAATTTTTACATAAAATCTGGAAGATCTAGAGGGCTGGTGAATTGTGGACGTGAATACCTTGGGTTTTACTTACAAAATCACAGAATTGGAACTCTTTGAACCGGTGCTTCTCGTAGAAACTTGAAAAAAAAAATGTTTAGCTAAAATCTCTGTTATTCTTAATATGAAAGCTGTAGTTCTGTAGTTCCTGTCATATGTGCAGTTGTCACACGTGATAAAAATGCTGGGATGATGAGTAATTTGAAGGAGTCGTTTCATAGATATTTGACCTTATGTGCAAACCACCCCTACCTACACATGACAGAAGACTGCAGGTTGTGAAGTAAAGCCCAAGACAGCAACAACTGAGTACATGTATCTCGTTACTTTCATGGGATATTTGTTGTGCCATATGCGAGCCTTTACAGTTGAAGTTTTCATTTGCACCATTCATGTACGTATCACATACTTTTTTTTTTCTTTTCTACTTCTTTATCAACCTGTTTGGGAAATTGGGTGTATACCTGTATTCATGTGCAAACTTGTTCACGTCTATGCATAATCCAAGAGTAAAGAGTCCATTACGTTTGCTATGGTTGTTAATATTTATCTTTCATTATATTCTTCTCACGCTTACACTTGACATCATGAGCATCACATTTGGACATTGTCTCGTTTTCTAAAATCATGAAAATATTTTGACCGTAGATTTTCTTTTTCGGCTGTCCGGAAGCACTTGTCCAGGTGCTTTTGTTTGCTATGCTGTTGGGTAATGCTGCTTGTGTGTTGAGGAATGACTGACTTGTCCATACGGCAGAACAGATTGACTGCAAGGACACATATTTCTCTGGCCATGTGACCAGCATTGCTAAACTTCTGACAAACAGTACATGTACTACAGATATAGTAGAGGACAAGCCGGAGAGCTGTTTGGAATGCCTTGTAACATTGTAAATGACAGTGTTACATTTTAAAATATACTATATACGCACTTAGCCTGTCAATACCTTTGTTGTGCCGGTTTCTAGGGGCTGACCTGTCTACAGAATTCACTCAGCTGTGAGTTGTGTTATGCTTTCAGTTTGCACAAATGGCCTTGGCTGGTTAAACACTGGTAAATCATTTGATGGAATTTATGATGTTCATGTACTCTCAGCTTAGGAGAAGGGTACTGGTTTTGAGTTGTTCAATTACACTTCTGAATCTGTTGTTCAGTGTACACCAAATTTTCAAGAGAAATGGTTTAGAGGGGACAGTTTGCAGCTTCTTCAAAGCATTTTTGGTGTGTGTCCTGAACAGTTGTGCACCAACATACTATTCCCATGAAGTAAGTACTGAACAGTTGTACACCAACATACTATTCCCATGAAGTAAGATAAGAGTACGGGTTTCTCTGTTGTAGAAGTTGGGGGTGTTGCGGTTCTCCATTTTGGGCTGGAGCGATGGAGGTACTACCAGTCTCATCATTGCTGGTTGCTATCCACAACTTGTGCGACGTTTGGTCATTTGGGGTGCTTCTGCCTACATGAAATCCTATGATGTTGATGAAATGAGAAGTGAGGAAAGAGTATTTACATTGGTGCTGATAGAAACTGCTTGCTTTGCTTTTGATTTTGTTAATTTAACTTGACATTCTTCTACTTTTCCTTATTTGCGTGAGTGTTTGACCCTTTCATAGAAGAAACTTTGTGCACACATACAGGGTTGATATAAAGATTAATAAAGGTCGGGGACAGGTGAATGGTGATCAGGCCTATAAAACAGGTTAAAAACAGGAAAATTTGATGCGTTTCCAGTAAACTTATGATAGAAATGGAGGTTATTTTGTCTTGAGCATCCCCCCCACCCCAGAAGGCCTCATTTTGTTAGATGCACAAGACTGTCCATGCTACGTGCACCAACTGGGATGGCTTTAGAAGCCCTTATTTCTTACTGTTCATACATCCAGGGAATGACTTGCTTCCTACCTGCGATGGAAGGTAAATCAAGTGACCCCTCAAACAGGGCTGATGCAATGCTTTAATTGTGAAAATAACTGGTGTGGTAGAGGGCAAATGTGTCGTGTGTTTAGAGGTTGAAGACATTTCCAAATGGAGCAGTGGCATGCGAGATCCAATGGTGCAACTATATGGAGCCGATTACCTTCAAACGATGTGGAGTAAATGGATTGTTGCCTATGCAGGATACTGGACAGAACGAAATGGTAAGCAGCAGTACGTGCTGATGTGGTGTCAAGTTGTGAAGCTCACAGTTTCTTTCTCTGTACTTGTATACAAAAGGAATTGGTGATAAAGGTATTGTGTTAATTTCCCAGAACAGATGCCATGGTCATAATTATTGGTCGTACTGTACATGCATGGATAATAGCTAGCAGTAGCATAAACACTATTGTTAAGTGTTACCATGTGTAAGAAGGGTTTAAGGATGTTTTATCCCCCCCCCCCCCCCCAGCGTGGAGGTATTAGCCTCACCACTTTTTTTATGTTTTGGTTTTCACCAAGACTGACATTACTGTATTTTGCAGGTGATCTGTGTATGAAAGAAGTGAAGCAGGTTCGCTGTCCAACACTGATCATTCATGGTCAGAAAGATGTTATGGTTGAACAGGAACATGCTGATTACCTTCATGCCACTATCCCAGGTTCACAGTGAGTTGAAGAGATGTCATCACTATTATGGTATGGTATGATAGACTTCTCCTCTGCGCACATATCCATCTCTACTGAAATGCATGCTCATGGCGCTGCAGGGCTGGAGGACGAAGCAGTGAAAGCCTGTGGCCGCTAAGAGCTACTTTATGTGCAAACCTCCACCCTGCTATTCACTCTGGTGCGTGCGACAGTATTTCTGTTTACGACACCAGCCACAGCCTACTCTTCTTCGAAAGATGAACCTTACAAGCTGTCTACAAACTTCTTTATGTATCCATGGTCTTAGGCTTCTTTTATTCAGTACAAACCACGTGTTTCCTGCTTTTTGGTTTCTACTTGTATGGTAACCCAAGCTGTCATCTAATAGGGGTCGGCCCGCTAATGCGCGGGTCCGCTATTGCGCGGGTCCGTTACTGCGCGGGGCCGCTATTGCGCGGATCCGTTATTGCGCGGGGCCGTTATTGCGCGACCTATCGAATAAGAAGCGGAATAGTTGCCAAGGCCTACCGTGCACGCCCCCCGCGTTCACGCTGCGATGTCTTACGTGATATTAACAAACAGCTGGTCTAAATCATAAACAGATTCTTGTACTACTTAAATCAATTATTATTCCACTTGCCAATGGTTTATTATTATTTTCACTATCCTGACTGTTGATCTTTTGTCAGTTTATCATTCTGGAGTATTCCTTGTTATTGTTATAGCATATTGCTTTTTGACTGTTTTTATTGTCTGTTAAATTTTCGTTAGCGCTTAGAGCATGTAACCAAAGATCTTGGAAACATAAAGATAGTTCACTTACCTCCCTTTGAGGGACAACGCGTAAGAGTTGTCTGCGCGCATTAGTGCGCATCCCGCAGATCTACGCAGTAATGGCAGTATGGCAGAAAGCCAGAAACCACGCAAAAATTCGGGCTTGCAATGGTGTGCAGCGCCGAATTGCTGTCAGAAGCGAACACCAGGAACGGGAAAACCTTTCTTTAGATTTCCCCCTTGAAAAATAGAGGTAGGTATGCCTACGATATCGAAGTTGGAGCCAAGATCGGTGTCGAAGTTGGAGCCAAGATTATGTTTTCTCCCAAACCTAACACAGCATCACACGTGAAAACCAAAATCGCCGCATCCAGGACGTGTGACTGGCGTAAATTTAGTATAGAATCCGCATGCTTGTAAAAAGTCTCTGTTTGTTTGACCCAACCCTACACTAGCCGCCGTAAAACATTTTAACAAAATAAACAAAAACGAAGATGTCAGCGACTGACAGGTGGTCTCCCCCATATATTTCGCATGTGTTTTAGGCCTATGGAAAACATAAGTACTTTCAAAGTTCCGGAGAACGAACGAAAGATCTAGTTTGGCTTTCACTGCTGTACGTAGGCTACGTAGTGCATTTCGTTCGATGTGTTCAAGTAAAACTAGTACGGAACACAGAAAGATCGAATAGCTGTGCGAGAGATCCAAAGATGGACGCATCCGCTGAATACTTCCTGCTAACTCAGCATTAATCATATCTGCGACCGACGATCCAGCAGAATCTATGTTGTAATATGGTTTTACAATGGTTAGAATGAAGTTCAGCCGGATGATTTTGTTCTGTCTGTGTGTGTGTGTGTGTGTGTGTGTGTGTGTGTGTGTATCAGTGCAACGTGCCGCTAGCACAGTTCAAGTCAACGTTATTTGTAAAGTTAAAAAAAAAAAAACACCACCGCCAACAAAACGACAAAAACAACACCAAAACCTGATGTCTGCGCCTGCCACGTGTGTTTACTGCTGTTTGTTTACACTGCATGCAAACCTCTTGATTTTTAAGAAAAGAGTTCTATACATACCTACAGATTTCCCCTCAACAGTATGTGAACTGGAAAAAAAGTGCCGATGAACGTACCTGCCGGCGTATGAGTGACAACTGTGTCACACAGTACAGTGTGTGTGTGTGTGTGTGTGTGTGTGTGTGTGTGTTGTGAATTTAGATGCAGCTAGCCGCTAGCACAGTTTAAGTCACCGTGATTTGTAAAGTTGTCCAGAAAAAAAAATTACACTGTATCTGCGTCAGCCGCGTGTGTTTACTGTTTGTTTACACTGCATGCACACGTACCACTTGAGGTCTTTTTTTTTTTTTTTGAACAAGAAAGCGAAAAAAAATGGTTGTTTTTTCAACAGGAATACCAAAAGAAGTGTTTCCCCGTTTATATTTGTCTGTTATTTGAACAATTCGGCGCAGAACACAATTGCAAGCCCGGCTTTTGTGATCGCTTTCCATTTTCCGCCATGCTGTCACTATAGGGGCCAGATCTAGGATGCGCGCTAATGCGGGCAGACAACTCTTCGCGTTGTCCCGCTATATGTCTCTCTTACGAGGGCAGGAGTGACGCGTCTTTCTGATTCCAAGGTCTTTGATGTAACCTTACATGAATATGCGCTTTATAAATAAAATTATTATTATTATTTAAAACAAACAGAAATGAAGTATATATCAAAATGCTTATATACGGTGAATGTACGCGTACTATTCTGGATGGCTTGCCGGTATTGGTAAAAATCTGACAAATGAGTGTTTTCATTGTTTTTCTACTTCTGTATAATAAAATACATCATAAACTCTTAATTAAATGACCAAAGTAACATTTATAGATAAATTAGAAATTTGTTTTGTATCACTTCGGTGCTCGTGAGAGTCACAGCACATGATCTGAGATATTTTCCCCGAGCTATCAAAGTATATGACATGAATCATTATAACAGATGAAAATAAGAGCAATATTTTTGGCCTTTGAAAATGTCAGGTTTATATCACATGAAAAATCTGCAGGAGTCTGTAAATGTGACATGTCAAACTCAGTGTGTATAGTGCCTAGTCACGAGCCAGAATATAGCATGTCTGAATTTATCAACATACATTCATCAAGTGAATCACCAAGCCCATTCTGCACAAACATGAGTGAATTTCATTTTATCAGTGACAGCAGAGCATCATGTGAGTCCAAAGAAGATTTTCTGTTTTTAGCGTCTCTCTTAAACAGACAATAAAGTATTTTGAATTGAATTCAATTGAATTGAATTAATGCTTATATAGCGCTTAAAAACTTCCACATTAGAAAAGCATGATCACAGGGCTTTCCTGTGTCACCCCCCCCCCCCCCCACACACACACACCAATTAACCCGTTGATCCAACAATACAACACACACACACACACACACACACACACATGTCCCTATAAATATGAGAAATTTACATTTGAAAAAGTGGGTTTCACAAAAAAGTGGGTTCCTTGAAAAATCATCAGTATTTTCCATATAACTACCTCTAACCCTAACCCTGTTTTGGGATGCAAATTAGGTAGTTTTAACTAAAGTAGTCAAGGGAAAGAACATTTGAGAGAATTTAACAACAACAAAAAAAAAAACAACAACATAAAACCGACTTGGAACACGTTTGAATGATTGTCAGCACAGTATTCTGTAAGCTGCGTCTCTTGGTTTGCGTATTTCTGTTACACTGTTTTGAAAGACTGGTTGAATGACAAATAGTCACCGCGCAATAGCGGCCCTGCGCAATAGCGGCCCTGCGCAATAGCGGCCCCGCGCAATAACGGCCCCGCGCAATAGCGGACCCGCGCAATAGCAGCCCTGCCCCATCTAATACCAGCTAGTTCGTGTTGTGTCTTTTGCTATCACTTATTCCAGCTTTCATTACATTTATTACAGACCGGTCACTGTTATCCCTTACAAGCTATCTGCATATGCATCCATGGTCCTTTATTTAATGCATGTGCCATGTTTCCTGTTTTTTGGCTCCCTTGTGTAACAATGGGAGTCTATGTTTTAACCCTCCGTCGTCTGTCTGTCTGTCTGTCTGTGTGTGTGTGTGTGTGTGTGTGTGTGTGTCCAGAAAACTTTAACGTTGTCATTTTCTCAGAATCTACAAACAGCAGGGACACCAAACTTGGCATGCTGATAGACAACCGCAAGACCTTTCAAAACATATCATTTTGAATGACCTTGACTCAAGGTCAAGGTCACTAAAGCTCTCTGTTTGAAAATTTTACATTGGCATTTTCTCGTAATCTACAAACACCAGAGGTTTTAGACTTTGTATGATGATAGACATCCATAAGAACTTTACAGATATACATGTGTTCAGTGGCCTTGTGTCAAGGTCAAGGCCGTACAAGCTATTTTTGTGAAACCTTAACATTGGCATTTTCTCAGAAACAACAAACAGCAGAGGTGCCAAACCTGGCGTGCTGATAGACAGTGATAAGACCTATGCACACATACCATCTTAAATGACCTTGACTCAAGGTCAAGGTCATTAAAACAGTCTGTTGGGAAATTTTACATTTGCATTTTCTCAGAATCTAGAAGGATCAGAAGCCTCAAACTATGTGTGATGATTGTCATTGGCAGCACCTTTACAGACATACCTGTGTTCAGTGACCTTTTAGTCAAGGTCAAGGCCATGCAAGCCTTTTTTTGGAAACTTTAACCTTGGCATTTTGTCCATAACAACAAACAGTAGTGGCACCAAACGAGGCATGATGATAGACAGCAATGAGACCTACCTTTCTGAATGACCTTGACTGAAGGTCAAGGTCATTAAAGCTGTCTGTTATGAATTTTAACATTACTGTTTTCGGTGGAACTACAAATACTAGAGGCATCGAACTTGGCATGATAATAGACATTGATGAGATCTCATTTGAATGACCTTGACCAAAGGTCAAGGCCATACAAACTGTTTCGGGGAAAATTGTAATATTGCCAAGGACTCAGAGCGCCAGAGACACTTTACTTGGCATGATAATGGATAGTAATAAGAGCTTTACATACATACTCTTGTGAATGACCTTGACCTGTGTCACAAGGGAGCCGTGGAGGCTTCTGCCTTTCTAGTTTGTTTTTACCTACCTATATGGTAACTCAAGCAGTTGTTTGTTGTGTTCTTTTGCCGTCACATATTTCAGCTTTATTTACATTTATTACAGACTGGTGTACTGGCCTGAAGGGAAACACAACTTGCACTTGAAGTATGCTGATGAATTCAACAAACTGACTGAGGAATTCCTAGATGAGGACAAGTGATCCAAATTGTCTTATAGTAAGAAAAAGTGTGCAGTATTTTGCTTGACCCTGAAAACAAAGATGCATGATTTTATCATTCCATAGGCTGTACCATGGACCAAAAAACAAAAACAAAATAAAAAAATAAAAATACTGGGCACAGTTTGCACAGCTCATTACCTTAGTAAAATGTTACATGTATATTCATGATAAATGATAGGACAGTGCCACTGTTACTTCTTACACAGCATCTCTTTTGAGAAGGTCATAATGTTGCCCTGGGGCATCTTGCCTCTCTTCCCCCTCCCTAAAAGATGCATCAGTTGTAAAGTAACAGCCATTGATGTGTGTGCGTTTTGGGGAGGTACTGTTGTGATGTACCAAAGACAGGACCTTATCTAGAATCATATGAAGCTGTGAAAATAATGCATGCAGTGTACCAGTATACTAAGGTGTATGTTATGCAGATTGTGTGCCATAAATGTCTTATGTTTCTAATCTCATTTCACTGTGTTTAATCATCTTTTGTCATTACAGTGAAGAAATAGAATGGCAAAAACCTGTAGTGCTCATGTGACCTTGACCTTAGAAATGGTCACTCAAAGACATTGTTTGCCATCACTGCAACAAGTTGGCCTCCCAAAATATATGCACGAAAGCCTTTCACACCATCATCACAAAAAGCCATGGACCACCTTGCACTCTGGGGTGTTGTAAAATGGTCGTCATGTATTTAACCCATTTGTGATGGGACACTTCGATCAAAGGTTCAGCCGTGCATCGCCCAAATAGACTTTTGCTCATCAAAATTAAATTTTCCTTCCATTTTTCATTATAAGCACATGAAATTCAAGTGTGTGTGTCTTCAGGGAAGCCTGCTAGAGAGATTTGTTTGCATGTCATCAGTTTACTGCAGTTTCATGGCAGCAGGCCCAGGCCAGCACAGCAATAAGGCAGCGGCAGCCCCAGTCACAATAGAGTTAAACACCTCTATGTATGTACAACCCAAAGCTCACACAACAGTTGCCAAGTCAAACCTCACTGATAAAGCTGAAACTCTTGCTCTTGTGCTTCAGGACAATATAGCACAGATTGTCTGACTCAGTAAATATATTCAAACTTAACATGCACCACAGCAAGTTTTGAACAAAATGGTGGGCATGCACATGGAAGACCGAAAGCTTCCGCTTTGGCTCACTTGTTATGTAATGGGATGGGTCCCAAACCACATGGACCTCCACAGCATCATCTTACCATCATCCTCATCTCCATCATCATGCATAATAAAAATTGCCCCAACTTCCGAGCCCTCCATGGATTCCACCCATTACCAGGGAGGAACACCACTGGAGCCGGCAAAAGAGTTATGGCAGCCAAAAAAAAAAAAAAAATTTAAAGACAAGATATTTCCTCACAAAAGACTGAACTACAGCCAAAATAAGCACTGTTGTTCCACCACTGATTACAACTCACAAATAAAGCAAATAGTGAGATTTAGTAGGATTTCATATGGAGGACTTCGCTGAGCAGCGTAACCCATTTGCATGTAAATTAGGCACGTTACGGGTGCCATTAGCCAATCGCAGCGCGTTAGCAGCTCGCGGCCTCTGCTGTGTTAGCCTAATTTACATGTAAATGGGTTACGCTGCTCAGGGAAGTCCTCTTTACGAAGTCCTACTAAATCTGCCTAATACCATCTAGCAGTTGTGGGAAACAATGTTCTGTATCTCAAATATACTTTTGAATGAGACAATGCAAAGTAATTGTCATAAAATCCAAATAATTGCAATAAAGAGACTAAAATATTCTGTACCTATCAGTGTGACAAAGGTGTTCCAAAATGGCAAAACATCAATACGGCAGACAGGTGAGACGCTCCTTGTAGGCCTTACACTGGTGAAAGTCAACTCTAGGTGACAGGTCACACAGAAAGCTCTACATGTGAAAGCTCTACGCAGTGAACGCTAAATCAAAACTTGCCTGTGAAGGATCACTGGCTGCATGCTTTTTTACAGTTGAGTAAACCACAACTTTTAACTACTACTCTCTCTCTCTCTCACACGCTCACTCACTCACACACATACATGTACACCCTGCCACATTAGCCTTTATCAACATTTAGACCCAATGAAGCATCTCATCATCATGGTGGTCCATGATGAGTATTTTTGCAAGTGGTCCTTTACTTTTCATGTGATGAGTATATGACTTTAAGCTTGAGTTGCCTGGTGTGTGTAGTGGTTGATTTTTTTTTTTTTTTTTCAAGATAAAAGGTGATGCCACATACAGCATCAAAAGTCAAACAGGTTCACATCTGATAGTGTGTATACATGTACTACCATTCAGGTAAAGACACCCACCAAAACACATCACTTTACACAGCCCTTTTTTAATTTTTTTTTTATATCTGCATCAATTATTTTTCATCTGTTTCAAATGTTGAAAAGCAACTGAATGAGTGTTGCAGCACACATGTGGATTCATTCATCTAGAAATGATACTAAATGTACATCTGCTCTAATTCATGTACAATATCTCATGAGGGGAAAAAGAAAGCAAAACTGTGCCAGTGTTAGATGCAATGCACATACCGGTACATGCTACATTTTTTTTTGTTTTACCGTTACAAAAAGGACCACGTCGACTAGCAAGTCTATGGTGCTTTCAGATGATGGTAGTGTTCTATGAAGAAGTCATAGCGCCCAATGAATAAAGTGAAAACAAAACATCTTTTCAAATAATTTTTCAAACAACAAACTGTATGTTCATACAAAATTATCTTAATTAAAAACTGCAGTTAAAACATGCAGTTATAAAATGTGAATGCTTGCATTAAAATATTTTGCAGTACATTGTTTTGTCTGGCTTCCATCTTGTTTGTCTTTCAGTGAACAGCATAAAATATGTTCAGTTATAATTAATTTGTCCTTCACAGTCAACAAATTTGTCCTGTTCTTTGATTTTACATTAGGTTTACGTCAATGATGCTAAAACTTTTCTACAAACCACTGTTTTCTCATGGGAGGTGAGGCCAGCTGTGACAAATTTCACTGAAGCAAAATAATTGCATTCAATGCAAGTGTTCACCAAGTTATTGTAGCATAATGAAGAACTGATGAGCGCAGTATGGAGGTCGGGCATGCTGGTTTGATCTTTCTAGGCAATGTAAACCAAGAAGACCCTAATGCAGTCCATACCGAAATGTCATCCACTTTTTTTTTCAGTATGATTCGCTTCAATTGACAGTTCTCTGCATACAGTTTACACTTCACATTCCAATAGTGTCACTCATCACTGTGTTTCCTGTCTTCAGATATCTGCTGTGTGCAACATCCTTTGCAGACTACACATTCTTCTCTCTGACATGTAACACAATATTTCACCCAGCAAGGATCAAATCATAAAGGGAAGGATGACACTGGTCAAGCGTATGCCATTTAAAAGCCAATAAATGCAGCTTAGTTGATGTTTCACTGCCTTAGACTAAACTGGCTGCATTACAATAATATGCTGTTGGAAAAGGAACAAGGGTATGATATATGATACACAAAATGTACAAGAAAGGAAACAATAATGGAAAGGGAACAAAAGATTTTCCCTACTATCAGGTTCAATGGAAACTGCTCATGAATCTGCTGAGTGGCGTATGACTGGTTGATAAACTACACCAACGATGCGGTACAATTAATACACAGTAAAGTCCATGCACAGGGCTTTATAACCACAGGAACTGTAATAGGACAAGTGTCCTGGCTGACCATAAATGTATAGGACATTTGTTCTGAATATTGTCCACACTATGGTGCAGAAATAGGACATACATCTGCCTTGGTAAGAATGTAATTGGATGCTTCGAAAATGGATCGGCCTACAATGGATGTGGATATGAAGCCCTGTGTACATGTGTGATGTACATACCAGTAATGGAGGTGAGCAACCGCTCAGTCAAAACTGCAACCACCTTTACAGGTTACCGGCCATGTCACTGATGTATAGAAGTAGGTTTAGTTTTTGCCAAACTGATGCATAAGGTACCAACTTTTCCTGGTACTTGAGACAAACTGGGGTTAGGGTTTTGTTGTTGTTATTGTTTTTTAGAACTTTCCTTTTCCAGCAAAATTCTGTTCTATGTGTACTCTACATATAAGTGGTAATGGTCTTGTGGAAAAAAGGGCAATACACTTACCCCTGGGAGAAACAACCAAATGTCTCAAAGGCAAAAGGTAAAAAAAAAAAAAATAGTAAAGATACTATTAATACTACTACTATTATTAATAATAAAAAAATATTCACAAAACTTAACTGGTTTAAAATATGTTGTAGTTTTGCACACAAACAATTTAATCTGCAGTTTTAAGATACATGTACTGATGTGCACACACTGTCACACACAATACATATATAATTATATACATGTACACACATACAAGGCACATTCACCAAATGCTCTGTAATCAGTCTACATGTGTGGCAGCACAGGTTGTCTGCTCTATAAAGGGTCATCTACACTACTGTAGCAGAAATTTGTTTTCTGTATCTGTAACCTCAGGGTCCCCTTACAGAGTTTTGATAGGGAGACTAACCTAACTGGTGCCACACACCCTAGTTGGGCAGAACAGGCCACAGCAGTGGGGAGAGGAAGAGCTGGGAACTTGGAGGCCCATGGTTCTTGTACCTCAACATTTTTTTTGTGACAAACTACAGTGAGGTTAAAGCGACATCTGGTAGGATGAGCAACTCCCACCATGTAAAAAAAAAGTTTTACACAGATACTGCCACAACTGAGTCAGTGGTCTTCACAAAGTGTATTGTAGAGCTTTGTAAACTTGCAATCTCACCAGCGATCACACGTGAGTTGCACTGAGATGGCCACCTTTGCTATAGCAAAGTATGTTTCATACAAACAAGTTACTTTACCAACTAGTGATGAGGGTGGCAGGCGCATGTTCTGGTTCGTGTTTTGGCTCATATCCTAGGAACGACAGCCCCCAAATGGTTCATAATTTGCACACATCATGGTCTTGTCATTGTTACGAACCTAGGGCGGTCTGTGAGCTTTAAAAACCAGCAGGATGTATCTTTAAAAAGTTACTGGAGCACAAAGCAGTTGTGTGTCACATTCAGCGGGCACTTTCATCATAAAAACATGCATACCAGTATGCACATACTGTACTGTCAAACACCATTCCCCGCACATCACGAAAATTGTGTAATATTATGCAGCCTGAAAAGCTTTAGCCCTTCCGCAGTTCATCAGCAATGTCACCCCGGCCAGAATCAGCAAGTAGTTTTGCCATCATGGCCAAAGTAAAATGTCCACTGCCAACACAATTCTGCTTCCACTTCATTAACATTCGGTAGTTGACCTCATGCTGCCCCTCCACGTGGAAATCCTGTCTGATCTGATCCAGTGTGGAGTCATCGAGGCCCATCTGACGACCAAGCCGTCGCCAGTCACCTGCCAACTTGCTGCTCACCATATCCAGGTGCCTGTATTCAGGCTCTGCTCGGCTCGCTGTACACAAAAACAACATACCAACTGAAAAGCAAGTCACACACACCAATCTTTCTACAGTAACTCCCATGCACAAGTGTTTCTTGTGTATCTCTATCTGGTAAATATGGTAAACAGATCTGCTTGATATAATTTCCGTAATACATGTACAACATGTTCCCAAGCCCTTACTTGTCAGTGGGTGTTTGGGTTTTCGAAATTTGTATGCTCCATCCCCGCTGCCTTCATTTTTGTAGATGGTCATTTGATTGTGACCTCCTAACTGGAACACACCCCCTGGCTTCAGTGCCGTTGCTAATCCTTCTGCATGAATGGTACAACCATGCCCTGGAGACATACACTTATTGTTAACATCAGAACACTTCCAAATCAAGAGTCAAGAGAAATTCATTCTGGACCCTGATCATGGTACATGAATCTGCAGATAAAAAAAAAATCAAGTTCTTGTGACAAACACATGGATACACTGAAAATCTACTATAATCAAACATGAATATATAATACTGAGCACAGAAGTAATATAGACATTCTCCTGCTAGTTATTACATTTCCAGAATACAAAATGTTTAACAATATCAGCCAGGTGTACTAAATTAATTGGCCTGCACAGCGCACGTCATATCGCACACAAGTATCCCATGTTTTTTACTCTTTTTTTTCTTTTTCTTTTTTTTTTGGGGGGGGGGGGGGGGGCGTATGCAAAAATCAGGCAAGATTAACAGTTCCTTGATGGCTCCAATATTGAGTATAATCATAGTGCAACACTCACACTGAGCCAAATTCAAATCCATACAGATATAAATTAATTATGATTTCTTTAGTGAGGCCACTGGTGCACAACCCCAAACTTGGTAGGAACTGAGTTAAATGTAAACTATACTATGAGTCCATGTTCTGGTACAATGCCACACACTCATCACTTGTACCTGTTGTGGGATGTGATGTGAGAATTTTTAACTTTGTGACTCTAGCACAGGCCAGTAGAGTCATTATGCAGTGCTGCATTATGATTACACCTGATATGGTTTGAGTCAAAATTGTTATGGTAAGCTCTGATTGGCAAAATAGATTACAAGTGTAAATACATTACACATGCAAATGGAATTACAGCTAACACCTATATCAACAAAACATACATAAAAGATGGTGAAAGACATATATTACAGCTTTGCAAAGATAGGATGAATTTTACAATTTGACAACCCATCATGCAGTAGCATACCTTCAATCTTGATTGTATCTCTTTGCTTGCTGGCACCTGTTGCCTGTTGTCCACCAGTAAGTGTGACTGATGAGCCTCCCGCTGCTCCTGTAGCCTGGCCCGCTATAACTTCTGCATCCATTTCTAGACTTGCATCACTGGCAGATCCTGGAACCTCTCTGGCAGTTTGATATGTTGTGTTACTGTTAGAATCTTCCCCTGTCTCCATCTGGACATCATCTGTGCACTGAACAGGAAATCCAGGCTGAAACAAAATAATGGCAGAAAATTAGTTTCAATCAAAACTCCACATTAGTTTCACTGAACCCCCTTCCCTTTTTGACAAACAGCTATAAATCAATGTTGAACAATGACTCCCTTTGATAACTGTATAATACTGACTGGGACTACAATACTGACTGGGACCAAATATTTGAGCTGGTGTTTTCCTCATTGCCCTGCCTAATTATCACCTGTATGTGATGTGAAACAAGGTTAAATCATCAACCAAACAACCAAGATACTGTACAGAGCCACTCTCTGTGAGCAGCAACATAGTCAAGTGTTCATACAGTACCAGCATCTGAAATGTAGAAAAAAAACAAAAAAAACCCAGAAAGTTTAAGCTGGCTATCAATAGTCATCCAGACAGTCAGCATGGTGTAGTTAAACCACTACTTCATGTCCAGCATTAAGTCAGCTTTGATCTACACAACCAGGCTGCCAGTCAGGTGTGAGTGGGTAGGTTGTATAGGGGATAGCCACACATAGATCTGTAGTGATAGTGGATCACAGATTCACACAAGAGGCGGTGGATTAACCGCTTAATCCTCCTTCATGAAGTTATTTTTCTTCAAGAGGTTATTTGGCTGCATGGGAGTCGGTCGGGAGTCACAGACATGCCATCACATTTTCCCAGTGGGTGTGCAGGACTAATGCCTCCATTTCTGATATAGGACTGGCCATTGTTTACTATACTCAGTAACAATTTTTGTTTTCATTGTAGACCATGATGTCAATCCTGTTCGGCTGTTCACTTTCCATTACCAGCAGAGACTGGTCACAAGAGAGCAGTGCTATTACAGTGCTATGGCTTTCAACAAACTGAGCTGATTTATATGAACTGAACAAGGTGGAAAATGACCGGACCAAAAGTGCACAAATCCCATTCTAAATGAGTAGTCATTCCCTAAAAAACGTTATCCTATGGTTGTCAAAGGAAAATCTGCCACCAAGTAATAAAGACTGACTATATCAGTTCTAACAGTGCTAATCAATGTGGTATAACAAGAACTATCCCAGTGGCAAGCAAAAATAGGGAGTACTCAACTGTTTCTTTCATCAGTATCACAGTATGAATTACATGTATTCCACAGTATATTTGTACGTTACCTCCATAATTTATTCACAGTATGGAAAACACCTGCAGCATAACTTGCACCTGCTGAAATTACAAGAAAACATACTCATTAGCACACACTTCAAGTTTAATTTCTGCTATATGCTACAGGTACATAATTCATCATACACGGTATTGATAACACACACATTTTTAGTTACAAAACCATAACTTGTGTATATGGCTGTTGTACAGTAACAAAATACTCTCTACATAACCTGTAACTTCAAGATAATCCTTAGATTTTATTGACATACTGTAAGATCTGTAAAATAACCACTTGTTGAAATATCTGAACCTGTACCAGGGCTCACAACTACAACAATGACAGCATATCGTCCAAAATGTTTGTGCTGGTGGACTAGTATCCTCTCCTTTCTCAAATGCTGTCTCCTTTTAAGGAAGATCTATAAATTTATATAAACCTCACTTTGTCCAAATGTATAAACCAAGTTCTCATGGGTGCAAGCCCCTACCTGTAGTAAAACATAAACCCGCTTTTTTAAGTTGTTTCTCTATAGAGAAACAACTTTATGAGACGGGGCAGATTTTGCTACGCGCAGCAGCAAGTTTCAGTGATACAAAACAAGACTGTGACGTTTCTCCACACAATACTTACTTTCACGCACACAGTGACGTAACGAAATCTGCGTCATAGACACTTGACGTGCACACTATGCTGCTGCGTTCTTTTTGGCGGGAATGACGTGTGTGTGTCTGTGTGTGTGGACGGATGTAATGATGGCTATCTGCTAAACCACCTCGCCGGATGGCTTTTTACTTTGAGATAAAATGGGCAGTCATATTCTCCAGAGCTACCTTTCACCGATTCTTATCCTGCCGCATTTTGAGAACAGTCATTGCCGATTTTAAAAAATCGGTCATGTTACGAATTTTTTCGAAAAAAATGTTCAAATGGCTTCATTTTCTGAAATTGGGAAGATCATCCAATTATACTGCCTGTTTTCGTAGCACAGCTCTGTAGCTCTGACAGGTTTTGTGTAAGAAAAATATTTCCGAGGTAGGGGTGGTTTGCATATAAGGCCAAATATCTATGAAAAGACTCCTTCAAATTACTCATCATTCCGGTATTTTTGTCAATTGTGCCAACTGCACATATGACATGAACTATTGCACTATTATAGCTTTAGTATTAAGAATAACAGAGCTTTTAGATAAACACATTTTTTCACGTTTCTGTGAGAAGCGCCGGTCAAAAAAGTTCCAATTTTGCAATTTCGTAAGTACAATCCAAGGAACTTTAAGTCCACGTTTCATCAGCTCTCTAGATCTTCCAGATTTTATGTCAAAATTAATTCAGTCACGGAAGTCACAAAAGCAACAAGGAAATCACAAGATATGAAGAAGTATCATCTGTCAGACGAGCAGCGTGAGGCTGACGGCAAATGTTTGGTTCACAGACAAAATCTGCAAGTATCGTCACTGCTTCCGACATTTCATCAGCCCTCTACATCTTCCAGATTTCATGTGAAAAATAATTCAGTCGGAGAAGTCACAAAGCCAATAGGGAAATCACAGGACATAAACAAGCATCCTCAGACGATCTCAGTGCTAGAGGCTGACGCCAAAAGTTTAGTTCACGGAATTGACGTCATCTCTCTCTCTCTCTCTCTGTATGACGACCTGCCTCAGGCTGACATCATATGTTTAGTTCACGGAACTGACGTCTCTCTCTCTCTCTCTCTCTCTCTGGGGAGCCAGGGTGGCCGAATGGTAGCGCGTTGGACTTTCAATGCTTGGGCCGAGAGTTCGAATCCCGGCCGCTGGGGCCAAATATTTGTGCTGGCCTTTTTCTCGTTGCCCCGTCTTTGATATCACCCTTATGTGGTAGAAAAGAGCGTTAAACTCCTAAACACCCACCTACCCACCCTCTCTTCTGCCTCTCTCTCTCCCTTCTTCCCACACCCGGCCCCACCCCCAGTCACGTGGCTAATCGGTCGAGGTCGTAGAGGATCTAGTGTCATCGGTAGAACTTGGAGAGGGGAGAACCGACAACAATAACAACAAAACAGACAAAAGAAAATGAAGTTTGGAGAAACAACTTTGTAGGACGGGGCCGTTCCTCCTTGTCTTAATTACTGATCAAAAGTACACCTTTGCCGCTGTATTTTGTGAAATAATTTAATAATTTTATACAGACAATTCTTACTAGAGTAATTATTTCAACAAATGAAGATCAGTTACCTGTTTCTCTCATGGAAGCGAACTACCCCACTGAGAAACCGTCTGTATCACTGTTTGAGAAGCTTAACAATATGGGTGTTCAAGTAGTGACTATTACCACAACTGTCCTTTCAAAGTTGTAATATATCACCAGTGACCACGTACTGTAAAAGCATGAGCCATGGTCATACCGAGCGACGCGCCCTTCCCAGTAACCAGTAAATGGGAAACAACTGTGTGGCAGTCGGGCTGGGAATTCCCAGAACTGTAGACAACTACACAATGATATGAGCAACACACACGTCACCTTGTTTCCGTCAGGACTGCATTTACGGGCGATTCAGCTAAACCGTACTGGTTTAACCGTGGCGGGTGGGTGAGATTAAGAGGTAAACTGAAGATGTTCTGGCGAGTTTCGATTCCGGGCTAACAGGAAGTTGTATTTTGTAGCCAAACGGGGAATAACTCATTTTGATTCGCAATGGCTCAGAGGAGGGCTCTTTTCCAAACCATGTTAACATACATGTACCACGCTGTGTAGTTCACGATTTTCTTCGCTGATCTTCACTGAAAACTCAGTACTGTCTTTTACTCTCAATGTCCCTCGGTGTACAAAAAACAAAAATCACACTGACATACACGGGACCGTGACCGATTGAAAAGGAAAACCGGACAAAATCAGTTCAAATCAGTGTAAATCTGGCGAGAAACAACTGAGCAAGTGCTACCATGCTACCAAGCTGACCAAGCACCTGACAACACCTGAACAACCTAGGCGAAGGCCGTCGACTGACTAGACAGTCGCATTGAAAAACGGCCGGGTTGATTCTTGTCCATGCATTACCAGAGGCATATAAATTATAATTACATCACAGATCCCGTGTAAAAAAAAAAAAAAAAAGCTGAGAAAAAGGATTACGAACTTTGCTGTTCTCAGTTCAATAGTAACAATATCTTTGCCCTCGGTCACTGCTGATAATGAGACATGAACTTCCATGCCGGCTTGCAATCTTAAGTACTGACTTACAACTGACTTGGATTCAGTCAGTGGTTGGGACTGATTATACTGACTTTCACATGTCGATCTTAGTTCACGTGGCAAGATCAGTCCAGTTTTTTTTTTCACATGAAACTTGGAGTTTCAAAAGCATGTCACCGGCTGTCTTTAGATGGGATCGATTAGCGTTGGCTCACCACAAAGGCCTGAAACATTCGATGTTCTAATTCACCTACGGCCGTCAGTCAGCGACTGATGGTGCTCTTGTCGACTCACCATTTAGTTGAAATGGTCTGATCGCCCAATCACCGACGCATTCTGCTCCCCCCCCCCCCCTCTTTTATCCGTCTGCAACGTGAAATATCTTGATGATCCTGATGGATGCCCCCATGCTAAATGCTGTCTCAACGAGCACAGTGTGTACTGGGGAGAGCTACTTTCGGTTTTTCCGCTCAACAAAGCCCGAAAATGTTACGTCACAGTTTTTTGTGCACTACGTAGCTGCTTCATGCGATTGAATATTATTTGTGAAAATTTCCCGGCATGCCTCGATAACCCCACCCAGCGCTGTCAGATTGATGTGTGCTGTGTCTATGTCGGCACGAACTGTGAACGCTTCATGATCAGCCGCGGCGATTCAGTGCTAGGGCGGCCGTTTCGTGCCCTTTAGCCCTAGCTTTGCTGCAGTGGGCACGGGATATCTGTGTTTTACTCACTGAGGATACCAGTTGCTGATTTGTTGTTGGATCCTCTTCCAAACTGGCAAAAATAGCTACCATTCTGGACAGCATGGGGTGCTTGGGACGAAAGAAAGAAGACGAGGATGATAAAATGCGGAAAGAAGCGAACAAGCGGATCGAAAAGCAGCTTCAGAAAGACAAACAGCTTTACAGAGCAACCCATCGCCTTTTGTTGCTAGGTTCGTATTGCACTGGAGTCTCTTGCGAGTTTCGCTAAGACGTCTTGAGACCTATTTCTCAGCTCAGCCATTAGAGATTATTCTAATATCACTTGCCTAATGAGCTTCCATTCTGTTTTCCTGTTCAAGGTGCCGGAGAATCTGGCAAGTCCACAATTGTGAAACAAATGAAGATTCTGCACGTTAATGGATTCGGCGCAGAGTGAGTATATTTACTGTCTGAGTATATTTTTGTGGATTTATTCTTGTCACTATGATCAACGGTTGGAATCGGAGAGATCGTATTATGCATGCGTGACTGCGTCCAAATTGTGCTGCGGGGGTAGGCAGCTTCGTAATGCGATATTGGTAGCCTTGTTTCTCACAGTTTTTTCGTAAAATATCAGATTTGATGGTACGATTTTATCCATTTTGTTTTCAGCGAAAGAAAGCAGAAAATAGAAGACATAAAGAGAAATGTTCGCGACGCCATTTTGGTAAGTAAACCCTTACATGAGTAACCTGTCACCCCTTTGGTTCCATCCACTCTTTCAAGATGGCGGACCCCTAAGTTAGTGGATCCTGTTACCTAGCATAACTAAAAGGTGTTGTCCTTGAGTCCACCAGCGAAAACAACCGCGGTTAGTGCCTTTTGGCACCCCAGGCTGATATATTGTTGTGTATACTGAAGGTTGTCATATATTTTAGACACATGGGTTGGGATATAACCAAGTGTATCCGTTTGGGAAGAGCCAAAATCATGTGTACACATGCTTGCCGGTCGGTGCGTGTGAGAGTGCGTTCAGTGCGAGGTGTGTGTCGCAAGGCTCGGGTAGGTGTCGATTCAATATGGTATCGCTGCCTGTGAATTTCTTTTTGTTGCACTCAGAAGCTAGAGTTGCGTTTATTGAAACAGAGCTCAGGGTGAACGATCTGGTCTTAGCTGGTCGCGTTATGTAGGTCAGAAAGGGTCCGTTGCCCCTCCCCCTCCACCTTCACTGTTGTGTTGTCGGTCTGCCCGCTGCGGGTTGCCAGCAGTGTGAGTGTGTGTGTGTGAGTTTTATGCTTGTCATCAGTGTGTGTGTTACTGATGACCAGTTGCATAGATCTGTTTTCTAAATTATTGTGGACAGAAACTGAGAAAGTGGCAAAAGTCCCTGTGTACACTAGTTTTGTTTTTTTTTTTAATTTAAAAAAGGTAATTACTGGGAAATGCTATGGTGTGCATGATCTGTTATATTAATTACACTTCATTAGATATTTTGTTGGTCCAGATGGACTTGGGTATACATATGATTAACTTCCTTGGTTGTCAGGTGTTGTTCTGCTTCTTTGAAGTCTTTGGTAATAACTAATATCACTGTCAGTAATCCATCAGCTTGGATTTCTTGGGTAGACCATTAATGCCAGTTTCTTTGGAAATAGTTCCGATCAAACTGGGTTGGATGGTTACTACTATACGGTTTGTGTGTACATTTATTATTATATTTATAAAGTGAAGTTGTAATTTGTTTTGATGTTTCCATTACTCTCATTTGAGCCACTACTAAAGACTGCCTTTTCATTCCTCATCTGAGTAAATGTATAACTGTAGGGATACCATTGCAATGATTTTGACACTGTTTTGGTTTCCATGGAAATGAGTTAAAACATTAATGTGGTTGAAAAGAGTTGTGGTGTACATTTGCGTTTTGGATGTAGAGAACAGTGAATTAATTAAATCTAAACTGTGGGAAATAATAAACTTACAAAGACAGTCTTGGAACAATCAAGCAGGCCAACATAGTTCTTTAGTTTTGGAAATGGATAATTATATTTGCGGCTTTATCAATGTAGCTCTTCATGCACAGCTGAGAGCTTCTTTTCGATTTCATAACAAGTACATGTATGTAATTTACAGTTATTAGCACACAGGCTGATTGAGTCAGTGGCTTCCTTGGTTTCCAATATTCCCTTGTCAAAATTTGAAGTGTACCAGTACATTACACTAATAAACTTCTGGCTCAGTTTTTGTGTTTACTTGAGGTTTAGCTTTTGTAAGTTTAATGTCAATAATTGAATAGGTGGATTCAAGTCCTGAACTCTCAAGTGAATTTCAACCAAAATGACAAAGAGAAGGCAGCATTGTGTCGGTTGCATGGAAGGCTGTCCATTATTATTTTACTAAGTATTACTCACAATTAGGAAATTGATTTGCGGTGTTCGGGTCACTTAGAGTTTGACTGTTGAGTAAGTTTGACTGAAAGGCGTTTGAGTGAGTGGAGCAGGGCTTTACATCTGGTGATCTGCATCAGGCAGACCAATTCTTTTTTTCTTTTTTTTTTTAATCAATAAGTGCACGATTGCTTTCTTACCAAGGCAGACATATTTCCAGTTGTTTCTGCGCCACAGCGGAAAGTATTCAGGACGAACGTGCTGTCTTCTATAGTCAGCCAGGACATTGTCCTGTTACAGTTCCCAGGGATTTGAAGCTCTGGTAGAGTACAGCATACTGACTACACATTGTTTGTGGACTTGATTTGCAGACAATAACAGGAGCAATGAGCACCTTGAACCCACCAGTGACCCTGGAGAACCCTGACAACCAGTTCCGTGTGGACTACATCCAGGATGTCGCCAGCCAGCCTGACTTTGACTACCCACATGTGAGTTTTAAACTTTTGTAGTTTTCACATGTTCTGTGCAGTGTTGTTTTTGTTAAAATGCAAATGTGTGGCTTGCAATAATCAGGAGACAAACAGCTTTCTGTGACATCTAGATAATGGTACTTGAAGTTGAAATTGAATAGACCTCTGTGGCAGTAACTTGTGTTTTAATGGCCAGAACATAGGGAACTGAGGCCCATTTGACTTTCCTTGTTGTTCAGGTTATTCTGACTTTGGGGGTGGGTTGGGCAGTTTGCCAATTGTCATGAAAATGGATGCTGTTTTGCTTGTGGTGCATATTTTCCTCATGCAAACCATAACCTCTTTATTTCATTCATTCCAGAAAAATGTCGTCTCTCTCGTTCAGACTTTCAAAATAGTAATAATTGAGTGTGGTAAAACGATATTACTTGCTGCTGGCAAGAGGGGATGGACACTTCGCCACTCTTGGGGTGATCTAAGGGTGATGTAAAGAATATGGGATTGGGAGATACAGAGAATTAATGTATGTATACCTTTTCACGTTTGAGCCCATGGTTACATCAAATTAGATTATTCCTCTTCCCTTCACACTTCCAAAAATAAGGGGCCGATCTTATTTATATATGGGCATGGCTCAGAAATGGTGTTGAAAAGTTGTGACACACTAAGGCAAAATAGAAAATCATAATTTACACACTGGACTTGGGGCACACCATCTTCAAACAAAAACACATCATCTGAACCATTTTTTGCGTCATTCACTCATTTATTACTTGTGTAATATGACGCCAACCACTATCACTGTGTACATAACATCACAACATCACAGGAACTTCTTGCTCCCATTCACTGGAAAGAGATACAAAGAAATTCATTTAAATTGCACCCTGTTATAAAGAAAAACCAGTTGTGTTAACTGAAATAGTTACACTGTTCTTGGACTTCAAAGAAGCGAGATATTTTAAGAAGCAGAAAATGTACGTAACTTCACAACATTTTTCAACTCTGAAGATCTACGACTGTTATAAGTACTTCAAATTTCATCCAAAACACACAATATTCATATAAAGCTAATCAGTAGGCTTTCAGCTTTTTTTCTTATTAAGAGAAACAGCGGGCAAAACAGAAACTATGACATTAGAGCTGATACGACACTGGGACCACATTCTAGAAATGAAAAACCCCTTTTGGCACATAGTGAGTGTACATAATGCACTTTGTTTACATGAAGCAGTTTTAAAATGTCTAGGTGTAAGTATTTACATCACTGCTGACCATGAAAGAGGTTTTGGTATTGATACATTTGCCTAAAATAACTAAAGGGGAACTTCAGTACATAACTTCACAACGTCACAAGGCTAAAATTTGTTTACAAACTTATTAAGAGATTAACAATGACCTTTAAAAACCAAATCAGCAGACTATCTACAAAGCAGGTATCCACTGTTGCCACTATTGCCCCCAGAAAACAAAACAATGGGGGAAAAATATGGAATGTTACCGTAGTACATAACTTCACAACAATGAGATGTCTCTCTCCTGTTTTCACAAATAAAACAAACCTTTCTTAGCAGTAGTTGAGCATCACAGGTGGTAAAAGTGAGTGAACATTACACCCCTGCAGTTGAAGTCCTTTAAGAATATGAATCGCCCCCAATTTCAGCCAGTACAAGAAAAAACAGTCTCAAGGAGGGGAAATGTACATAACTTCACAACGTGACATGGCCAGCTTTTTTAGAATGTGTGCTCCATTAAGACCATTCTCTGACTAAAAAAGTAAAGCATTTATACTACATCACCATTTTTATTGTATGGAACTTTTATTTTACTTCTGAAGTAAATCCTCCTAAGACATGTTGACAAGCTGGTAAATGTTGTACATAACTTCACAACATTTTTCAACTCTAAAGATCTGCGACTGTCTTAAGTACTTCAAATTTCACCCAAAACGCACTATATTCATATAAAGCTACTCAGTAGGCTTTCAGCTTTTTTTCTTATTAAGAGAAACAGTGGGCAAAACAGAAACTATGACATTAGAGCTGATAAGATACTGGGAACATATTCTAGGAGTGAAAAACCCCATTTGGCACGTAGGAAGTGTACATAGTGCACTTTTCTTCTTCTTTTTTTTTTTTTTTTTACACGAAGCAGTTTTATAATGCCTGAGTGTAAGTATTTACATCACTGCTGACCATGAAAGAGCATGTTCATGTGTTTATTTTGTGGTCTGGGAGAGGAAACTATTGTTCACCTATTCTGGGACTGTCCATATTATGTGCAGATGTTTATTTATGGCTACCATTCGAGTGCATTCATTGTGATAGTTTTGCTTTTACAGCCACTCTGCTTATCCTTGGAACAGAACTATGTAAAAACAGATAAAGTTATAGATTTGTTGATTTTATTAAGCAAGTTTCATATAGATCTATAACAGCAAGCTACAGAATACTGTTCCAAATGCCACAACTTTTAAGAAGATATTCAAACACAGACACATAGGTGAAAAACTGCATGTAGTTTTCAGGTAACTAGTCTAAACCTGCCTGGCTACCACAGAGGTCAATGGGGCTGTTAATGGCTCAGCGGAAAACGTCTTCAGACCTAACTGAAAGTAAATGCAAGTTTGCGCCCTGGCATGAGTTTAGGGGCAGCAACAGTTCCTTGTATCTGCTCGGTGGGATGCCAGGCCACATCCGCCCACGTGTATACATCCCCCTTTCTTTGCATGTAGTGAAGCTTCACCTCAGAACCATCATGCAACACTTCCAGCACCTGGACACAGGAGACATCACCTTATAAGATTTCTGACATGGAGAGACCAGCGTCAGCTAAAGCCAAGAAAAACTAAAATAAACAGGATCATGTAAAAACTTGTCTTGACATCTCATGACTTTTGCAACAATGGTTAAAGATATTTGTATGCCGTGCGTTGGAGACACAAACCTATGCGTAGTAGACGGCTTCTCCCTTCTTTCGGTTGCTTGAAAAAACAGCTTCCACAAAGTCGTCGACTTCTGGCACTCTGCAGATCGACAGTCATAAAGTTAATGACATTATTTCTACATTGCAGATAAATTCATGTTATGATAAATCAGACATCAAACACCATCCTTCATCTGTTTGAAAGAGACATTTTTCCAATAACAGTTATGAACATCCTTTATTATTTGTTCAACTTCATGTAGCACATTTTAAAGAATGACTGTCCTGTAGGTCCTCTAAGAAGCAAAGAGCTGTTACCTTCGTTCAATGAACCCCATGTTATGCAACCGCTGACCTAATGCCTTACAACAGCTGTGTTTATTGTATGTAACTGAACTGTTCATAACATCACGACACACTGCACTTGCATCTTTTCACATTTTGTCAATTTTAAACAATAGACCTGCATAAACCTCTTTAATCTACTCTCACAGAACTCCAACAGTTGAAGTTACCTGCACCCAATTATGTTTCTTCAAAATTGTCATCTTACTGCAGGTCAGCACACTCGTGAGAGATGTACATAACTTCACACAAACAATGGCAGACCATGGATCATACATTGTTGTGAAGTTATGAACTAACAAAGACCTATTTTGTGCAAAACCACACAGAAATGCATGTATGAATAGAAGAGGGGAAGTATGAATCATGACTGAACCATCATTCTCATAACCTAAATCTACAGTATGACCATCAGGGGAAAATATTTGCTATCAGTCCATAACCTCACACCAAAGGATTGTTGTGAAGTTACAAACAGCAGAATGGCACCGAAAAGTCTGTTAAAATGACTAGGACAAGAACCTAATGCTTCACACAGGATGTGAATGTGAAATTATGCAACCGCTGACCTAATGCCGTACAACAGCAGCGTTTACTGTATGTAACTGAACTGTTCATAACATCACAACACACTGCACTTGCATCTTTTCACATTTTGTCAAATTTAAACAACAGACCTGCATAAACCTCTTTAATCTACTCTCACAGAACTCCAACAGTTGAAGTTACCTGCACCCAGTTATGTTTCTTCAAAATTGTCCATTTACTGCAGGTCAGCACACTCATGAGAGACGTACATAACTTCACACAAACAATGGCAGATCATACATTATTGTGAAGTTATGAACTAACAAAGACCTATTTTGTGCAAAACCACACAAAAATGCATGTATGATTAGAAGAGGGGAAGTATGAATCATGACTGAAGCATCATCCTCATAACCTAAATCTACAATATGACCCTGAGTAAAAACATTTGCTGTCAGTTCATAACCTCACTCCAAAAGCTTTGTTGTGAAGTGATCAACATTTACTTCTCTAAAAATAACCCACAGACTTGATGTAGAGAACCCCAACTGCTTCAAAAAACCCCTGCTTATCACTAAACTCAATAAAGCACACCCAATTCACCAGCAAAGAATCATTTCAATGAAAAGTGTTGTTCATAACATCACAACACAACTTTGTTTAAGTTTGTGTTGTGATGTTACGTGCTAAGGACTGACATGTTAAAAACAGTAATTAATTCTTTAAACAGTTTCTCCTCTTCAAAACTGTCCAAAACTGCAGCAGTCATGCTCTCACATAAAGGCATTTCACGTGTAGAAACGTAGTTGATAGTTTGATGCGACGTTCATAACATCACAACGCTGATGATGAGGCGTTAGCCACAGATTTGTAGTGAAGTTACAAACTTTGACCATTACAGCCGATATATTCTTGACCACGCACAATAATAGTGAACACAATCGGACATGATCCCTTGCAACTATTAATGAGTGAGACGTGAACAAATTCATGTCTTTCACAATTCTGGGCTATTTCTCTACCTGTAAACATGAAAGCCTGAAAACGAGTACAACTCTTTGTTGTGAGATAACGGACACCATTATTGGAGTCTAAATTTTGCAATCACCTAAATGGAATTCCGTAAAATTCAAGCGATTTGACTTCAAACGTAATTATTTCGCAAGCCCGCCGCCCTAGATTCTGTAATTTTTCACAGAACTGTTAATGCGCTGTGTACGTTATCTTGACTACAAAAACATCTCAGACAGTCCAATAAAATGTTTTTTTCTTGTAGATACGCACTGTGAAAACTGTGGAAACACGGAGTGATGTCTCGGCGAAACATTTTTCCAAAGATTGCTTTCGTCGTGATCAGTGAACTACATTGCACAGAAGCTATAATCGAAGAAACATGAGGTCAAAAACGCTGTTGCGAAGTACGTAACAAGCAGATCAGGACTGACAACAAAAACTTACCTTCATTTTCTTCGTTGTTCTTCGACATTCTGTTTCCCGATTCCACACAAAGACAAATCTGGCCAGAATGAATCGCACATGGTGCTGCGAGCGAAACGAAAGTCAGCCGATTCGCGCCACTGCGCAAGTAAAAAAGTAGTACGTAACACGCCGTTCACAACGAAACTCGGAGCGCGACCGATATCGCATATTTTCGACGGTATGAGTATCTGACGAATGCTATCGCTTTATGGTTAAAAACTGGCGTGAATTTAATAAAAAATGCACAACTTTTTGTTGTTGTTGTGTTTATTATTTCCGGCCGGTAACGATTATTCCGCCGCGGCTATTTTTTACAGCAATGGCTTACGTACATTCCTGGTCACGAAAATCCAACGTGGCTCGCATAGTAAGCGGTAAATTTCAAAATGAAAGTTTTGGAACCGACTACGGACCACTTCCAAGTTTACTGTACTGGATTATCAAGCGGTGGGCACTTTCTTTTTGAAGTTATTCTTGATCACTGTGAAGGACCAAAAACCGTGTCACAAAAATCGCGCTCAGCGGCGGCGCCGAAAATGCGGGAAAAGTGCAATTGCACCGATTTATTTACAATATTCCGACGAGAAAAGTTTAGGAGCCAGAGTTTCATATATCTGCTAAACACTGGTGCCCTTACATTAAAAAAATTAGCATTCTAAGGTATTTTTATTTCCACTCAAAGTCTGCTAGTGCAACGATCGGGCGTTCTACGCCATTTCTGAGCCATGCCCATATATCTAAACTCATGGATCATTTGCTGTTTTGGTAGTTTCTAACATCAGACTACTTAGACACATATGCACATTTTCAGTCTCTTGTACCGAGCCAACTGACCGATGCAAAGAGAAAGCAAGGTGTCTGCTAAAGTGTTGTGGTCACTGACTGAGTAGAACTAGAGGGGCTTGGGTTGTTGAGCTTTCATTTGCACAGACAGCAGTGTATAACATTCAGACTCAGAGCCTTACTTGTCATTAAGATTGTTTTAAAGGGCCAATCTTTACAATTTTTATGATCACAGATCGTTATGAGCTGTTATTGTGGTGTCTACAGTCTAGCATCACACCACTTAGACACCTGCACAGTGACAGCATCTCAAATCTCTGAAATGCTGGCACTGATCCAACAGAAACACGCTCATGACACGGCTAATAAGCTTAGCAAGATTGTTGTGTTAACAGTTGCAGAATTTATATGTTTGACTGCTTGCACAAAGTGTAAAGAACATTGTATCACATTAAGACTCTATATAGGAGCTCTACTAATCATCAAGCAAGAGTATTTCAAGCGTACATGCTCACTCACCAGCAAAACTGTTCCCAAACGTAAGATGGCTTAGTCGGGGATGTCACTGGTGGCCGGACACAGGACTATGACCGATCTAGACTTGGCCAAATGTCCGATGAAAAAACTGTCCAGCAGGACAGATGTCCGATTGTTTATTTCAAGAGGAGGTCATATGTCCGATTGCGTTTCTGTTGATCGCGGACAAACTAGTGACATTTTTCCGAGTGAGGGCTGCCGCCTTGCACTACTTGGGGAGCTTGTGTTTATGTGGTTCCTGTTTTACAATGCTTTATTTTTATTGTCGCGCGCCAGAATGTCCTATTGTTTCGTTCCAATTCAGGACAACTGTCCTATTCATCTGCCACCTTCCAGGACATTTCTCCTATAGGTTTCAAGCTCCAGTGACATCCCTGTTAGTTGACATCCTTTCACAACTTTTGTTAATGGCCGGCACCTGCTGGTAGATAACTGCTGTTGCTGATCTGCACCCTGTAGCAGACGACCGAAGGTGCTGTTCGGCAGCTTTGAACAGTGGGGATACCAAACTTGAGATGTATCTTCCTGAAGACTGGAAAAGACCCCTACATCACGAGGGAAACCTCGTTAGCATTTTGCGCTTTAAAAAAAAAAAAAATGAATGAGAGATTGGCTTAGTGATGTTTGAGCTATAGCTTTTCAAAGTTAGGTACTGCAGAACTGCCTGGGATATCCAGTTTAGGGGAAAATGCTGCTTTCTGTGGGCTGAATGTCAGGCACTTTGTGCTGGAAGCATAAGCAGGTGTGAACGGGTTAAGTGCACAGGTACACTCACAAGTGCAAATGTTCCAAAATAAAACTTGACTTCTGTGAAACCTAGTGGTCTTGCAATATATTACTGGTGCTGTTGGGTTTTTTTGTTTGTTTGTTTTGATTGTTGTCCCAACTAGCACATAGTCTCCACCTACGCTAGTTAATTATGGCATCCTGTGTGTTACTTTCGTAGTAACTGAATCTCAGCATTTATTGATCTCTGGGTCTTCTGTTCAAACCAGTAATGTAATGGTATTGATTTATATTGGATAACCTGCTTCAGTGGACATCTTCTCTTAACAATAATAGAAATAATGCATTGCTTTTGTGGAGCGCTGCTCTCCAAGTTATAAGGACTTGTTGCGCTGAAAGCACAAGCACACACACACACACACACACACACACACACACACACACACACACACACACTCACACACTCACACACACACACACTCACACACACACACACACACACTCATTCTGCATTCGCACCTATTCTCAACATACAAATTGGCAGATGCAATGACAAAGCAGCCAACAGAACAATGACAAACAGAATCTACAGAATTTAACCCAAGAGCTTGATGGAAGAGAAAGGTCTTCAGATGAGATTTAAAAGGTTGAAGATTTGTTTTCATTTTGCCTGGCACATGTGTCACTTTTCAGACTGTGCATGCTCTATGTCTTATGCAACACAACAGTTTGGTATGTAGAACTATAAATTGTATGTGTGCAGTTAACTTTGAGTCTCATTTACCACACTTGATAATCACAAGACCAGGAGTTACAGCACATAAAGTAAAGCAGTCTTCATGTGGGATGTGGTCTGAAAATTTCAACATGCTCCCTTTGTATGAAACTGGGGAGCTGGGATAGCCCAGCGGTAGAGCGTTGGTCTTCCAATGCTTGGGTCTTGAGTTTGAATCCCGGCTGGGGCCAAATATTTGTTCCGACCTTTTTCTCATTGCCCTGTCTGTGACATCACCTATATATATATGGTGGAAAAGAATGTTAAACCCTCAAACACCCACCCACCCCATTTATGAGACGAACACAACAGACCTTTAGAGATGCAACATCACGATTTTACCATTGGCACTGTTTGATTCAAATTTAGGATGAACATGCAAAAAAAACCCCAAAAAACAACTCACCATTTCTGTGATAGTTGCTTCATGTAACTGTGCCAGTGCTAGTAAAGTGTATGAATTACTAGCACAAGAAAATGTTCAACCATTCTAAAACAGAAAGAAATCTTTGCTTAAGTTGTTATGCAAACTTATTGCTTCTAAATTCTCAATAGTCAGATCACGCGGATGTTTCATATAAATTTATCTCTTCTCTGGCAAAGTGGCTAAGGCACAACGAATCATGCTCTGCGTCTTACAGGCATGCACCCAAAACACACATGTATGGCTGGTGCTTTCGCACTTTCTAGTGGCGGCATTGATCAGTCCTCCGGGGTTCATGTCTGTCTAGTGGCTGATCAGTCCCCCTCCTGACCCTCTTCTGTGCTGTCAATTGGCTGACCTTTTGCAGCTCGCTAGGAGGGTGATGGCAGTGGAAATGATATAGACCAATGGTTGTCAGCACATATTGCCCATAGAAAGGTGGTTCCCATAAATGCAAATTGATTGGTCCCTAGTGGGTTAGAATCCCTGTTTTGTGGGTTTGGGTTTTCCGAATTGTGAAATGTCACAGAGGATGCATGATCTATGCCATTTGCATGTATTGATGTAATGCCATAAATGCCTAGATGGTAGACCTATTGTCCTAGTAATTCCCATTTTGCATAAATGTGGATAGACTGAAAATACCAGGTTTTATATATATCTATATATTATTATTGTATCTTGGATATATGTTTCTGCTTAAAGCAAAACCTCATAAAATTTACATTCACATGCAGATTTTATTGCAGCTGTGAATATGAATTAGGGTCTGGGCGTACCTGTAGAGAGTGGTTTTGTTGTTGTTGTTGTTGCTGTAATACTGTGTGTAGTTACTGTGTAAACTAATCACTTTCGTCTGTTTTTTTTATCCTAGGAGTTCTATGAACACACAGAAATTTTGTGGAAAGACAAGGGAGTTCAACACTGCTATGAGAGGGCAAATGAGTACCAGCTCATAGACTGCGCTCAGTAGTGAGTATAAATTTTCTTTGCACGTTTGTGTACTTGGCTGAGTGTGTGTGTCATTCCTTTGCTTTCTTCGGGGGGGGGGGGGGGGGGGGGCAAACTTTGTGGCAGTTCCTAACAAAAGATGGCCTGTATAAATTTACGTTTACATTATCCAGCTGATAAGATATTCTGTTGGTGTTCAAAAATTACTGTTTTGTCTTTCTGAATTTTCATCACATACTGACCTTTGCGTTCAGTGGTGTTTCTGCCAATGCAAGTGTCTGCCTGCTTAGTCAGGTGAATTGTGCGAATTGCATCATCACACAGGTCAGTTTTCACTATTCTGACTTATTATAGGCATAGACTCTGTATCACTGTCAGTCAGAGATGCCTCACATTCTTGTAGAAGTGAAGTTGCTGTATGTGTACATATATTGGTGTACATGTCATACAATAAACCAGTGACACGAACCGAACTTTGGCCGTACATGCATGGTCTGTGTTCAGCCTTCCTCTCCGACTGCCGTGCCACCTCATATACACACATACACACACCTCTCAGACTGTCAGACTGCCGTTTTTGCAAGCTTGGCTGCATGCGTGTCCCAGCTAATACCTACACCACCGCTCAACCGCTTGGAAGTCATGCCACAATATGTGAGGTGACTGCCAGTGCTATAAATAGGCCGCCTAAGGGGTTGTTGCCAAAAATAGGCCACAATCAAACAGGATTTTATTTGACTTTCCAGTTTCGTTGGTTGACAAAAGAAAAGCGCAGGGAGGCGTGTTGTGGCTTGTGCCCTGGGTAGGCAGTTATGGAACGGGGGTAGAGAGGGGGGAGAAACTTCAGAAAGAGCTAGTGTGTTCTTTAGTTTGTACAAGATTTCCACGTAGCATTATCATGTTTTTTTTTGGGGGGGCGTAGGTTGTCATTGGTATGGAACCCTCCCTCTTGCCCCGGGCTGGGGGCGGGTGAACCTGTCATGCCCATCAGGGTTGGAGGGCTGAAAGAGAATGCATTGTCATTTTAGTTTGGACGTGTCGGGGCATACAGAGCAAGCCGCGTCAGCCACACTCGACATGAAACGTGTAGTTTTACGCCATACAATTAGTTCCACTGCATATCGGAACAGCTAGGCTTACAGCTTGCGCTCGTAATATCTTTGCTGCCGTTCTGATGACAAGTGAAATATACATTTAAATGTGGCCATGTTTGTGATGTTCGGCATATAATTTGTAGATGCACATTAATTAGTTCAGGTCTAATGTCAGTCAATGATTTTCAGAGGTAACACGAGTGCTTTCTTTGTTTGCCTTTAGTTCGGTTGTAATTGGCTGCAATTTTCGTTTGAATCAAAGAGATTGTCTGACTTTATCCTACCACCACTCTGATGTACATGTGTATGCACACTGATCCTGGTGGGTGTGGGTGGGATATCAGAAGAGAGTAAGTTGGGGGGGGGGGGGTGTCTTGTGAGTGTGACATTTGCTAGTATGCAGTGTGTGTGTACAAGTTTGCCCAGCCTCTGTGAGATTAGCAGTTTGTCAGGCTTACAAGAGGGAGGGAGGTACATGTAGTTTATGTTGCAGTTTGTGTATGGTGTGTTTTTGGCACAACCCCAGGTGTATTGCTTGGTGCAGACAGGTTTAATATAAATGCGTGAGTTGCTTTTGTAGCACACACACCTGTATTGGTTGTGTCACTGGTGGTGGTAAAGCGGGAAAGCCTAAAGGCAAACTATTGGGGGTGTTCAGCAAGTTTCACAATCATTTTCCTTGCAGTTATGCCCCAGATTGTAATGACCCCCCCCCCCCCCCCCCCCCCGAGAGAGAGAGAGAGAAAAAAAAAAAACACTCCAAACCAACAACAGCAACAAAATTACAATATAGACTACTAGTAGAATTTTTGTGGAAGTTCAGAGGTACTTCATGGTAAACTGTATTTGGCCGTTTCCGTTCACGGTTACCTAAAGGTTTTCATTAAATTTCTGGTCTGTGTGACACCAAGCTGGAGTAGGGGGTGTATTATTTGTTCAGCACCGCAAGTACTATACTTCTGGTCAGTTTATTTTTCAGAGTTTACAAGTAGAAAGTGGAAAGTAGTTCTGCTGTCAGCATCTTCATGGGTATTTTAAGGTGCTAATACTGCTGTGGATAATTGGTAACTCAGAGTGTATTTGTCCATGACCTGATTAGAGTGTGTAGAGAGCTCCCAACAGTAAATGTTAAAGCATGGTACATTTGGTCATGTGTTTTAAACTGGTAATATGCCTTTATCGTATACCAGTCAGGGTATGTTGCAGTAAACACGTGCATATGAAGCACAAGTGTGCATGTACTGTGATGTAGCTGGCTTTGTGTTGCACTGATGAGGTGTGGAAAAAGTGGGTGGGTGGGTGTTTGGGAGTTTAACATCTTTTTCCACCACATAAGGGTGATATCAAAGACGGGGCAACAAGAAAAAGGCCAGCACAAATATATATAGTCCCAACCGGGATGCAAACACGAAGAATCCAACGCTCGACCATTGGGCTATCACGGATCCCTGGTGAGTAAGGAGGTAATCAGAAATAAACAGAGAATGCTGTAGATCGCTATATGTCCAATAGGAAAATATGTATCGGTAGCTTATCACGTGGTGACCGGACTAAAGGTTCAGTGTACCAGTAATTCGCACAGTATAGTGTGCAGTGCCAGGATCGCCTGTGTGCTTGTGGTCAGCGCTGAAGGTCGGGGAGAGGTCAGCCAATAGGTGGCTTATGTGCATGCCACATTACCCCTGCCAACGGGCTGTGTCGGTGACCGCGACAATATTTCGTAATGTACAGCCATTGTCTAGGAGTCGGGGTATGGATTCTTTAGCCATTAGCTTTCTGCCCAGCATCACGGCGCTGTAGGGCTGCAGCGATCAGTCACTGCTTTGCCCAGTCAGAACTGAATGCGGTAGTAATTTTCGGGTTGCGGCGCATCTGGCAGTATGCACCTCGTTTGCCAGAACCGTGACGGAGAGCTTGGCCTATGGATTTCTGACCAAATAAAACTTACTTATATTTTTCTGGCATCATGTCTCTACTCTTTTACGTGGAGACCTTCCAACCACAAGTACAGTCCAACCAAAAGTTTGAATGCGTAGCAGCAGGGTGAACTGGACACACGATAAAACCATGGCATAGTAATCAGCTGCCGCAGGAGGCTGAGGCGGTTGTGTGTTCGTGTGGATGTTACATCACATGGAATACACGTATTGGTGCAGTGTATGCAACTAGGACTCGAGCAGGGTTTCGTATTCAAGAGAGACTAAAGGTTCTGTCACTACATCTGTCTGGCTTTTCACTTATTTTGATGATGCCTGCCTCTGAATCTACGCTACGATTGTGCACACTAGTGACCTAGGCAGCCCTGACCCAACCAGGTCAGGCCAGAAACCTTTTCGCTGCTCCCGGCTAAATGTGGAAGCGATGAGTCACCGGCGTTACTAAAAATAGTGCGTCTAGTGCAGGCAAACTGTTCACACACTTGCACCGACACAGCGCGCGTGCAGGCGCCGGTGCGCGCACGCACGCACACACGTACTACCTTTTACACACACTGTGCCTGAGCAGACGACCTTACGACTGTTTGACGTCAAGCTGGGCGGGGCCATGGAAATTAGGAACAAGCCGTGAGAGGGGCTCCCCCCTCCCCCTCCCCTAAAGAAAGAGCGAGACGCAAATCTCAAAGTAAGTCGCTACAGAGTAGAATGTAGGACTTGGTGGTAGAAGCGTAGCTTGCATAATGGAACATTACAATGACTTGTGGAAATGTGAGTGCAGCATTCACAAGCAGAGGAACATTTTTTTTCCAGAAAAGAGTTAGTACATTGTTTTTGATTGTAATACTAGTTGCTCATTTGTTGACTGGTTTCAGATCAGATCCTTGTGGTCCTCAGATAGGAAGGGTACTTTCTCTGAATAGTTTGCATACACTCTCATCACCCATAATTGATAAAGTCAAAAAGAGAAATTCAATTTGGGTGTATTTCTGGACCCTTAAATGCAGCTTGCAATTTTACACATGCACAGGGGATGCATTTACATGTATTGTATTGCTTGATATGTGCATGTGGATTTATTATGAGTTGAGGATACCTGTGCACACGTTGACACAATTGGATTCATTATCCTGCTGTCAAATTCTTTCATTTGTGTAAAGCCACTAAAGGTTATTGAAAATTTTATGGTTTGTAACACGTTTTGGAATCCCCATTAAATTTTGAAGATGACGTGTTTAAGAAACATAATTTTACACATTGTTTCATTTCTTGTAACTTCACCCAACCCCACCCCAAATTAAAATTCATGTTTTTGGCTGGACAGAGTAGCTCTCCTCAGTAGTTTGACTGTTTTGCCATCAGTAATTGTGAGTTCACATAGAGAACTTCAGTCATGAAAAGAAGGAAATGGAAGGAAATTGTACTTATAGCATGATCCACTGTACCTGGAACAGCAAAGCCCCATAAGATACTGTAAAATTAACAAGGAGGAATGGCCCTCATCCTACAAAGTTGTTTCTCCAAATTTCAGTCATGTTATTTTGTCTGTTTTGTTGTTATTGTTGCCGGTTCTCCTCTCTTCAAGACCTATCAGTGACACACGGGGGGTGGGGGGGGGGGGGGACATCAGTTCCGTGAACTAAACATTTAACGTCAGCCTCTAGCACTGACATCGTCTGAGGATGCTTGTTCATGTCTTGAGATTTCCCTGCTGGCTTTGTGACTTCCCCCACTGAATTATTTTTCACATGAAATCTGGAAGATCCAGAGGGCTGGTGAAATGTCGGAGGCAGCGACGATACTTGTAGGTTTTGTCTGTGAACCAAACATTTGACGTCAGCCTCACGCTGCTCGTCTGACAGATGATACTTATGCATATCTTGTGATGTCCTTGTTGCTTTTGTGACTTCCGTGACTGAATTAATTTTTACATAAAATCTGGAAGATCTAGAGAGCTGGTGAAACATGGACTTTGAATGCATTGGAATGTACTTAAGAAATAGCAAAATTAGAACATTTTTGACCGGCACGTGACAAAAATGCTGAGATGGTGAGTAATTTGAAGGAGTTGTTTTCATAGATAGTTGGCCTTACGCAAACGACCCCTACCTCAGAAATATTTTTTTCCCACAAAGTCTATCAGAGCTACAGAGCTGTGCTGCGAACCTGTCCAGTATAATTGGATGAACTTCCCAAATCTACAAAATGAAGGCATTTGAACAATTTTTTCCAAAAAAAAATAACATGGCCGATTTTTTTAAATGGGCACTAACTCTTCTAAAAATTTGGCAAGAGAAAAATCGTGAAATGCCGGCCTGGAGAATGTGACTGCCCACTTCATCTCAAATCACGGAGCCCTTCAATGAGGTGGTTTAGGAGATAGCCATGATTACATCCGTCCACACACACACACACACACATCCACACACACACCCCCACACACACACGTCAACAACTCCCGCCAAAAAGAACGCAGCACCATAGTGTGCACGCAAGGTGTCCATGACACAGATTTCGTTACGTCACTATGTGCGCAAAAGAATGTATTGTCTGGAGAAACGTCACAGTTTTGTTTTGTATTACTGAAACTTGCTGCTGCAAGCTGTATTTATCTGTAAACAACTTAAAAACTGAAAACACTTCTAATATTTCTCATAAACATTAAGCACCTTTATGAGAGTTTTTTTTTCCCTTGTAAAAATATGGAAGGAAGAATACCCAACCCATCTGCGTCAACTAATTTGTTTTGAGATGAAAATGTTATTTTAAAAAAAAATTTAAATGGAAAAACAGCTTTTGGAAATTGGAGGCACACTGAAAAAATGTTAATTTGGTTTGACATTCTCTCTCACTCTATCTTTCTCAAACACACACGCGCATGTACAGCAGCACTGGTCATACGCACCGACCAAAGTCTGTATTTATGCACTGTTAAGAAGGGAGTCATCAGAAGGCTTGTTTGCAGTGGAGTTTAGCCCTGGTGGATAATATGTTCTAGAATGGTTTCCGACTTAGACGGTAGTGCGTGTTGGTCCTTTGAGTAATTTGAAGGAGTCGTTTTACATAGATTGTTGGCCTTACCTACCTCAGAAATATTTTTTTCCCACAAAGTCTATCAGAGCTACAGAGCTGTGCTGTGAACCTATCCTGCTTTGTTACAGTACCGTTGCCACTTGTTGCATTGTAAATTGGTTTGAATACTTTTTATGTGTACCATACACCAGTAAATATGTCCTGTTTATGCATTAGAATTTGCGTTAACACAGAATATGTCTTCGCTGCTTGAGCGTGGCGTGGTTTCATTGAAGTGAAGTCACCGCTTGGCTTTGGGGGCAGGAACCGTGCACCATTCAAACTTCCTGATCTAAAGTTAACCTGGATCATGCCCAAGTCAGTATTGACGAACCTCGCCGACGCCATTCATGACGATGCCGCGGTGCTGTGTTTCAGCGGGACACCGGCGAACTGGAACTGGAATCTTGAAGCTTTACGACATCGACAAAACTGTTTCACTCTACTTTTAGTCAGGGACACAGAACACGTCAGGCGGGTGTCGGCAGAGCTGTCGGGTTCCAACCGGTCGCCAGTTTGCCTGACTGAGCACAGCTACAGAGCTGTCTCTGATCTTGTGCCTTCTTTTTCTGCTGCTCGCCGCCTCTGGCCTGCTTGTCGGGGCAGCGCTCTTACCTCTGCTCTCTTCTTGCAGTCTTTGAGGCAGGTGCATTGTGCTAAATATAGGTCCAGCATGGCAGTTTGCACACAGAGGTCCCTAGGGTGTGGGCTACGGATGCATGTATGCAAATTGTGCCATTGAACCCTGTCTGCAAGGCACAGCTCCAGGACAACGCAGCGACTAGGGCTGCCTTCCAATACTGCCGGCTAATTTTGCCGCGGTGCTGGGCTATATTTAGCGGCGGCCCTTGCTAATTTATGAGTATTGATTGGGTGGATGATAGAGCATTAGCGGCATTCATGCCAGACTGCAAGACAGATTGGTGTCTGTGTACAAGCGCATTTGCCTGCTCTGGCACAAGCCGTGTTCTGCACTCACCGTTACTCTCGTCGGATTTTGTGCTTGCAGCCTGGTTTGTCGGGTGTAATCTGCAGATTTGCATTTTGTGGACAAGTCCTTACCTTGGTCGATGCGTTTTGTTGCTTTAGCTACACAGACACACCACAGACATACACAACCCCCATCTCCCTCCCCCTCATCCCCTTCTACCTTAATTGTGTTGTCTCAGCAGGATTAGTCCTCCTAGACACCTCCCTTAGATTATGAAGATTAGTTTTGATACCTGTCATTCACATTTTTCCATGCTCATATATATGTATACATGCATGTATTATAGTGAAATTCTTACCACAGTACCAGTGCTTTTCCTGTTTGTAACCATGGATTGTTATGGTTACCTTTGAGCATAAACCTCGCCATGTGAAGCACAAGGAGCATGGTCATATAGGCAGGGGTGCAAGTTTTCTGGAAGACTCTGTATAAAGTTTACAGATGGAGGACTTTCAAAAATTAAATTTTGTGGATTGGCAAAATCAGCGCGCAGCAAGTTCCACATTATGGGGTGACTACCAAGAGTACTTATAATGTTCTAAGTAAAGCATTACCTGTCTGGAGACCCATGTATGTGAGGAGCAGGCAGTGAGGATCTGTCCAAATAATGCGAGGCAGTGAACAAATGTTTGAAGGCGTGAGGAAGAGCTAAAAGTAAAACTTAAAATACACCCCACCTACCCCCTCTTTTTGAGTGGGGGTGGGGCTTTTGAAATTAAATTGTGCCTTTTTGTATTACGGAACTAGCATACTTGTGTGCCTTGATGTCATAGCTTTTGCTTGCACATCCACATGTTGCCTCACACTATTTGGATGAACCCCCAATGTCCGTTCCTCATGTATTTTGTTCTTGTAAACATTCAAGTCACGTGGTTTACCCCTGTGGTTATGTTATTTGAATTTTCACATGGTGGAACCTGTTTTGCTAAACTGCATTAACCATGCTATTTTCCTCTGTCTGTTCCAGTTTTTTAGACCGAGTGCACATAGTGAAGCAGCCAGACTACACACCCACAGAACAGGATATACTGCGGTGTCGAGTATTAACTTCAGGCATATTTGAAACAAAGTTCACAGTCGATAAAGTTAATTTTCAGTAAGTCAAAGTCCAATTAGTGTGTGTGTGTTGTTGTTGGTGGTGGTGGTGGTGGTTTTGTTTTTTTTTTTTTTTTTTTTTTTTGGGGGGGGGGGGGGGGGAGCAATTAATGCTTGTATACCATTGTAGTACATTAATTTCAAGAAAATCAAATCAAATCAAAACATCTTTATTGTCCAGTTTTAAAAAAAAACGGAAAATTTTCTTCTGGTGCCCAATCATGGGTAAAAGTGCTTTTTGTATTATTTAAACATTTTGACTGTTGTAGTCCTTTTTCCTCCATACACAAGGATACCTCTATATTTTTTTTCTCTGCATTTTTTCCCTCTGTATTTTTTTCGAAGGGGGGGGGGGGGGGTATATTATAAGCTAAGTTACCGAGTGTTTGGCGTGAATTCAGCGTGATTTTGCCAGAATTTATGGAGACTCTTACCCATTTTGTTTGGGGAAATAAAAAAAAAAAAAAAAAAACGGGGAAAAAGAAAGAAAAAAGAACAGACAAAAGAGAGTTGGCAAAGACTTATTTCTGTTGTGCAGCATGTTTGACGTGGGTGGCCAGCGAGATGAGAGGAGAAAATGGATCCAGTGCTTCAATGATGTGACGGCCATCATCTTTGTCACGGCCTGCAGTGGATTCAACCTGGTTTTACGAGAGGATCCCAGCCAAAACCGGTTGCGTGAATCTTTAGAGCTCTTCCGGAGCATCTGGAACAACAGGTAAGTTGGGCCATTTTGCTGTTCAGATTGTGATTATTTTACTTCTAGGTAGGTTTCACAATTTATTGTGTCTATTGTGTCCCTGAAAGCTTTAAGTTTACAGCTGCTTTGCATATTAAATTTTTTTTTTTTGGTGCTAGAATTATGGTGGTTTACAACAGAGCTGTGTGAAAACACTGGACAGTTTGCATAAGGAATGAATTGTTTCATGTGCAAAGTTATTTTGATTTTGAAGTGTCGGACCAAACTATGTCATGCCAAAAGAGTGTTTGGCTTTGAGTGAACGTGTGTTCAAGTGATTTAACAATACCAGAACACATTCTTGTGAAAGAGACATCGTATGGTCAAAATTACAGTTTAAGAGAAAATGTATTATCTGCTGTGTACCTTGGGATGGATATTTTCTTGCTGTGTCTTGTATCGTTTCCTTCATTTCCTCACTTCTACATTTTCATGTGATTATGGTGTTGTGGCTAGAAGAGATGAATGGTGGCATCTCTGTGCATATAGTCATGTCTTACAGTTACACTGCATGTTTGCAGTGCATGGGCATTTGATTTCAGTCATGCATTTTCTTTGTTGCAGGTGGTTGCGGACAATATCAGTGATTTTATTTCTAAACAAGCAAGATCTGCTGGCAGAAAAGGTGAAAGCTGGCAAGTCCAAGATAGAGGACTATTTTCCAGAATATGCCCGTTACCAGGTTCCACCAGATGGTGAGTGTACAGCTTTGATATGTTGGTTCTCATATTGAACTTACCCTGCTGATGTAATTGAGCTTGACTCCTAATTAAGTACTGTCTTACATTTCACTCTTAAGTTAACTGTCTGATCTTTTTCTTATACCCATTAGGTTCTTGCATCACACTGTGATCAGCACTTGTGACTGAATTTTTTTTTTTTAAATTAGGCGTGAAAATTCTCAGCCAATTGATTTAATTCGGACTTTTGGAAGGCCAGCGGGGTGGGTGTAAAGGTGCATTATATTTCACTGAAAAGTACACCGAGAGGTACATGTTTCAGGCTTTTAAAAAGATGTTAGGATCTCACCCCTGTTTATTGCGTAAGGCTTTGGCCGTTTGGGAATATAGTGTGGTATTACTCATTTTCCTGTAGTTTTGTAAAGTCAGTTCTGAAGGAAAAGAGATACAGGAAAGGAGGTGTTCAAGAACTCTGTAAGTGTGTGTGTGTGTGTGTGTGTGTGTGTGTGTGTGTGTGTGTGTGTGTGTGTGAGGATGGACAGAAGTAGCTGATAACTTTTGTTCTGCTTTTGCAGCTACTGCAGAGCCTGGGGATGACCCAGAAGTTGTCCGTGCAAAATACTACATCAGGGATGAATTTTTGGTAAGTGGTGTAATTTTCCCTCCTTTTCTGGTGACTTATTTACCATTCATTCTTGGCATTTCCTGAGATATGAATTCCTAAAGGGATTTCAATTTTTAATGCAGAGTAGATATGTACTGCATTTTCTTACTTTGTGCCAGTATAAAATTTTGATTACTCAAAATTTGTTGGCATCAGTTTCACATCTAATTGCGTCCTTATGGTTTGATTTTGTAGTTGCGATTGAACGCTGGTTATTGAATTGTAACAAGTCCCCTTGCATGTGCAGAGAATCAGTACTGCAAGTGGGGACGGGCGCCACTACTGCTACCCTCACTTCACATGTGCTGTTGACACAGAGAACATCCGTCGGGTGTTTAATGACTGTCGAGATATCATTCAGCGAATGCACCTTCGCCAATACGAGCTACTGTGATGTGCCTGGGACTGGTGTCCAGGACGCTCTCATCATGTGATGCACCTCTGCTTCTCCTTGAGTCCATGGGCCTATTCACTGCAAGTTGGACGGGACTCCTGCGCTCACTATACACACTCACGCACAAGCACAACACTCCACATGCGTGCAGTCACGCGGGTCCAGCATAGAGGTATCCAGGCAGTTTGGGTGTTCAAATGGTCATCTGTGTTGTCATGGCCTGAAAGGAGAGATGGAAAAAGATTTCAAAGCTTTGGAGACCTCAGAATGATATTGATACAAGATTGGAATATACAGATCTTTCACTCTAAAATTGGATTATCTTTTGAACATGGCAACTGGGGGAAAAAAAAGAAAAATGAAAAAAAGGTGGAGAGAGCTGCTTTGATTGCGAAGAGTGTACATAACATGCATCAGAGTGTTTGTGTGTACAAGTGTTGTTTGCCAGGATGCGTTTCAACTTTTCTTGGACAGCCCACACCTTGATATGCATGGAAGAAGGAGGAGGAAATTACTGTAGTGTTGGACTCGGGAGAGCAACTGGGGAGGCTTGACTATCTTCATCCCATACAACCAACCAACCAACCAACCATTTGCCAAACCTCTCTGGCCAGTCTGCGCCCATGCTTTGGATGTGTACCTGCCGGGTATGGACGTCTGCATTGCCATCGCACAGAGACCAAGGATCTGCTGGATCTTTTAGCAGTTGAGCACTAGGAGATGGAGTGAGTTACACAGTGAAATCTGTCATTGACAGCGTGAAAACGGCAGTGCAACACAAGAGCATGTGTGGCTGATTTTGCAGTGGACAGGACAATGCTGGACTGAATGCCAACAAAAATGCAGACACCTAATAGATGTACAGTACTGCACTGTGTATATTATTCAAAACCACATTCATATTTTTGTCAAAGCTGTGTTGATTTTTGACATAGGTTTTGAAGTGGAACAATTGTGTGAACAACAATCATTGTAAAAACTCACATTGACAATTTGGATGTGGACTGGCTGACTGAATACACTTTTCATGTTTTACTGGGCCCCAGGATGATGATCAGAAGTGGAGGTGCCCGATTCTTTGTGATCTGATGACTAAAAGATTTGCTGTTAGACTGTTTTCAAAAGCCAGGCAGTGACCTGCTTTGAGTGAAAATTGTGTTTGCAGTTCTGGAGTAGCAGCGACAGCAGCTTTTGTTACGTGGCCGTACAGATTATATATGCAGGATCTTCATTTAAGTTTCACAGAGCATCTGCTGTTCTTGAAAGGTCTGTTTAGGTGTGTGCTTGCGTCTCAGACTTTGTATACGTGTGCATGTGTTTGTGTGTGATTGACCTTTGAGGTATTTGTTGGCCGACACCAGCTAATCAAATCCACAGTCAGCTGATCTTTCTCCTCACTGTCCAAACATTTTTCACCTCCATTTTCAAAGGCATCTGTTTGGATTCATTTCTGGAAGGGGTCAAAGACCAAAGCCGTACAGGCCTCAAAGCATACATAGAACAGTCTGACAGCCCAGCAGCTTTGATTCAGTGCTGTGCACTTGGCAAGAGGCAATTGCTGCTATTTCATCCAAATGTTGCTGATGATATGAACTGGTATAACTTCATATTATTATTACAGGGGGGTCAAGAAAACTATCTGTGAGGTTTTGCAAGCTAGATGAAGGTAAAATAGTACAACAGTCTTTCCATCTGTGGTTACTTCTAAGGGGAATAGTAAAATTACCAAAAAGTGCTTCATGATACAAGTGTGTTCTTGTAGTTGTACTAAAATTCAATGCATGGCTCCACTCTGCTGGGTGCAGGGTTGTTTTATTTATGTTTTGAACTAGGGCTGTACTTTGTTTCAGATTTGCAAATGCAGGGCATGGGCCCACTTCTTCATCCTTTCTCAGTTTCTACCACTCTTCACCCCTGTTTTTGTTTCTGTGTTCTCTTGTTGTCCTCTTGATCAGCACTATGCCCACTTCAAACTTTCCTCTGACACGGACAGCTGTAACCTAAATATGCTTTTCTGTTATGTACGTAAGCATATATATGCTAATAATGTATCTTGATATTGAAGTACATGATAAAATATAGGGTACATAGTAATATACTGACATTTGTGCATACTTGTTTTTAGTTGTGTATCAGTTGTAAAGTTGTTGGAGAGATGGATGTAGTCTTTCCTATAATACTAATAGTTAATAGTGTTTCCCCCCCCTCCCCCCCCCCCCCCCCCCCCCCCCCTCTCTTGTGTGTTATTTGAAGGAAGCACTGAAGGGCTGAATTACTGTTGAAGATGTTAAAAATATTATGTTGCGTAAACTTATGTATCAATTTTTTTATAGTTCTGTTTGTAGGTATGCAGTGCAGTATCACTAATTTATCATTATTATGTACAATTAACATAATTATTCATTGAAATTTTTTGTATGTTTCTAATATCCTCAGATCATGTGTTTTATTTTCGTTTGTCAAAATGTGTGTGCTGTAAGCTTTCCTGCTCCCAGGTTGAGTGAAATCGGAAACTCCCAAATGATTGTAAAGCAGTTTATCTGGTTAGAACTGTTTTGGTGGAAGCAATGAAAGAGCACCAACACAATTATTCAGATTGTTTGTTTGCCCTCGATTAGAAGGTTTACATTTTACGAATGTTTTCTGGGGAAAAAAGCAGAAGAATTTATTGGAAAACTGTGCAGATGAATTTCTTTTCAGAAGGTAATAACCTTTTCCATATGAGAGAGTACATCAGTGATCAGTAATTACCGGTAAAATACCGTTCGCAAAACCAGAATACTGGAAAAATTTGGAGCTGCCAGTCCCAGGGACCGGTTGTAATTTGCTGCGACCGGTAAACACTGTGGCCTCTGATAGGGGTGGGGTCGGGGGGAGGGGTATTTCCCAGTTTCAGCGAAAGTTAATCACTGTCACAATAGTTTGTTCCCCACTGGCCAGGGCTTCTTTGTTCTTGCGACGGACTCACTGCTATCTTTACCTACATTTTATACACTGTTGCGACACTGTGATTGCGTGAGCGACAGAAATAGTATCATGGATGAGATTCGCTGGTGTGCTCTTCAGTGTCCAATCAAATTCTACATCACATTGCGTTTAACATTGTGTTTAGGTCGATTTGCAGTGTAATTCTTATCACTGGTTTTAATTTTCATGGGACCGGTTCTGACACAGGTTGTTGAGTGACAGTGTGGGGTAGACGCTGACGGGACCGGTTTTCAAAATTCCTAGCGCAATCACTGGTAGTGGTACATGGGAGAAATGCACATGGCATCTGTGTACTTTTTGGGAGTGCATTTTGAAGCAGGGCATTTTCCTTGAGAAGAACTACATTTGAGCAGTTCTCCATTGCTTTTAGGTTCTATTTCCCAAGGGATTTCAGGACAGATGCCCCAAAACAAAACATGAACATGGAACATAAACCTGGAAATCAAGGGCATAGTGATCTGAATAGTAGATCTGAATACATGTAGCAGATAATCATCTCATCAGTTTTGTCTGTAACTAGGGAACATAAGTGTACTCTGTGTTAATGACAGCAAAATGCTTTGCATCAAAGTATCTGTAGAAGGCAAGGGTTGACTCCATTTGATTTTGAATCCAGATACTGAGAATCAGCTAATGCATTTTTCTCTCTTGGTGCTGTGATACTTAATAGGTCTAGAACTAGTAAAAGCTTGCATTGGCTTAAACATTTTATGAAATAACAGCCATTCATGATCACAATGCACGTTTAAGGCAGAGGTAGTTTCCCCTTGATAAATATTAGTCAATAAAATTTGGGGACGTTAATGGATACTTTAGGATCGGTCGGAGTGAATCAGGCTAATCTGTTATCAAAATATGATGCTTATATTAGTAAGAGGAATTTTGTGACATTAATCAAAAAAAAAAAAAAACTAAAAAAAACCCAGACCTGTATGTTCTGTATGAGCTATTCTGTTTTCACCAGTGATTTCAAGCAAAATGGTGTGCATTACTCAAACGCTTGGCTTCTCAGCTTTCTGTGCTTGCAGGTTGCTATTGCTAGAGTCCGAGTCATTTTCTTTCCTGAGATGCTTGCATGTTGTACCTCACAACATAGTCTCAGTTCTGCTTCTCTGTTTCTGTTGGGTAAGAGTCATCCGTCGTCGAATTTGAAGGGGCATCACATAGACAAGGAGATCTGTACTGAAGATCCGCTGGATGCAACACTGTGAGTGAAATGCTCTTGGACACACATCTGTTTAGAAGTGCCTGGAATACTGGGGTAGTATGTTTTGGAGGAGTTTGCTTGTTCCATCTCTGTCTTGGGGAGTAGATTCTGGATTCTGTCATTCCAAATGTAATTCAGTTTATCACTTACCACGTACTGATTTACACAGCCTTGCCTTTTTTCATCAGTGGGAAAATATTTCCAATTTTTCTCTCTCCCTTCTTTTTTTTTTTTAATTTTTCCGTTTGGTTTTTATTCATACAAGTGGCCCACTGATTGGGGCAAACCTGAAACAACTTGCCTGACTTTTTGGTTTCTTGTTAACATGAAGAATTTGATGCTCAAACATTACTGCATGTTTGTACTCTTTGAGTTCTGTCTGAGTCATTGTCATTTATATATATATGTTTGTCTGTTCTGTCAGTACCAATGAGGTGTCTGTACAGATTCATAGGAAAGGTTGGAAGAAGTAAACTGTGCAAATCTTTCCAATAATTTGTTTGTGTGTTTATGAAAACTCTGTGGTTAATGTTTGACACAGAATCTTAATCAGATTTTTACTTTCCTCAAACCAAAAGTATTCTGTGAAACAACAAATAACACACTTTTTAGCTGCTGACATGAATACATCACCACAAGCTTTGCTAACGTAACCATGACCTGCATGAGTATATTGTTGAGAAGTTTATTCAGAAAGAGGAATTTTTTGCTTCTCCAGGACTTTGTGTACTCTTTTTGCAGCAGGAAAATCTTACAGAGAACCACCGCAAAATTATCAACTATTTACAAAATAGCTATCAGAACATGAGATCAGGATGCACATGTGTGAACAGACACCCAAACATTATTCAATGTGTAAGATCTCATTTATTTACCTATGCAGTGAAAATACATTAGTTGGATGGGCTGGGGGAGCAGGAAGTGTCCGCATATCTGAAATTTCATTTGGACATTGCTCAGTGCAGGTGAAATGAAAATGGTATAGTTCAGTGTGCTCATGTACCAGTGTAGATGTTGGGGGGGGGTGGGGGGGGGGGCTTCTGTTATTTATTTCTACCCACAAAAATCGGGCAGTCAAAGCTAGCACAGGGCTCAAATTGCCCCTCCACTGCCCACACATCAGACATCCCATTCAAGGCTTTTTGTTTGGCCTTTTTTCCTTTTCCTTTTTTTCCTAGCTGACTTCAGTTTTTAATTGGTAATTACACTTTGCTGTTTCACCGAAATAACCCCCATTGTGGTGATGTGTTTTTGATGTGTGCTCGTTGAAGAATTGTTATAACACACACACACTTTTTTCGTGAAGTTTGTGTGAGGTCTTGTTTTTGTCATACCATATTTTGTTCTGTATACATGTGCTAGCAGCAAAAGTGCATCTTACGTTTCAGTTTCTGTACATGGAACAGTGATGGCATTTTCAGTAATTTCACCCGACTCCTTCCTTAACCATAACAGCATCCCCTCTCCTCCCACTACCACCACCGTCAAATGTGATTTTCACTCATTTGCTTACCTGTGAACAGCTTTCTTGTGTGTGTGTGCCTGTGTAGTATCATCAATTCTAGGCTTTTAAGGTCTGATTGAGTATCATTTTATAATTTATTTGTTTTTATTTGTCCGTTTCCAAAGGATGTGTAATCTGCTGTCTTAATCGCGTTTTTGTAATTGTCAAAGCAGATACAGTGACACTGACAGCAAAGCAATAATTGTGGCCGGATAATGTCTGGTCTCTGAAAGATGAATCTGTTCTCTGAATTTGGAGTTAAACCATCTTGATCGATGAGGGGTTAACATCTGGCTGGGTAGTGTGGTTTTGTTCCTTGTATTTTAAACATTGTGTGTGTGTGTGTGTGTGTGTGTGTGTGTGTGTGTGTGTGTGTGTGTGTGTGTGTGCCTGCTGATGTACATTTTGCATCAGAAGCAAGCAGAACTGGTGACGTGTGTATGGTACATCCTGTGTCCCAAAAAAAAGAGGGTCATGGCCGGATGAGTGGACTTACTCTGTTAATGGTTTACATGGTCTGCTGTTTGCATGTCTCTGTAACCCAAGTAAAATGATGTGATACCAAGATTGTGTGAGGCAGGTGATTTTTTTTTTGATTTTTTTTTTTGGGGGGGAGAGGGGGGGGGGGGGCACCCGTGCTTCAGACCTTTTGGCTATTGAAGGTTTCACTGCAGAAAATTTAACAAGATAATAATTACAAATAATTTAGCTATGTACAGGAAATGGACAGTCATGAAAGTGTTGAATTTCTTTCAAGTTGGTTTCACTTGCAAAATTTTTGTATTGATGCTTTGTGGACACAAGTTTGTCCTTTTTATCAATAACTTGTATCTTAAAGATTGTAACATTGTAAACTTATGTGAGAGTGAGCTATTTCTGGTTTGCCCTGTTTATGATATATATATACTGTATATTTACCCAAGTGTGATGAGGAACAGATTTTTGCATGTGAAAATGACAGGAAAGGAAGATATGGTACATTTGTTTGTACTGTAACTGTGCATGGTTTGTGGTGAGGAAGCTGTGCTGTATGTGTACATGTTTGGGTGAGATTTTTAGTTGGAACCATTGTATCATGATAATACTGCTACCGTTCTACGCGTATACCACGTTTGCGAAGTGTGGGGCATGCTGACAGCCCTTTGTCTTGAGAGTATGTTTGTGTGTCTGGGTGGGTTTTGTTCTTGTTTGCAGGCCGAGTTGACACAGTGTACCCTTTGGGTGTGTAAGTCATTTTTTTTGGCCTGCTGCCATCTTACATTGAAACCAAGGGTACATTGTAGTTGTCATGTCTGTCATTTGCGGTCATTGTCATCTATGGCATGCACACAGCGTTACGGATAACTTGAGTATTGTATCATGTCAAGTCAATTCTTCTCATATTGAAATGGTGTCAGTGTCCACTTCATCTCTCACAAGATTATAGCTTTGCTCTGTCCTAGTGCTCTTTGTGCTTTGACAAGAGTCGTGTTTCTGCATGTTTGTGAGAGAGAGTGCGAGTGTGTGTGTGTGTGTGTGTGTGTGTTTGAGAGAGAGAGAGAGAGAGAGCGAGCGGTGGTATAGAAGAATGCCAAAAGAATCTTATTTGAACTGCTTTCATGTCAGCTGCAACCTCTTTGTGCAGGGTTCAGCCAGACACAAACAGCTCAAAACAACATTCAATTCTACTGTTCTAGGGATATTTTTTTCCTCCATTGTTCAACTTATTGCCCCCTTCTCCTCCCCCCCCCCTTTTTTTTTAATTAAAAAAAAACAGGCTACTTGTTTTACTTTGTATGTAAAGACCCAAATATTTAAAATACAAAAGTCACTTGAGCTGCTTTACACACACTCCACTTTGTCTGGCTGTGGCCCATGTAAGTGATTGATTTATTATTATTGACAGATGAGATGTTTAGTGCCTCGTTTAATTACACAATCATTGATTGAGTTGACATGTAACAACTATACTATAATAGTTTACTTGGCATCTGTAGACTACGGCTTCTTTAGAAAGCATTTGTTATCTGTCAACTTGTAAATTATATTCAATCCAGAGATGATGTAAATGAATAACAAATGTGATTTGGCCGGGGTTGTACTTTACCCTGTCTCCCTAGTGTCAAGCCCTGAATGGTGTGCGTTCTCTATGACACAAACTTTTCAGCTGGGATTTTCAATAAAAGTTACAGGTGACATTACTTGGCAGTACTTGTTTTTCTTCACTGTATGAGTGACCTGTTTTCAAAAGCATTCTCATCTGTCTGTGGCACTACTACAGATTCAATTGTTAGTGTGAAAGACATGAGATTTTCATTTTCACTACACTCATTACTCAAACCTCTCCAGCTCACTGCTTCCACAATATTCCCAGCAAACAAGACAAATGATGCAAAGACTTTAATATATTTTAATCAAATATTATACTGGGCATCATTTGTTGGTCTCATCAATTCAGCATAAAATATTTATAGTGGTAATGTTCTAAAGGCACTGGCTGTGAAGCAATGATTTTTTTAAGACTTGGTCTAATCTATGCACAGTCTGCAAACAGTCTACTACCATGCTGTCAAGGCACAAGGCGTACTTCTTGATTTCTACAATTAGAAGTCACTTATAGAATTATGTTCTAAATATATATGAAGTAACACAACACAGGCTGACTTAAAATTTCAAGGCAGTTAAAGGAAGCACCAAGTATGACTGCTGCTTTGAGAAGATAAAGGTGAGAAAGAACACAAATGGTATGACATTGCACAGCGACCACTTGGCACAACTGGTCTCACACACACACACACACACACACACACACCAAAACTTCATGGTACAGCACTGATACTTCAAGATACTAAGAGATGTAAAAAGAAGGCCTAAGATGACGTGCCCATCCAATGCTGGATGTTCTTGTACCTCAGCAGAGACCGAATGGCAAACAGCCCAACACTGATACTCCAACCAAGAAAGGAAATTATGCTTCTTGATCATTCATAAATCAGTAGGCATAAATATCAGCAACATCCAGTTCATTTTGTTGGTCATGTACAAATATTTGTATAAACAATACCACAGGAACAGTGAACACTTCAATTCTGGTCACAGTAAATCATAGGAAGAGACAAGTCATTTCTGGGACCAAGCAAAACCATGGAATAAAGTTCATCTGCAGCTGTAATAGAAAGGGTGGCATTGAGATGGGTGGGTGTTTGGGAGATTAAGGTCCTTTTCCACCAGATAAGGGTGACATCAAAGACAGGGCAAAAAGAAAATGGCCAGCACAAATATTTGGCCCCACTGAGAAGGAAAACTGCAAATAAACACTAGGTAAAAGGCCTTGAACTACACTGATCATAACTAATCTAAAAACACACACAAGAAAAAAACAAACAAAAAACACAAACAGAACAACAGCACACATACATCATTACATGCATGTAACTTTTAAACATGTACACTAATACTATACATGCCTTGTCAAGTGGTGATAGTATCAATTAAAAAACAAAAACTAGAGAGGCAAAAGCCTCCATGGCTCCCTTGTGACACAGGTCAAGGTCATAATGACATTCACAAGAGTATGTTTGTAAAGCTCTTATTACTATCCATTATCATGCCAAATAAATTCAATTCAATTCAATTCAATATAACTTCATTGTCTGTCGATGGCGCTCTGAGTTCATGGCAATATTACAATTTTCCCCGAAACAGTTTGTATGGCCTTGACCTTTGGTCAAGGTCATTCAAATGAGATCTCATCAATGTCAATAGATCATTATGCCAAGTTTGATGCCTCTAGCATTTGTAGTTCCTCCGAAAACAGTAATGTTAAAATTCACAACAGACAGCTTTAATGACCTTGACCTTCAGTCAAGGTCATTCAGAAAGGTAGGTCTCACTGCTGTCTATCATCATAACTCTTATTGCACATATAGTTTGGTGCTTCTGATTCTTCTAAATTCTGAGAAAATGCAAATGTAAATTTTCCCAACAGACTGTTTTAATGACCTTGACCTTGAGTCAAGGTCATTTAAGGTGGTATTGTGCTTATCACTGTCTATCAGCACACCAGGTTTGGCGCCTCTGCTGTTTGTTGTTTCTGAGAAAATGCCAATGTTAAGGTTTCACAAAAATAGCTTGTACGGCCTTGACCTTGACACAAGGCCACCAACTACATGTATATCTGTAAAGTTCTTATCAATGTCTTTCATCATGCAAAGTTTAAAACCTCTGGTGTTTGTAGATTACGAGAAAATGCCAATGTAAAATTTTCAAACAGAGAGCGTTAGTGACCTTGACCTTGAGTCAAGGTCATTCAAAATGATATGTTTTGAAAGGTCTTGTGGTTGTCTATCAGCATGCCAAGTTTGGTGCCTCTGCTGTTTGTAGATTCTGAGAAAATGACAACGTTAAAGTTTTCTGGACACACACACACACACAGACACACACACAGACAGACAGACAGACGACGGAGGGTTAATACATAGACTCCCATTGTTACACAAGGGAGCCAACAAAAAAAACAACAACATGGAAAATAACATGATTCTCAGGAGTGCTGACAGTTGCACTTGCAGGCTGTTTGACAAAACTGCAGGGTTTCAGGTTTGAACCCCATGTAAGCTGAAAATGTGCACTGCCCTGCGAGACCATCTTCGTAGAATTGAAGAGAAATAATGACTGGTGTAGGTGCACAACACATTCACATGGCTGCTCAAGGAGGAAGAGATCACATGTCTTTCTTCTGTATCAAGAACAATGTACAAAACAAGGAGGAACGGCCCCGTCCTACAAAGTTGTTGCTCCAAACTTCATTTTATTTTGTCTGTTTTGTTGTTATTGTTGCCGGTTCTCCCCTCTCCAAGTTCTACCAATGACACTAGATCCTCTACGACCTCGACCGATTAGCCACGTGACTGGGGGTGGGGCCGGGTGGGGGAAGAAGGGAGAGAGAGAGAGAGAGAGAGAGAGAGAGAGAGGGTGGGTGGGTGGGTGTTTAGGAGTTTAACGTCCTTTTCCCCCACATAAGGGTGATATCAAAGATGGGGCAACGAGAAAAAGGCCAGCACAAATATTTGGCCCCAGCAGCCGGGATTCGAACTCTCGGCCCAAGCATTGAAAGTCCAACGCTCTACCATTTGGCCACCCTGGCTCCCCAGAGAGAGAGAGAGAGAGAGAGAGAGAGATGTCAGTTCCGTGAACTAAACATTTGACGTCAGCCTCAGGCAGGTCGTCATACAGAGAGAGAGAGATGCTTGTTCATGTCTTGTGATTTCCCTGTTGGCTTTGTGACTTCTCCGACTGAATTATTTTTCACATGAAATCTGGAAGATCTAGAGGGCTGATGAAATGTCGGAAGCAGTGACGATACTTGCAGATTTTGTCTGTGAACCAAACATTTGACGTCAGTCTCACGCTGCTCGTCTGACAGATGATACTTCTACATATCTTGTGATTTCCTTGTTGCTTTTGTGACTTCCGTGACTGAATTAATTTTTACATAAAATCTGGAAGATCTAGAGAGCTGATGAAAAATTCGTAACATGACCGATTTTTTAAAATCGGCGATAACTCTTCTGAAAATGCAGTAGGCTAAAAATCGTGAAAGGTAGGTCTGGAGAAGGTGAATTCCCATTTTATCTCAAAGTAAAAAGGCCTCCAACGAGGTGGTTTAGGAGATAGCCATCATTACATCCGTCCACACACACACACACGTCTCACAACTCCCGCCAAAAAGAACGCAGCAGCATAGTGTGCACATAAGGTGTCTATGACGCAGATTTCGTTACGTCACTGTGTGTGTGAAAGTAAGTATTGTGTGGAGAAACGTCACAGTCTTGTTTTGTATCACTGAAACTTGCTGCTGCGCGTGGCAAAATCTGCCCCGTCTCATAAAGTTGTTTCTCTATAGAGAAACAACTTAAAAATTGAGCAAAACATACTGATAGCACTGGTCCACATAATATAAGTACACTTTATGCTTAAAGTTGTCTATACTTAACAAAAACACTATGCACAGTAAAAAATAGACAAAAAACCCCACACAACAGATAACGGTACCTGAAATAATGCTATACATGTACAAGTAAATGCCAACAGTCACAGTGCATGTACCGGAACCTTACAGCAAACACAAACAGACACTTGTAACGTCAGATTTCATTGAATATACATACATGTGTCATTTCATTTTTATTACCCTTAGTCTTCCTGTTGTCTCTTTTGTCAACAGTTGGGAATATTGTTGAGAGTATAAAAGAGAGAATGTAGACTGACAAGAAAACTGAAAAAAACCAAAAAAAAACAAACACCCAAAACAGAAGACATGGGCTTTCTATAGACACAAAACAGAATCTGAAATAGATGTTTCCTTATGCAAATCCTGGCATACTGGTCCAAATACTGTGTATAATAATTATAGTTCTGTATACATGTACAATTATATAATTCACAGTTTCTGTCACAAAGAACTGAAAACACTTCACACAAATATGACTTTTAAATTCCTGCTTCTGATTTTTAACATGTGGTGGTGATGAGAACGGAATATTCCAGACTACCTCTGTGGCTTTTTCAGTGTGTTACAATTCAGCAAGACCAGGGTTACAAAATTAACAAACAAAAATGGTGCATGCTCCATGAATCTGTGGTTCACTTTGAATGACACTGCAGTGCTGACACAGGTGAAATGACTGGCTAGGGCACAAACACATATAAAAAGTTCAACAGTAATTCATTCTACTCCTAGAACGTAGGAAAGTTAACAGTTTTGTACTGGACATACTTCTGCTTGTTCTAACCAGTGTCTACAAACACTAAAAACACAACCTGACATGTAATACTGGCACACAAGAGCAAATAACTAAGAGTCAGTTGCAGGTGTATAGTGTGCTATTTAACACCATACCACAATCCTGCAGGAAATCTCTAGGTGGAGCGTGAATGCTCTGTATTATGACTCATCTTGAGAAAACTGAAGTTGATACTGATGCTACCATCATATATCTGACACCAGCTGCCTGGATCCTGTGGTGACATTACAACATGTTGGCCAAATGATTTTATATTTATTGGAAGTGTTGGCTAGATGTTGTACTTTACTTTGACATCACCTTCAGCAGGTTGCCTAGGAAACCTCAAAGCAAACTTGTTGGAAAGGGAGGTAAATGCAAGCAAACTGTTATGGCTATAGTTGTAGCTCAGGTAAAATAAATTAATTTTGCAAAGGGCTCCTCCAAGGTAAGCATATGGTGGGCATGGGGGTCTAGCCACTGGTCCTTATGTTTAACTGGCTAGGCAAAAAACAAAAGTTTCTGCTCCAAAGGTGATGATAAACTGATGACACATGAACTTGGTAACCATTAACATCTATCTTCTCTGGCATACAGTAACATAATGGAGCTATACTGACAGTTATCTGCTCTTGTTATACATGAACCTTCAAGTCTTGCTGTTCACATGAATCAGATCAAATGTAACACATATTGCACTGCCCATTACCCATAAAGTTGTAGACAAGAAAAGAGTTCATACAAAACCTTTAAAACAAACAGTTTGGGAAAAAGAGACATAAGAAAATACAACCTGTGTATGTGGACAACATGAGCATATCAAGAGCCATACATTTTTACACAATCCACAGTACATGTTTACAGTTTACCCACACCCCATGATCCAGCTGTTACATGTAAATGACAGGGTCATTTCGTCACTAGCTAGTGTTACAGGAGGAAAAAGAAGGGGGAATAAACAAAAGAAAGAAGCAGGCTGAGGTCCTGATCAGATTCACTGCAAGAATGTTACCAAACCTCTCGATATTTTCACACCCTCAGTATGTACTGCTTCTCGCTAAATGGGGGGGGTGTATATTCACCCACTTAGCAGTATTCTGTGACAGAAATGCTCTCATAGGGAATGGGTGCCCCTCTCCCTTTAAAATTCCCCCACCACTTCTCACATTCAACATTAACCTACAATTATATAAAAATTACCATTCAGAAAACAGCAGATTGTTAGGAGGGAGCGTGACCGATTCCCTGTGAATTTACAAATGGGCGGATGACAAAACAGATTTTTAGCCTGGAAGTTTAAGATACATGTACCACATGAGGGTTGCCACGATCACTTCAGTAGAAGAGCTTGAACTGATCCTTCTTGATGTCCATCCAAGGCCAGCCTGTGTTGCGCTTGATGTTCATACTGCGTGCTGGTGGCTCATGACTGTAACACATTACAGAAAATTCATTTCAGTTGGATTCCTGCGTGTGTGTGTGTGTGTGTGCGTGTGTGTGTGTAGACCCCATCTCTACATTCTTAGATATGTATAACCAGACTTTTGGGTTAAATGTCCCAGTAAACTCTGCACATTTTCTGTCACCATTTTTTGTCTATGCATATTTCCACCACCCAACTAACCAGAAGTATTTTGCCTATCAATGAATATATGGACTACTATTGTACAACCGACCATAATTACTGTTCCTAAAGAATACATGCAGTAAATGTAAGAATTTTTTATGCATATCTCCACCAACTACTTACCAGAAATATTTTGTCTTTTAATGAATAGTTGGACTACTATTGTACAACCAACCATAATTACTGTTTCTAAAGAATACCTGCAGTGTATGTGTGCAAGTAACAAATTGCTTGAGCTACACTCTAATGGATGTTCCATGAGAAACACATATGGTACACCAGAAATTGAAAGTACTGAGTACAGCATGTGGCCCTGCCCTGATAAAAGTACAGCGACAGCACTGAGAGAGAGAGAGAGAGAGAGAGAGGCAAAAATGCTGCAAATACAGTAATGCCAAACTGAAGCACACTGATGTCCCTTAAATGCACCACAAAGTGAAACATGGCAATATGATGTGGGAAGGGAAAACTTGTTCCTGAGTGCTATTTTAAAAAGTTGCATGTTTAAAATACCTAGACTGCTTCTCAATATTTAAAGGTCATTGCATGCAAGCACCTCTATAGCCACAACCCTTCACCAAGGAAAAATCAACCTGACAGTCCCTGGATATCACCTGTTCACAACAATGTGAACTACAAGATAACAAAAGTAATAATGTCAGAATGACATCACAGTGAGGGATACTAAGACACCACTAGCCATCTGCATTCAACATCAGAGGTGAGTGACAGTCATCTGATTTTCAGCGCTGCTGTGGAATATGGCTTGCTGGTGGGGCCTGTATTGCAAATGGGAATTTAATACATGTACTACACAATATATGATACTCTTTGTACAGCATATTATTTAGAATAGTTATCTTACACGTCATTGTGGTTGGGTATAACTTTTGGTAAGTTACCATACACAGGCCTTGCTGCCATGCTCCCACCTTATACCCACTGACCGAAGTGCATAACATGAAAATGGTCAACAAACAAGAAGTGCACACTGGGGAACTTCAATAAAGCAAGAAAATGGCAAAATGAAGCGCCAAGAAAAAAGTCTTTACCAGTCACACAGGAAACTGGTGATACTTTACCATTACATCAGAGAAACAGATCTGCAGAATGTTGGATACACAAGTCCCCTAAAATAAACCAAGTTGAGATGATGAAATAGCACTTTCTTTCATGCACTCTCTGGTTGGTGTTTCCACTCAAGTCACACATGACACTTCTTGTAATGTTTGATACACATAGCATTTTATGTCCTTGGCTGATGAGGTATGCATGTTTGTCCAGGGTTTGGCGCTGCCAATATCTTAATTATTCCATGAAAGAAAGCTACTGTGTGTGACATTTCCCTTGTGTTAAACTGAATTAACTTTAGTGGAAATGACAGGAAAGATGATGGAGGTAAAATAGTAAAGTGTGAATGAGTACACTGATGCTGATTTCACAAAAAACCCCAAAACAAAACACAAAGCAAGGGAGATCTTTAATGCTCATTTATTCTTCTCCAAAAAGTACAAAATATGGTGTGAACTCCATCTAAGCATACACCTTTTCAACAAACCATGCTCTGAATTTAAATGACAGAAAGCAAAAATATTTGATTCATCAACGCACAAAGGGAAAAACTCAGCATCAATATGCTCTTTACACACAAGTATGAAAGGAATGAATGACCAAGGCTGGAGACTTGAGTTGTAATGGTAACACCTGTCATGTGACTGTCAGGTAATGGCACATCGTAATTTGAACACAAACACATGCATACATGTGTGTGAGCACTTACAACTGCAAACATGTACATGATAATACAAAGGCATGAGAACTGGAAATAATGGTTTGGGAATAGTGGTTGGCATCACTGATTAGGATGCACATTAACTGCTGGCCGAGAAAAACAAACTTTCCCTTCTTTTACACTTGCAGTGGTAGATGGGGATTGGACGGTGTGCACATACTAATGTACACATTGGTCATGTGCTGTGACTGGATACATGTAGTTAATTTGGACTTCTCTGGCGGTTTATGGTAAACAAGCCAAGGCTCCAGAAAAGAATAATTTTGTGGCATCAATGCACTTTTGCGTGAAAGTCAGTGTTGTGCTCCTTGAGAGAGAAACAATAATCGCTTTGCTGGGACCACAATTAAGTACAAATTGTTGCAGAATTCCTGCCGGCTCTCTCTCTCTCTCTCTCTCTCTCTCTCACACACACACACACACACACACACACACACACACACACACACACACACACACACACACACACACAGTGCTCATTACCACACGCATACCAGTGAACTGAGTGTTAACAAAATAAGAATCATTCAATGTACTTCACTGTACTTCACCTTTACAATGTTTGTGGGTTTGCCAAGAACGCTGTAACCACCAGATTAATAAATGAAATGGAGACTGTGTTACCACTGCTGATGAAGGCCGTAAATGCACAGACAGTCCAGGTGTATAAACCAGTCTTCTATACACGCGCAATAAAACCATTCATAAATAGCATTGATCAAGTTTACCACACGCGAAATTACTGACTTCACAAGAGTACTTCAAGGTGTACAAACTGCTGTAAATACAGGCGTGGCATAGCTAGCATGGGAGCATGCTGAACACTAAGTGTAACCAAAGGGTTAGAATATACATATGTACGTAAACCAATGCAAAACATTTCCTGAAGAAAAGGACAGAAATACTCTTGTCGGCAGAAACTTCATGCAAAATTCTTCTTGCATGATTACAAGTATAAAACATAAGCACAGAAGGTTTCTGAGACAAAGAATATAACTTCTTTGTTACCTTCTTAGATGTTAGTGTTTGAGTACAGTAGTGCCTTACTGTGTCTATAAACTTCATCCTCTCATGCACTGATTTTAACCAAAAGTATGGAGGAAAATTATTTTTGAGGAAGATGGTTTTGGTTGGCAGCATTACAGGCAATGAGAGTAGATATAGATTCAGCTGATTTGTGTTCACAGGGGATGGATCTAATGCAGGACACACGTACTATGCATTGAATTTCAATGATTCATATATGTACTGTTTTTATAATGTGTATGAATTGTTGGGAACAGATACTACAGCAGTGATATGCAAGAGACAAACTATACATGTATGACACTGACTTTTCCTCTAAAGACTGGACAAAGTAACTGTCATGTAATGCACCAAATTCTTACCAACTTTGCGAAGTAAACTTCAACGGAATCCAATGTTACATCCAAATCATTCCTCATGCAGTTTGTTTTGCAGAATACATATTACAGATTTATGCATTATGAGTCAACATGTGCCTGGCATTCACTATAGATACAGTTTTGTGAACTACTGGTGGAATGAGCTAAGAGCTAATGCCATACAGCCTGCGAGACGCCTGTGATTGGTGCCCCTTTGTAGTACCTGACAACGCTGCTGCCACTGCCATTGGTTGCGGCACCATTCGGAGGAATGCTTGATGGAGCACCTGAGGTGACGGAATTCTGTGGGATACTGGCAGGACCTTCACCTGTTGAGCCGTCTCCTTTCAGGACGGAAATGCACTTCCAGTTGTCCAGGTAGTTAGCTGCAACAGAAATCATACATGTGCACCATAAGCTCACAATAAAAAAGACAGATAATGGGAATGAACAGGTTAGGCAAAAGAATACACCTTCTTTTGCATTCCCTTTTGTTTTGACCAGGAGCTCATTTCGCTCATGGGTTCCCACACCGTGCATGGACACACACAGTCAGTGCCATTCTGACTTCAATGAGACACCTATATATCATAATATGCATAAATAAAACCCAGAATATTAGAATTTATGCGAGATTAGTTTACCATCCAGGCAGGTCGGATGGAATGTGAGACAACCAACAGATTTCGCTAGGTAAGTGGTGCAGTCACCCGACCTACCTACTTTGTTTGCTAACTACACAAACACTGATGACAAGTTTTCTGTAGTAGAAATTGAGAAAACACAGAAATATACATGTATATGAAGCACTTTTACAAAGATTATCACTTTGACATCATCACATGGTGAAACCACAACAATTTGGAAAAAGTAAAAAATACTGATCATGATTTAACAAGGACAATCTCAAGCAAACTACCAGGACGTGACAATAACTTACTATACATCATTAGCATGTTACCTTTCCACATGCGGACGAAGCCGTCAGCCCCTGATGATGCAAGTATTGTCCCTGTGACATTCCAACTGGCTCGCCAAACCTGAGATTCATGTTCATCAAACACAGCCACCTGTCGCATCTCAAACTTGCTAATGCCAGTGCCACCTGCTGCAGGATCTTTCCTGAGACAAACAAATGGCTATTTAGTGTTTGCAGTTCCGAAATACCAAATCAGTCATTGAAAAGAAACCACTGTATGCTTTGGACCTGGGTGAAATCAGGACATTACAAATGGGGAGGAGGGGGTGGAGGGGGTGGAGGGGGGGGGGGGTCCTTGTGCACAACCATCAACAGCTTCTGGATTGATATAATATCAAGTGAGTGATCAGTTAAAATTTCTTCCCCTGGTATTATGATAAAAGGATATTATCTGACTGATGGCAACACACCCCAATGTACAAATTAAGAGAGGTTATTTCTGAAAACAAAAAGAACCACCAAAAGACAACAAACAAAACACTCAATGCAATGTGTGAGAAAGTAAAGGACTGAATCAGTAAATGAAGTGTCCAAGATCACCTAAGTGGCTTCAGAGAGATGATGGACAGCTCCTTGGATGCAATGGCTAACAAGTGGTATGACCGTCCCATGTTCGGAGCAAAGCAAACATCATGGACTGGTTCTGCAACCATCACAACTGTCTCCACCTTGTTCCATTTCCTAAACACACACAGAACAGCAGAAGGTTAAGACATACTGGATGGCTCAAGGTAATGCTATGTCTAAAAGCAATCCTATAAAACAAAGCATCAAGTTCAGCCTTCACAAATCCCAATGCATTCCTTGCTGTTGAAAGCTTTTCCCTAAACTTTGTTTTAATTGGAAAAGCTTTGCTGAAAAAATCTTGGTGATACAATCTGTTTATAACAGACGATAAACAGACCTGACTATAAAATTAACAAATTCACTTTATTTACACAAATATAACAGGAATGTCGATTAAATGTGAATATGATAAACAGAATATTGTACTGTTCCAACAGCTTACCTCTGAACCTCACTGTACTCATGGATCTGTACTTTTCCTCCAGCTGAGGGATTAGCGTCATCACTGCCTACAGCTAACATTGGAGGGTGCACTCTGAAATACACACATGAGCATACAAGAGTTTGTAAACATACATCAATGCACAAGATTTGAAAAACGTCATGTACCAGAAGAGTTGTGCATAGACACGTATGCATTCGAAATTGCAACAGTGCATACAATCCATTCTTAACAAAAGCCTGAGAGGGGGGAAAAAAAGACAAGGAGGAACGGCCCCGTCCTACAAAGTTGTTTCTCCAAACTTCATTTTATTTTGTCTGTTTTGTTGTTATTGTTGCCGGTTCTCCCCTCTCCAAGTTCTACCAATGACACTAGATCCTCTACGACCTCGACCGATTAGCCACGTGACTGGGGGTGGGGCCGGGTGGGGGAAGAAGGGAGAGAGAGAGGCAGAGAGAGAGGGTGGGTGGGTGGGTGTTCAGGAGTTTAACATCATTTTCCCCCACATAAGGGTGATATCAAAGACGGGGCAACGAGAAAAAGGCCAGCACAAATATTTGGCCCCAGCGGCCGGGATTCGAACTCTCGGCCCAAGCATTGAGAGTCCAACGCTCAACCATTCGGCCACCCTGGCTCCCCAGAGAGAGAGAGAGAGAGAGACGTCAGTTCCGTGAACTAAACATTTGACGTCAGCCTCAGGCAGGTCGTCATACAGAGAGAGAGAGATGACGTCAATTCCGTGAAGTAAACTTTTGACGTCAGCCTCTAGCACTGAGATCGTCTGAGGATGCTTGTTCATGTCTTGTGATTTCCCTGTTGGCTTTGTGACTTCTCCGACTGAATTATTTTTCACATGAAATCTGGAAGATCTAGAGGGCTGATGAAATGTCGGAAGCAGTGACGATACTTGCAGATTTTGTCTGTGAACCAAACATTTGACGTCAGCCTCACGCTGCTCGTCTGACAGATGATACTTCTACATATCTTGTGATTTCCTTGTTGCTTTTGTGACTTCCGTGACTGAATTAATTTTTACATAAAATCTGGAAGATCTAGAGAGCTGATGAAACGTGGACTTAAGTGCCTTGGATTGTACTTGCGAAATTGCAAAATTGGAACTTTTTTGACCGGCGCTTCTCGCAGAAACGTGAAAAATGTGTTTATCTAAAAGCCCTGCTATTCTTAATACTAAAGCTATAGTAGTGCAGTAGTTCATGTCATATGTGCAGTTGGCACAAGTGACAAAAATACCGGAATGATGAGTAATTTGAAGGAGTCTTTTCATAGATATTTGGCCTTATCAAATCACCCCTACCTCGGAAATATTTTTCTTACACAAAACCTGTCAGAGCTACAGAGCTGTGCTACGAAAACAGGCAGTATAATTGGATGATCTTCCCAATTTCAGAAATTGAAGCCATTTGAACATTTTTTGCGAAAAAATTCGTAACATGACCGATTTTTTTAAATCGGCGATAACTCTTCTGAAAATGCAGTAGGCTAAAAATCGTGAAAGGTAGGTCTGGAGAAGGAGAATTCCCATTTTATCTCAAAGTAAAAAGGCCTCCAACGAGGTGGTTTAGGGGGTAGCCATCATTACATCCGTCCACACACACACACGTCTCACAACTCCCGCCAAAAAGAACGCAGCAGCATAGTGTGCATGTAAGGTGTCTATGACGCAGATTTCGTTACGTCACTGTGTGCGTGAAAGTAAGTATTGTGTGGAGAAACGTCACAGTCTTGTTTTGTATCACTGAAACTTGCTGCTGTGCGTAGCAAAATCTGCCCCGTCTCATAAAGTTGTTTCTCTATAGAGAAACAACTTAAAAAAGCAGCAAGCTAAAAGTGAAAATTATATATGTATCCATTTTCACCTGTCTCAGAATTCAATTTGGACTGATCGCCATTATAAATCAAATGTCATTTAGTTAAAGAACTCTGGAGCTCGCCTTTCACTTTGTCAATAAAGATGAATAACAAAGCAAACCTCACCTGCTTGGGTTCCAAGAGAGACAGCTGCAGCTAAGACGACAATTGAATTCATGTTGCAATGACCAGTTACTCAAGTTCATCACATCTACAGCTTCATATACACGTACAACGCCATCTGCAGAAGCTGTTGCCTGTACAGAGGGGTGGAATTGTTGGTTAAACTTAGTTTTATATGGTCTTACACTTTTTTCTGTGTGCAAGTATGCTCTCCTGTAAATTGTGATAAAATAATGAATTCCCTCAACGATTCCTTTACAAGCAAACGATTGAGTAGTGGCATCAACACAAAGTCTGCTCCACTTAAAAGTATCAAATTAATATAATGATATATGGCACAATAAGCCCATTGGCATTCTCTGCCACATCCTAGCTGGCATACCACAAATACATGATGTAAGCCAAGACAAAGTGAGTCAAACCAATATTCAGCAGGATCTGAAAGTAGCACTCAGTACTAGTAGCAGTGACCTGATAAATGGGCAGAGACCAGCACATTAGTCCGAGGCTAGGCAGTAATAAAGTATAACGCTAGTCTCGGACTTTCATTCTAGTCTGCACCCATGCATCAAGCCCGATGCACAGAGCTAAATGATCCTCCTCTGAAAGTTTCATTTCCACAATTAAAAAGTCACTACAGCATGCAATAACCTCTATTTAATGCCAAATGGCTTAAAAGAAAATGTTCATTTCAAACTTGTTCAATGATAAGAATGTCTGAATGACTCACCAACTGCAAGCCTAAGTGCTTCGGGGCAAACTTGACGTCTGTAACTGATGTGCGACTGTCGACTAAACTGGTTCTTTTCAGCCAATGGTTCTGGCCTGCTTCCTTTTCCCATACAGCTGCTGTACGGTCAAAAGAACAGGTTGCCAGCACTTGACCAAATTCTGGATGTGCCCATGTAACCCGCCATACTGAACCACTGTGCGTCTAAAATGGACAAAATGTACAGGTGTGTGCTTATGCATACAAGTATGTGCAGGCCACATTTTTGCTTTTATAATAATATCCTCCACATATCCTAAATAAATATTCCATATGTTGTGACTCAGTATCAGAAATGTACACACATACCAGTTGCCACTAAAACAAGTACATACTGGCAAACTCCACTTCCTCTGACCTCAGTTCCTGTTTGGGAAGAGTGGGTTGGAGGGGGGAGGGGGCGGGGTGTCAAATGACAATTGAAACTTCCAAAACCTATATACCACAGCACACTGGACCAAACATCACTAAACTATAAGTTTTGACCAGTTCTGGCAAATCCCTTACCTATAACTGAGTATAAATTTATCCCATTGCTGCAATTTTTGTTGTTCATACCTTCTGCAATGGGAAAATTCTGCCTTGGTTTGTCAGTTGATTGTCAGGAATATGTACAGTACTTAAAAATCACGTATTTCAAACTATGACTAGTATGAGCTGTCAAGCATTATAATTTTTGTATTATCATAGTTTATACCTTCCAGCTTGCTGTACAATGCCACTGCCCATCATCTCCTTGCTCCCACACCTGCAACAAACAGGCATTTGTGTGTGTCTTGACTGTTTTCAAGGTTTGTGTGCAAGTATTTTGTAAAATTACTTTTTGGCACTGCGCGGGCAGTAACTGTACACTTAGTGGCCACAATCTTCATTTAAAGCTTATCACAATAAATTATCTTATGAGTGTCTGGGAATTCATAAAACTTGTTTGCATGTCACTGTGCATGTGTGAACGAGTACATAGTCAAACTGTGTTATTACTGTGTTGTACGGGTTAGCTGAAACGATAGAGAAAGACGAAGAAACCGCTGTCAGCAAGTTCAAATATGTTGTTATATACTGTAAAAGTGTCTTTATCAAGCACCTTCACTGTTTGGTCGCTCGAACATGTGGCCATTCGTCGACCGTGAAAATCGTATGACACATCGTGTATCAAATCTTTGTGATCAGCTGAAATAGACTTTGCAGCAAACATGACGGATACCACTTTCCCCCACGATAATGTCGGCAGCACACATGTGTACGGACCACTGACTGGCTGCAAGGACTTGATACCAGAGCCAATCAGGGACGACTGCTCACCATCTTTGGCACTAGCTATTTTCACGGGACCGTGGTTGCACATTATTTTACAACCGACCAAATTATGTATAAGATCTTGAAACATTACCTGGTCCTGGCTGTCTGCGTGGTTTGTTCCATGTACGTCTGGTTGTACAGAGAGACTGGTACAAAACAGTACACAAATAACTGTAACTTGCCTTTTCTTTGCATTTCCTTAACTCAGATGCTTCATCAGTCATTGTCAGGTTATCAGTTCACAAAATCGGTTCTTTGGCTTTTCTAATTTTTTGTTGTTGATGTTTTATATATATATATATATATATATATATATATATATATATAGAGAGAGAGAGAGAGAGAGAGAGAGAGAGAGAGAGTGGAGTTTTAGTTATTCTGATCCAGTGTAAATCTACATCAGAGACATAGACATCTATGATAGGTATCTATGTCTCTGGTAGCATATAATTATATGAGAGGCGGCCTCCCGGGACGGGGCAAATATTTCGCCCACCCGTGTTTGTGACTGACACCGCCTGCCCCCACTCCCCCCCCCCCTCCCAACACCTACTTATCTCCACGGAGTTAACATGGACTTGGCGACTGACGGTGATCTCCGTGGAAATAGCGTATACTCAGACTGCCCAGTGGCCCACCTTACCGTGGAAATAGCATTTGTCGAATGAAACCGGCCTCCCCTACCTTCCACATTAATTTTTAGCTAAACAGCAGACAAGTCGTTTTGAGATTATGTAAGACAAACGATCATCAGATATGAAAAGGACTTTATTATTAAGATCAATTGAGTTGAGTTGAAAATAGACTAATCGAGTATCGGAGGAAAAAGATCTTTGTACAGATAACGGTTTGAATTACTGCTCCAATCCACCTTTCTGACACCGGAAGTCAAGGAATGCAACCTCAGAAGATAGAACGAAAACACACGAAACTTTCAGGTGATGTTCTGAACACCCAGCACGTGCTTGTGCAGTAGGTGGGTTAGCCAAGAGGTATGCCTACTTTCGCGATTTTCTTTCTAACAAAAATTTAGTGGGCATTTGCTCCCTGTCATCAATATAACTGAAAGATTAAGCACAGCTGATAGGTGATGGTCATGAATTAGTTTACTAGTTTTGTTCAGCTCCGAATTATGGGTACAATTCGTATAAGGTAGCAGGAAGTGACATAAATATTAGAAAAGAAGTAAAGATAATTGTTTACTTGTGCAGATAAGAGATTGTGAACGACAACGGTTAAGCAGAGCTGCAGAGAAACTGATCTGTAGAGAACAGTGAAATGCTGGAACTTGCAGTGGTTGGAATGCTGACCTGCTGTTCTTGTTGCTGGCACTGTACTCTTTGAGAGTCTTTATTTGTAATGTTCCAGCTTATTATGAATGTACAGCTTGCTGGTAGTGGTTATTGGTAAGATGCATGCTGCGCTTTTCATATGCTTCAGAATTTTTGTTTGTTGTCTTTCCTTCTAGGTGCCAGTATGCCAGCAACGAGGTTCCATCCGTACCATGGGCAGAATATACGTTTATCCAATGACAACATGGTGGCGTTTCGAGAAACAAGCTTTGCACATGCACTTGTGTTCAGTGAAAAACCTTTAATGCCAGGGGAAATATTTCTTGTTGAAATTGAGAAAACTGAGCGTGGATGGAGTGGTCACTTACGGATTGGCCTGACACAGTTTTGTCCAGAGGAGCGCCTTGAACTTCCACAGTATGCACTTCCAGACCTGGCCAACATGGGCAAGTCATGGATCTCAGCTGTCACCAAGACACATAATCGCTTATTTGCACACAACCGGACTAGTGCAGGGGAAGGGTCGTCATCATTTGAATCGGTGCTTGGATCCACAGATGTGATAAATACTCCTCGTGGTAAAGTTCATCGTAGCACACTGTTACCTGCATGCAGGGCTTATACTGCAGAGAGAAGTGTTAGAGACAGGCTACGAACAAATTCTGTCATAAACCAAAGTGGAGAAAATTTTTCCCAGGACAGCGTTCTGCCAACTGATGTTGGCAGTCGTATTGGCATCATGTTTAAAGTGACAGATGATGTGGCTCGCATGCATTTCATCTTTAATGGGGAGGACCAGGGTCCGTCTGAAGACATTATTCCTTACCGAAATGGCCCACTGTTTGCTGTTGTGGATGTGTATGGTACTACCAAACAAGTCAGAATTGTTCAGTTGTATGGGGGTAAGTATATCTGTACACCTGAATGCTTACTTTTCACTCACACAAAATTTGATAAATTTCTAACAAAATGTGTCTGTGTTATAGCCCTCTATCATCTGTTTGTTCACTGTTTTATAGGCACATAATATGTTTGCCATTCTCATTGCCAGCTTTTCCTTTTTCCTTTAAACCATGAAAGCATTAGATTTGTATTGCTGGTTTGTTGTAACTTTAAGGTCATAAGTGATGGGACCAAGATCTTCAGCCAAATTTCTGCGACCATGAAGACAAAACTGTACACGTATGTATGTAATATGTACATTTATTTTAAAGCTCTTTAGTACTGAAATTACTTGAATTCTCTGATTTGTCATCTGTTTCCAGTGACATCTCTTCAGAATGCATGCCGTGAAAGAATTCTACAGCTGACTCAGAAGAACAATTTCCACAAGTTGCCTCTGCCGAAAAAGATCATCCAGTTCCTCAATTATGAAATAGAGTTGTAGTGACTGTATTTTTTGTATGTGTTTTGTAATGTAAAGTGCAATGAGCTGTGTTGAAAATGTTCTCATTTGCTCTCAGTGTCAGAAACCATCAAGTTTTGCAGTTACTCAGTGATCCCTTCCTTTCTGTGCATGCATATTTGCACACTGGTCTGTATGTGCATGCGCACACAGACTGTGACAGTTCAGAAGGCTGAAGAATTACTGGAGTACAGACTGCCTACACTGGTGCCAAAACAGTCAACCAAAACAACAAACTTTTGACTGTTTGCATCCTGGATAACAACAACAACATCATTACTTTCAAATGTGAACCATATATTGTAAGATATGGCAACACTATAAGTATAATGAATGTACAGTGTTTCTGTTAGCTAAGACTTGCAATTTCATGGTAGAAAGAATTGCATACTACATATAATACCATTGTTTGGTACATTCACAGCCATAGGTCCTGGCCCAGCATTTCATTTCCACAAGTAAAATGTGGGTCAGTGACTAAAACTTACTTTCAGTTGGGGTGACTGTGCTGGTACGCTAGTGTTTTGTGGTTTGTAAATCAAACTGATGCATAAACTTGCAAGGGACGTCATTGCCCCCAGTTGACGTGTCATTGTAGTTTGTATGCCCTCATCTCCACAAATGTCTACTTAAAGTTTAGATTGCCGAGATGTCTAGAGGCGTGACCACTCTAAATTTCCTGTTACCCACATCCCTTATTGGTCTCAGCAGTCTTGGAAAATTTATAATATTTCTTGTTTGTCATGCATGCAGTGGCCTGCCTAAAGTAAACTATGAATTTTACTGATGTGGTGAACAGAGGTGGTTACAACAAGTTTACATACATGCTTATGTCTTGGTTTGGTGTGCTCATGTGATATGGTTGGCATAAAACCAGTCATTTTGCTGCAAATGGCAGCATTTATCTGTATGGGACAGTTCGCACATTCATTCATTAATGGGTACCTGTCACCTTCTAATGCATTGCAAATTGCGCATTAAAATGTTTAGAGAATGTCACATGATTATAGTGGTATTTAGTGCAAGACACTGATTTCTGTTCCACCCATGATACTTCATACAAGACAAAGAAACGTATGTGATAGAATAATGAATTATCTCTTGTTTACTGCAGAAGAAGTGCACTAGGACTAAAACCTACATATATATATATATATTACATGTTAGAAGCAAAGCTGGGCAGGCAGACCCACACCCCACACACCTGCGGGGCAAGATTAACTGTCCCCTTGGAAAACCGGCAGTACATGACTAATTCAGTTAGTAATTGGCATTGGTGCATACTCTTGTCTCCACTTCAGTAGTTCACCCGTAAACTACAGCAGGCATTGGAGGACTTGCCCAGACAGTCTGGTGAAGTGTTGTGGTACTGGTCATACCCAACTGCATAAATGGGGCACTTGATAAATAGAAACACAAGCGAGGCATCGGATCCACAAGAATGAGAATATATCTGTTTGCCCTAAAGTGTTTACCCGCTTGTACTCCAGATTCTGTCGAAAAACATTTTATCGTGGGCTTGATATAGCACTGATCCCACTTGCGTATCATTGGGTTACACCTTTCAGTGACTTCACTTGTCTGCAGATTTTCTGTTTGATTCCAGCTGATACCATTGCACTCTTTCCAGCCATGAGGTATAATTGTTATTTCATCGTAGGTGTCGTCAGAGTATGTGTTAGTTGTGCTGTTTAGTATGTAGATATTACAGCATTTTTATTGAGAAACACCAGTAAACCATTGTAAGGTCAATGTATGTATTACATATATATATATATATATATACAAGCATGAATTTTTATTTTCATTTTAATGCTTTTTTGTGCATTTCTGATTTCATCATGTGGAACTGATATATAACTGATATTTGTTTTCATGTTGACATGTAGGTATCTCTCTGTTTGGTGAATTTGACTGAGCCATCACTATACCTGTTGGAAATAGTCATGGCACTGTTGAGATTTGATTCGAGTAGGCTGATAAAATTACAGGGATGTGCACACTGGGATTCTTTATGAGTTCATGTGACCATATCAGTATGTGAATGAAACCGGCAGTGTCCGTTGTTGCCCATACAGGCTGTTCTAGTTTTTTTTTCTTCTGCATGCAGATGTGACTGACTTGTCAAGGTGGTATGTTTGTACATGGAGGCTGTCTTTGACATGTGCATGGGAATGGTTCAGTTTGCAGCAAGACAATGGATTGCTCATACTGTACATGTATATAATACCCTTCATACATGTATTCAAAGACAGAACTTGAATTTCTTTTGTTCAGGAATAACTGTGTTCAAAACATTGCTTGTCTTCAGTTCTGTTTTTGGATCATTATTGTTTCTCTTGATGTGTCTTATTTGGGATAGTTTGTAATTGATTAGCATTTTTCTGTTCATAGTAATTTATACCATGTGAAATTTTGCCATAAATTAGGTGCGGCAGTCAGATGAGTCTCAGTTTAATGTAACAGTCTACTGTTTTGTTTCGATTCAGTTTGTGTAAAAAACATGGAAAGTACAAATTCATGTATGTTTCCTTTTGTGTGGTGTGATGATGGTACAGAGAGTGGCTGCATCCACAGCAGCATCACACATGAAAGTGTAACTCAAGATACAAAGACATCTGTCAACAAAGTGTACATGTGCATTTCACGTGTGCACACTCACTGTCTTACACATGCACACCCACAAACACACTTTCCAACTGGATGTAATGTGACCATCTACATGTATAGATGTTTAAAGGCCCAGTAACTTAAATTCCTCTTCCAGTGCTTGATTACAACAACGCTGGATAATGTCATTACGTGTAATGTGCCAAGGTGTAGCACTGTTATAAGTAATGTGCCAAGGGGTAGCATGAAATGATTGTGAAAAATTTGTTTAATTTGAACTGTGGGTGTAAGAATTTTTTTTTGCTCAGCACATTCACAGACACCCCCCCCCCCCCCCCCCCCACTTCCTATGTTTCACATGTTCATTTACAAATAGTTTGTGCTTTCATTAGTTGTATAGATCTGTTTCCTTTGATTTTTCTTCTTAGCACTTCTTAAACAGGCGCTTATCCTGTAAGTGTAATATCTCATCTGATAAATTATCTTGTCCTGCTGCTATTTCATCTGGCTCTCATTGGAACCTGCAATCTTGTGCACCATGTAGGTGCATGTTGCAATAAGATATAGTGTCTGTATGTAATTTGATACAGATATTACTGAACGGCTTGCTGTGATCATCAGTCCATTATGTGCATTTGTACTATGTAAAAGTACTCATTTAAATCCCCTGGAATTAAAGTGTACAAAATAATTAGACTGGTGGTGGTGTCATATGCACTGGATGAAAGCCTGTGTGTGTATGTGGGCACATGCTGTGTCACTGATATAAACATCTTTGTCTCCTGTCAAGTTGGAGATAAGAATGTACTATATATACAGGGGCGCCGGAAGATGTTGGGGGGAGGGGGGGGCAGAATCTCAGAGGGGGGAGGGGGGAACGGAAAAGATCGGCTCAAAACTAAAGTTTAGCCGAATGGCCGCGAAAGTGATTATGAGCAGATATAGACAGGAAATGATGGCTTGAGGCGCTTTTTCTTACAAACGCAAATCGAGGTGGTGGTGGTTGTTTTTGAAAAGTTACCGTTCATGTGTTGTTGCTGTTTGGATATTTCATGCAACGGCTAAACTGAGTTGTCTGTTGGGTGGGATGAGGGAGAGAGCAGGAAGAGGGGAAGGGGCGGGGGCAAGACCATGGCTTGCCCCCCCCTCTTGCCATAGTCACCTGATTTTCCGGGGGAGGGGGGGACAAAAAGATACTCTTCCGCCCCCCCCCCCCCCCCAGCGCCCCTGATATACAGTTTACCACACTGTTCACAGACCATGTTATAAACCATTTGAGTGTTTGCTGATTTATTTTGATGTGTGTTTAACTTATAATGTCACCAGTGGTATTCTTATCCCCCTCTCTCTGTATAAGACAGAAACCATCAAAAAATCACACTGCGCACAATTTGTAAGCAATCTTTTGCTCATGCTTGTGCACATGCACACATCATACACACGCTGAGAATACAGAACGAACGAACGAACGAACGAACGAACTTTATTTTCCAACGGAAGTGATTTAACCAAAAATGATTATTTTTCAATCAGCCGTTGCTACAAAAACAAAAGACTACAATGGCAAGATTAAAGGGAGATACAAGAAAAAAAAAAAAAAAAAAAAAAAGGCAAAATAAAGAAAAAAAAATTACTCGAAAGAAAAAAAAAAAAATCTTTCTCTCACTCTCCTTCACATACACACACACACACACACACACACACACACACACACACCTGACATGGTTGTTCAGATTATACACCAAAATGGACACTTGAAAGAAACTTTCTTATTACCGAGAAGTAAACGTCTGGTTCAGTGTTTCAGTTTCAAGTAGATGGGAAAACAGTCTTTTTCTGAAAGTGGAACGTGACGGAATAATTTTTAGACTTGGTGGTAGTGAGTTCCAGACTGTGGGCCCAGAGAAAGCAAAACTCATTTTATATATGTCTATCCTAGGGAGTGGGAGTGGTATACAACCGTTTCTCATTCCTCTAATGGCATGTGTCGGTTGTTTAATGAGTGATTTAAGGTATGACGGGGCATTCCCGTGAATGGTACTATGTACAAGTAGACATTTGTTCAGGATATGTTGACTGCGCAGAGACAGAATCCCGAGCTGTTTGAATCTTTGGTCCGTTGGAATGGTAGAAAGGGGGTGAACTTGTTTTATTGATCTTCTATGTAAGGAGTTGAGTTTAGATAAGTGAACTTGACTGCAGCTGTCCCATACATTAGAAACATAATCTATGTGGGGTTTCACATGGGCAAAAAAGAAGAGCTTGCGATGGTCACAGTCCATATAGATTTTCAGTTTAGATAATAAGTAAAGGTTCTTAGCTACTGTCCTGCAAACGTGGTCAACGTGTGATTTCCATTTTAGCTGGTCATCAACAATCACACCTAGTAGCCTATGTTCCGAGACCTGTTTAATTTCAGCATGATCAATGGTAAGTTTGAGAGGTGGAGGAGAGAGTTGGTGTTTCTGGCGGGTTGTAATCAACATGCTTTTTGTTTTGTTAGGATTGATATGCATATGATTAGATGAACACCAGGAGGAAACGTCATTTAGACCCTGCTGGAGAGATTCAGTGATCTGGGATACTTGTTTACTTGACACATGCAGAGTACTGTCATCGGCAAACATGTCACATAGCACTGACTTATCAGAAATATGCATTGGCAAGTCATTTATGAAGACGGAGAATAACAGAGGTCCTAGCACCGATCCTTGGGGGACCCCATGACGAATATGCCCTTGGGACGAAAAATTCCCATTTAGGAGTACACTTTGTTTACGGTTTTCTAAGTAGGATTTTATGAAAAGACATGCTGATGAATTTAGTCCATACAAATGCAACTTCTTCAACAGGATTGAGTGATTGACAACATCAAAGGCTTTCCTAAGATCCAGGAAAATAGCTCCTGACAACTCTGAATTATTTATAGAGTAAAGCCATTTGTCTGTAATCCGCGTCACACATGTCTGACACGAGTGTGATGCGCGAAATCCAGACTGAAGGGGATACAGCAGGTCGTGATTCTCAAGGTAGTTTGTCAAGTGCTTGCACACGTGTTTCTCAAGGGGTTTTGATATTGTAGAAAGGATGGAGATTGGTCTATAGTTGTTGAGATCATCCTTGACCTTTGTTTTTGGAAGTGGAATAACCTTGGCGATCTTTAAGTCATCAGGAAAAACACTTTTCTGGATACATAGATTAAAAATATATGTTAAGGAGTCTACTGTGTATGGTAATGATAGTTTTAATATTTCCGCACTGATCCCATCACAACCTGATGATGTTTTGTTTTTCAAACTGTTTATATGTTTTCCAACTTCATATACCGTCATTAACGGGACTGAGAATGGTTGTTTGCCGCCGGTTCTTTCTTGGCAAAACTGCTTCAGAATATCAGAACAGATAAAAGCTGAGGGATCATTACTGTTCTGGGTTGAGAGGGAATCAGCTACTGACAGAAAGTGGTCATTGAATGTATCTGGAGTAAACTCAGTAGGCAAGTCAGCTGATTTTTGATTTGTACGGTTAGTGAGGATATTCATAGCGCGCCAAACAGAAGATACATTCTTGCCATCTTGAACTAGCTCTCTAACAAAAGCTCTTTTTGCTTTCCTAACCAAAGCTCTTACACGATTTCGCTGCTTTTTGAATTCATCATACAGTTTGTTTGATTTGAGCTCATCCCTGTACTGCATGGCCTGCATGATTTCCTTAGTAAGCCATTGAGGCTTGACTTGTTTTTTTACACGTTTCTTTTTTAAGGGGGCATGTTTATTGAGAATATGGAGAAACAGTTTGTACCACAAAGCCATTGCTTCATTAGGATCTGAACAATTATGGACGTCATTAAACGGTGCAGCATGAAGATCATTCAAGAAGGAGCTTTTACAGAATTTTTTGAATGATCGGTACATAATGAACGTGTGTTTGTGCTTCCTAGGTTTATTTATTTTAAGAGGAACCTCGCATATCACAGGGTAATGGTCACTAATACCAAATACAGGTACAGTAGGATTTTTCACGATGGTAGTATTGTTAGTATAGATATGATCAATTAAAGACGAAGAAGATGGAGTAACCCTGGTAGGCGAGGTGATAACTTGTTGTAAGCCAAATAATGAGATCGTGTATTCCCAGGATGGATTGGACTTGAAAAGGTTGATATTAAAGTCACCTAATATAACCACATTCGCTTTGGGATTTGAGTCGTGTACTTTATCCATCATTGACATAAATTCGTTGTACCAATCAAAACTGGCAGCAGGATTGCGATATACATTCCCTACCAGAAGAGGAGTTGAGTTATCAGAAACTTTTATTTCTAACCAGATACTCTCTACTACTTTAGACTCTAGACAATGGAGGAAGTGCATCATCTTAGAACCAGACTTGGGGGTGGGGGCTACCAATGAACTGTAACGTTTTGGGCTGTTGTGCACCTTGAAATAAGCAAAACTGTTGGCCTGAAGTGAGTAAACACGACTCCACCCACTCATAGTTGATGCACACACCCTCTGAGCTACAAGGGATATAATGTAATTTGCGAAAGAATCCCCGATAGCTCAGACGGAAAGTCAGTCGGCCAGGCAAAGGCAAATCCTTTGTGGTCAAGCTGATCGACTTTCAAGCTAAACTCATGGCATTTGCTGCAGACATTACGTGCTGGGCCAAATGATCACAAAAACATCGCTAGTGTTCATGTTTTGAAATGTTCATCTCACAAGTCCAACTTTTTATTCCAGTCCGCCTTTAGTTTACCTCTTTTGTGTTAAGAAACAACAAAGTAGCCCGATTTACGGTTTGCTCAAGCATTGTGCTAGTCGCGGTTAGCCTGGTGAATGTGTTCATTATTGTGAAATGTAAGCTCTCGTGTATTCTGGTGATTTTTATCATTTATAAGAAAACCATGTGTAGCATACAGGATGGAGAGCTTGAGGATATCATATCCAAACAATCCGTAACGTAAGTTTGTTTTGAAAACCTTGTCTGTCTAGGTAAAAGGTGTTCGAACCCCGAATCCCAGCTGGGCTAAATATTTGTGCTGGCCTATTTCTCGTTGCCCCGTCTTTGATATCACCCGTACGTGGTGGAAAAGGACGTTAAACTTCCAAACACCCACTCCCACCCTTTGAGTGCCTGCCCTTTGACATTGTATGGGACTAAAGGACGTCCGGATGTGTAACTGTCCCGAGAGCGCGGCATATTACTACACAGCAACACACCGAAGCCTCTTTCATAATTGACAGATTCTGAAATTGTATCTTACCGTTGCTCATAGGTGATTCTTAGTCTACTCAGGTAGCGTTTTTCATGCCTTGATTAAGATGGTGCAAATACTATTTCCAGGGCTGGCAGAGAGTGTGTCAAATGCCAGGGAACAGCGGTTCTTGTCACCCGCATTAACGATGCATTTTGCAAGTAAGTACTTACGTGAATATATATATACCTTATGTACAGATGCGCCACACTTGCCTGACTCTGTGGTGACTTGTTCTAATATGGGGTCAGTTGTATAACTCTACAGATCCCAAGGTCATCTGCCAGATAGTGAAGCGGCCATGCAGCTCACCTCAGAGTCAGCCTGATAGTGGTGCCTGTTCAATACCTAAGAAATTTCACCATCTGCTGTATGTGTGCAGGAGCTGCTTCCAGGTTTATGTTGTGCACAAATTCCGTGCATCCATTGGCAAGTCCAAGCTGATCCGTGATGGTGAGCATGTGTTGGTGGCCTTTAGCGGTGGAGCTTCCTCTTCAGCGTTGCTGCATCTGATTGAGGAGGTCAGCTTGGCTGTTGGGAAGACTTGCCCACTCTCCTGTGGCTAGTTAAATTATGAACTTTTAGTCATTGTGACTTTACTGTGACTATTATTATGGATCTAGGGATAGTGCTGATAGTGAGTGGTGAAAAAGCCTAGGCGTGATCTTGTTCCGTAGCATACATGTGTTCAATGTCAGGAAACTAGTGTCAGTTACAACAGGCAGGTGTCTACCATCTTGATGATAGTTGCTGTTTACTTGGTGACACTTAGTTCTGCACTGTGCATTGAATACAAATATGGTTACTAAATGTTTTGTTTGAGTAGTAATGAGCTAGTTTGGCTTGCTAGTTGAAATTTGTCATGTTAGCAGCAAAACTGTATATAAACATGGTCATGGTACCTAATGCTCTCATTAACTTTCACACATTATTTGGTTGAAAGTTGGTAGTCCTGTTTAGTGGTTCACACAGGATGACAAATGGCATAAACATTTCAAGAAAACAATTATTTTGTTGAGACTAATTTTTGATAAAAATGCGTACAGGGTCGCAGTCCTCGGGCTCACAGGAAGTTGAGGTTCACAGCTACAGTCATTTATGTTGATGGTCAGTGTTATGTGTCTGATAATAGTGAGGCAAAGGTGTTTGTCGCTCTCTATGTGTCCAGCATGTTTGGTTTCGCACACTTTTTTTTTATTAAAATGAATAATGCTAATTAATACATAACCAAACAAGCAGCCATAATATTATGGTGATGTTACGAGCAGTAAAATTCACATGAACAGGCTCTGGTTTGTGTAGTGTCCTTGTGTGTGTGTGTTTTTTTTTGGTTTTTTTTTTTTACTAAATTTTAGGGGGTTTGATTGCTTATGAGTGATGAAATTATTTGTTTACAGAAACAGGGATTTTGAAATGGAGTGCTGCAGAAAGGGAAGAGAAGGTACAGCAAATCATAACTTGCATCAGGCAGAGAGGTCTTCCCTTTCTCCTAACATCTCTGGAACAAGTATGTTTTTTTCTGTTTCTGGGTTACTGTGCATGTAACATCCCCATGCCCCATCCCCACTGATACATCAGGGTTTGTGCATGGAAAGAGTCCTCTAGTGGATTTTTTAAATTCTGTTATCTTCTCTTCTTTCTCTTTCTTCCAGGAGCTGAACTTGGAAAAATCTGATTTTTCTGACATGTCTGATGTTTCACCTATCTGTTGGGATGTCACCTCAGGCACTGGGGAGTCTGAGTTTCAGGCTAGGACTGCATCCACTGAACGCTTGCAGCAGCTGTTTGCTGCTCTCCCCTCTGATTCAGCTAGGGAGGAATTTCTCAGGGTGGCAAAGTAAGTGAGGTTAAAACTGATACATGTTTGGTGGGTTTTTTTTTTTTTGGGGGGGGGGGGGGGGAGGAGGTAGGTGCTATGGTGCTCGTAGTTTCAATGATTGCAAATGCTTTACAGCTCTTACAGATTTATGTGTGTTGCATAGTTTAGTCAGTGAAGTGTTCATGATTGTGTATATTGTGAAAAGACTTCTCTTGCTTTATCAATACTCAGAAGATAAGTTCTTAGTGCAGTGTGTGATTCGACAGGACCCGACTTTTGTTGGCTGTAGCACGGCAAAGAGGGTTTGACAAAATCCTGGTTGGAGACTGTTCCACGAGGCTGTCAGTTCGAATCCTGACAGACATGGCACAGGGCAGAGGTTCACAAGTGGCTTTGGATACAGTGAGTAAATACTGGCATGAGCTGTGTCTGTTTTGTGGTGGCTTTTTTATATTGGTTCAAAAATATTTCTTCAAAAGTTCATTGATACACTTAATTGTCATCAGAATACTACTAGTATTGTTTTCAACAAGCTGTCAAATATTTGTGGTTTACTTTGTAATTTTTCTAGAGTCTCATGTCTGTCTCAGCGATTTCTTGCAAAAGTACCTATTGCTTATTGTTATAGTTATTTTCTTTGTAAGGTAGTAATGATTTACCATTCTATTTACTATTCATCACAGAGCATTGGTGACAAGCGATATGGTGATGTTATGGTCATCAGACCCTTGAGGTAAGTCCACTAATGACTGAGTTTGAGGTTTGCCACTGAGGCAGACAACTTCAGTGTTGAAAATCAATGTTTTCTGATATTAACCCTGGATTCTGCTGTTCACACTTGACTTCCACAGTTTTAGTGTCACTTAGTGTCAAGACTTGAATCAGTGTTTACTTAGGCCCTCCCATTCCCACTCCCAACCCTGTTGTTTCTGTTACCCCAAACAGGTTTTTTTTTTTTTTTTTTTCAAAACACTCGCGCTCACACACACACACACACACACACACACACTCTCTCTCTCTCTCTCCAGGGTCCATACAGGTCATGGAATCCTGGTAAAGTCATGGAATTTGGAAATAGCTTTTCCAGGCCTGGAAAGTCATGAAATTATCTCAAGAGTCATGAAAAGTCATGGATTTTCGGAAGTTTATGAAAGCCATTTTGAGCCCAACAGTGAAACGGTCAGCTTGGTGATTACTCACTGAACTGATTGCCAAAAATGCCAACAAACTGCCCTCCCATATGGCTAATGACTAACTCTGAACATTGGTCTTGCTGACTGCGATAACTTGGATAAGCTCATAATTTCTACCCTCGCGTGTGTCAGTGTGAAAGAGGGCAAGGAAGGTGTCATGGAAAACAGGAGAGTTGGCCTCGAAAAGTCATGGAAAAGTCATGAATTTTTGAGACTGTGAACCTGTATGGACCCTGGACTCTCTCTCTCTCTCTCTCTCTCTGTCTCTCTCTCCACCCCTATTGCAAGGGAGACAATGTTCATACCTACAACATCCTGTGGTAAAGTCACTAAGCAGTTTCTATCAAATTTGTGAACATGTTACAGAGGGATCATCATTTGGGATGTATAATACTATATTTACAGACACACACAAATTCTTATCTCCCAACTCTAATGTTTATTGGCCTTAATATTCTTTCTTCTTCATTTTATTCTTCTTTATTTATTTATTTATTTTTTTACTGTTTGATTTCACTTTCCTGGTTTTACTTTTTGTGTCTATCTAGGGACTTGAATTCAAAAGAGGTTGCATTGTACAATGTGCTGAATCAAGTGGAGACAGTCTTTATCCCAGCTTTAACCACAAAGGTAGTGCAAGTAGCTTGTTAAACCAGTGCTGTTTGCTTGTGACACAATGTCCATCATTGAACCCTTTCTATACTGACACTACTAGCTGCCTAGATCCTGTGATGACATTGTAGCATGTGGGCCAAATGAGTGATTTTACATTCAAAGGAAGTGTTGCTTAGATGTTGTACTTTACTTGGACAACACCTTCAGCAGATTGCTGAGGAAACCTGACACCAGACATGTACCAAAGGGAGGTAAAATGTAAACAAACTATTAAAACTATCGTTGTAGCTCAGGTAGACTGAGTTAATAACTCCCTTGTCAGCAGGATTGTAAAGTCTTAGTCATTTATCCTGTGAAATAAGTTCATGTATGCTATATATTCTTACACAGATGGCAGACTTTCAACAAATTTTCTGTTTTATCAAGTCCCTTGCAGATCACAAAGCATGCCTTTAGAGAGTTGTCTGTCCTGTAGGCGGATTTTTTTGTCTGACTATAGCCCACTGTATCTAAAGCACTTATGGTTCATGGAGTGATGTAACGATCTAAATCATCTTGTAATTTCCTATAGACAGCAGCTGGCAGCAGCATAGATCGTCTGACTGAAACATTCATCACTGGTCTGCAGGCGGATTTTCCCTCCACTGTGCCTAACATAGTCAGGTTAGCAGTCTATGGTTTTCCTCCTGTTACTGAGTGTAAGCTGCCTGCCCTTTCTTGTCATTGTCTGATGTCATGTCATCGTTGTGAATGATGTGTAAAGTGTAAGTTTACTCAGAGAAGTTTGGAAGTGTGTATTCCTCAGGCTTACCAGCTGATCAGTGCTGTATGTGTTAATTTTTTTAAAACCCAATGTACTGCAGGACAAGTGAGAAACTTGGCCAGGCTGAACTGAACACCTCTGTTGGCTGCTGCGCATTTTGCCAGGTATGCCTGATAGAAATATTCACCCATTTTAAAGCATATATATGACTGTTGTGATAAACATAGTGCAGGTTTGAATGAATTGATATTGTGATTGAAAGTCTGTCATTATTGTCCGTACGTCCTGCAAAAAGATATTCTCAAATTCAGAGTTTGTAAAGTAAGTGTGATACATGAGTGAACTGCACATCATTCATTTGGAAAATGTATGTTCCACCTTGTTTTTGGCTCCCTTGTGTAACAAAAGGGAGTCTATATAATAACCCTCCATCGTGTGTGTGTGTCTGTGTCTGTCTGTCTGTGTGTCCACATTTCCAAAGTAAACCTTAACATTGGCATTTTCTCAGAATCTACAAAGAGTAGAGGCACCGAACTTGGCATGCTGATAGACAGCCATATAGAGCTTACAAGTTACATGATTAGTTCAAGTGGTTTACAGCGTAAGACTAACCCCGAGATGGGTCGATTGTTTGTGTAGCTACCAAGTCTCCGGTGAGGTAACTATGCAAACAGTCGAACCATCAAGGGGTTAGTCTTTAGTCGTAAACCACGTAAACTAATCATGTAAGCTGTTTATACCACGAGCATTTTCTTTTCTCTTGGAAAAGCCAATTTAGTGATTCAAGTGCTCATTTTTGACAGACCTTTTTACAGAGACCATTCCCACCTACACCGTGAAAAGTAGTTCCATTCAGAATCACTGCATGCTGACAGTAGTTTGTCTGCTCATGTGTTTCCTTTTCGTCTGCTTGTGTGTTGTGCGTGTGCTCGACTCGTCTCGTTCCCAGCATTTTGTGGTGATGTTGGTGGCTATCTGTCTTGTTCACACATTTCCGGGTAGCGTCTGGCTTATTGCTTTGCTGTTTACTGCATTGTCTTTCCAAATGCAGTCAATATCCCCTCATTTTTAATCCATTTTCAGCTTATCAGCAGAAGGTCAGAAATCTCCATGTCAAGGCCACTGACTGATGAAGTAACTGGAGTGTGTTTTTGTGAACTCGTAAACCACTGAGTGGGTTATGGAAAGTCATAGCTCACACTTTCGCTCTCTGTTTCCGTATTATTTTCAGACGTAAAGCACTCAAAGTTAACTCACTGAAAATTTGCACTGGTGAGTGGTATAAAAGACCTTTCAAAATATATCATTTTGAATGACCTTGACTCAAGGTCAAGGTCACTAAAGGTGTCTGAAAATTTTACATTGGCATTTTCTTGGAATCTGCTAACACCAGAGGTTTTGAATGACTGACTTAAGGTCAAGATCACTAAAGCTGTCTGAAAATGTTACACTGGCATTTTCTTGGAATCTACACACACCAGAGGTTTTAAACTTTGCATGATGATAGACATTGATAAGAACTTTACAGATATACATGTATAGAATGGCCTTGTGTCAAGGTCAAGGCTGTACAAGCTATTTTCCGCATTGCCGCCGTAAACCTTAACATTAGCATTTTCTCGGAATCTACAAACAGCAGAGGCACCAAACTTGGCATACTGATGGACAGCCATAAGATCTTTCAAAATATGTCATTTTTAAAGCTAGCTGTCTGAAAATTTTACATTGGCATATTCTTGAAATCTACAAACACCAGAGGTTTTAAACTTTGCATGATGATAGACATTGATAAGAACTTTACAGATATACATGTATTCAATAGCCTTGTGTCAAGGACAAGGCCGTATAAGCTATTTTTGTGAAACCTTAACATTGGAATTTTCTCAGAATCTACAAACAGCAGAGGCGCTAATAGACATTGATAAGACCTATGCATACATACCATTTTTACATACTCTTGAATGACCTTGACCCATGTCACAAGGCAGCCATGGAGGCTTATGCCTCTCTAGTTTTGTATGCCATGGAAGTAATTACATAGGTATTATACATTTACCTTTTATTGAATTTAGAAACAGACAGTACTGGCCTTAAAGCTATCATAGAATCACAGGTATGGTGTACTAGATTTACTGAAGGTGACAGAAAGTGACACGTTATTAGGAACCAAAGGAACCCAGCCGTTTGTGAATGTTTTGATTTGTGCAGTCACCACTTGACACAGATGTGGGGGAAGCGTCGGCTTTACATGCTGTCCAGGTGTCTGAACACTTGTCACAGACTGCTGGTGCTGGCCAGGTATCTGCTACAGCAGGTGGTGGAGCGTGCAGCGGCAGTGGAGGTGATGGTGACTGCCAGCAGGGACACATCCATCACAGGTGCACATCAGGCTGACATGTATCTCCACGCAGTTGAAGCTTGAACCAAACAACTGAAAGTCTAAACATGGCTGCAACCTAGTCAAACCCAAATCACAGTCTGATGGGGGGAGGGTGGGGTGTCAGGCTGTATCAGCTGGAGTACCGGCATGTTCTGCAAGCTTGTGACAGTGGGGGGGGGGGGGGGGGGGATGAATGCAGCCCTGTGTTCAGACATAATTTCTTTGATACGTTCAGTTGCACCCCTCAATGCCATGGCCTACCTCTCACACTTTCAAGTGTATTTTTGGCTACAATGAACAGCAGAGGCAGCAAACTTGGCAAGCTGATAGACAGAAACAATGAACAGCAGAGGCAGCAAACTTGGCAAGCTGATAGACAGCCGTAAGACCTTTCAAAACATACCATAATAGTTGACCTTGACCCAAGGTCAAGGTCACTACAGCTGTCTGTTTGGAAATTTTACATTGGCATTTTCTCAGAATCTAGAAAAGCCAGAGACATCAAACTTTTCATGATGATAAACATTGACAACACATTCACTGACATACCTTTATACAGTGAATTTGAGTCAAGGTCAAGGAAATACAAGCAGTTTTGCGGAAAACCTTCCAAAACCTTAACATTGGCATTCTCTCAGAAACAATAAACAGCAGAAGCATCAAACCTGGCTTCCTGATAAACAGCAGTAAGACCTTTCAAGAAATACCCTTTCGAAAGACCTTGACTGATGGTCAAGGTCATCAAAGCTGTCTCATTGGAAATCTAAAATTGCCATTTTCTCAGAATGTAGGGGTACCAGAGGCATCAAACTTTGCATGATGATAGACATTGACAAAACCTGTACCGGCATACTTGTATTCAATTTCCTTGAGTCAAGGTCAAGGCCATTCAACATGTTTTGCGGAGACTTTACGTTAGCATTTTCTTGGAAACAACAAACTGCAGAGGCACCAAACAAGGCACAATGACAGAAAGCAACGAGACCTATGCAGACATACCCATTTGAATGACCTTGACCTTGAGTCAAGGTCATTAATACTGTCGTGAAATTTTACATTACCATTTGTACAGAAGCTACAAAAACTAGAGCTATCAAACTTGGCATAATGATAGTCACTGATAAGCTCTTCACTTACAGATGTCATTTGAATGACCTTGACCCAAGGTCAAGGTCATAGAAGCTGTCCTGGAAAAACTGTTATATTGCAATTTGCCGTTTTCTTAGGAACTATGAACACAAGAGACACCTTACTCCAGGATAGCTAGTGATAAAAGCTTTACAAACATACTCTTTTGAAATGACCTTGACCCATCTCACAAGTGAGCCAAGGAGGCTTTGCTCCTCTAGTTCTGTTTATAGCGATAGTTGTGACAATTTTGAAAATGTATATTTTTCTTTTTGTGTGTTGTCATTTAGGCTTTCAAGCCAGGTCGTGGAAGAGGTTCTGTGTTATGGTTGCCGATTAATGATTAAAGGGATGGTGAGTAAGCAATATTTTGAGTTAACTGCTCATTGTCTTTATCAAATATATGTATTATTGTTCATTGAATAACTTACTGAAATGTACAGGGGCTGCTGGTTGGCCGGGGGAGGGGGGGGGGTGGGGGGGGGGGGGGCTACAGAGGGGTTGTATAGATTTATTGCATTCATCTTCACTGCCAAATGTGAGAAGAAAAAAAAAGGTGTGGGGGGGGGGGGGGTCTTGATTGTTGGAAAAACGTCTTAGTTAACATTCTTTTTGCAGGAAAACCTTTCACAGCTCCCCCCAGAGATGTTGCACAGTGCCAAATCTCAAACACAAAGGTATGGATATAGATGTCCCAATGCTGGTTTTCTCTGACTGGTATCTGATTCCATGTGCGTATAGCAGCATTTACGAAAGTTCTCACTTCTGACTTGGTGGTAATACTTTCTTCAGACTGAATTTGGGTTAGCCATCAGCAGCAAGTGTGCTGAAAAAAATAATGTGGTCAGTGATTCTAGTTGTGGATGAGGATCATACACTGCAATGTGAATGTATCTACCAGGTTATGAGAAATGTATACCATGATTTGTCTGTTCCAGACAAGTGATGCACTCACAGATAGCAGAGTTTCTTCTGGAGAAAAATGTGGACACTTGAGCAGCCATCCAGTCATTTTGATGGGCGTGTATGTCAAGCTTTCCTAATAAACCTCATGGGAGATGTATCACCAACTGTGTATGTGTTGCAATTCTTTGTAAAGCTGTGCTTGTGTGGTTTGGTCATACAGTCTTGAAGAAAACATCGCAAATAGTAAGTCAATTATGTTCAGTTTTCTTCTTGTTGTTAAGGCCAGGTTCTAAGGAAAACAACTGATTTCTTTTTTGTGCAAATTTCTGTTTTCAGTCTGTGTTTTTTCAAGTATAGACTTCAGTTCGGTCTCATTCTAAAGCTTATTCATTTGCCCTTTCCTCTGTACATTTGCAACAAATGAAACGAATAATTTATGTTAATTATCATTTATCATCATTTAAGTTTGCCACTGAACAAAATGAAATGATGTATTTGGCATTTCTCTCACTAGATCAGTAGATGAATACTACCTTGGCATGCATTTTTCAAAGCTAAACTGTATTTATAGTTTAGCTTTGAAAAATGCATGCCAAGGTTTGCAGTTGGTAGAAGAACAGATTGTACAGTACCTTTGGTTTTGTCCACACTTCAATAGAATGGGGTTGGGTTTTTTTTGGTGCATAGTTTTGTAGTAAAAGTACACCATTTGCAAAACTGTGCAAAAAATTCTGCTCCGCTGATGTTTGGACAAAACTGAAGGTACAAACTGTTCTTCTACCAATTGTAAACCTAGTATGCAATTTCAACACTTATAGATCTATGAATAGTATTCATTTGGTGAGGGGAGTGCCAAACCCATCATTTTGCATTGTTCAAAATCATAGTCTTCAGTGTCATAATTAACAAACTATTCATTTCACTTGTTGCAAACGTACAGAGGAAAGGGCAAATGAATAAGCTTCAGAATTGAGACCAAACTGGTCTCTACCTTAAAAACATGATCAGACTGGAAACAGAATTTCAGAAGAAAAATCACAATTTTACCCCCCTTAGAACCTGGCCTAAGTAAAAAAACAAAAACCAACCCCCCCCCCCCCCCCCCCAACTTGCTCATACCAAGTACGTGCCTAGAGCCTATTAAAACTGTAATCATCCAAGGGTAAATAAAAAAATAACCTACACACACAGAGAATAACCCAAACATTCATTCACAGATACTGAAAGACCTTTTTATTTATTCAAGTTTGCGTGGGAGAGACATGTCATCATGCAGAGAGCATAGCAAGCGACAGTCTGTGATACACTCCCTGGCAACAAAAAAACAACAGTGATTTTGAAACGAGAGGGGGGAAAACTGCTAGGGGGAACAATGACAACATGCTGCAGTGAGAAAAAGAATTCTGGGGGAAACAGCAGCTGTCTACAAAAAGACAGGCTTACATCCCCTGCTACATGGACACCAGAACAACAGTCAACATAACATGGTGGTCAGCTGTGAGGAATCACAATTAACAGTAAAAACATGATGCACAAAATATGTCACTGTTGCTTCTCTCTTACAAATACAAATTCACATTACAAAAATATCACATGACAATGACGACCACTGTGAGTTAAAATGTTGGATACATTTGTGCAAAAACCAAGCAAAGCAAGCTTTTTATGTTCTTCCACCACATTACAATGATCCTTCAAATGTGTATGCAAAAACCGACTCCTGTCATGCATTCCAACTGATTCATTCACACACTCATGCACGCACACACACACACACACACACGCGCGCGCACACACACAAACACACACACACACATGGCAAATAAGCATCTCTCTCAAAAATGTTTTACAAATTACATTTGTGGTACTTTTTCAAGTGTTGTGTGTCTGGGGTTACTTGAGTCCCAACGATTCTTGCAAATACCAGAGACATACATCTTATCTATGTCTCTGCAAATACTTCCCTGGAAAAAGTGTTTCCTTCTGTTTTGCCAGACTCCTGAAAATCCCCCCCCCCCCCCCTCTCTGTTCTGCAGTAAAAGTGAAACCCAAAAAAGTAACATGGCACAATCATTATCCACAACCCTCTCCATAAAGGAATCCTGTCTGTATCATTATCTTGAGTAATTCCTGCATGATGATGATTAATAAAGATTTTGGAAAGGTGTTTCTTTCCCTACTCAACCTAATACCTTGCTTTAGAAAAATGTGAATTGCACATTCACATGTATCGAGGACTGATCATCTTTTCATTGTGTTTCCACTCTTAATCCCAAAATTGCAAAAATAATTCTTCACACTAACCACAAACTAGTACATGTATCCTTTCTTCTTTCATTACATCCATCTGTAAAAATAAAAGGCAAGACATGCAGACTGTGAGCTCAAGAAAGAACTTCATACTACATGTAATGCAGAATAGATGACATCCTGTAAAACAAATGATGGGATCTTACTTGTGTCAGACATGACTTTCACAATTAACTATCCATACAACACAGCACCTTGGACATGGAATTCTGTCACAGCTAATGTTTGATAAATCACAGATCTCTTCTTACGATTTCCTGAATAAAAAGAAAAAGCACACACAGCAGTCTCCAGCCGTCTTTTATGAGCTGTTCACTACCCAACACAACTCCCTTTACTGATGGCCAGAATCGCAAAAAGTTTACACCCATTGTTACATGAGGATACAAAGTGGGATCTAACTGCTACCAAAATGTAACAATGGCAAGGGCAAACTACTACAGATATATATGTCATAGCACATGTACGTCACAGTCTCTGGTGCAGCACAAATGCCTGTGCACATGTGGACCACATTTGATGACCCATCATGATAATCTTATGGCAGGGTGATGGTGTTTAGTCAGTGACCACAGAACGGCATGTGTTCATCCAGTACAACTGCTTCTATACTTACACCTTTATCACACCTGTTTCACTTTCAAAAAGGGGAAAGAGTTAAAACAATTCAGACAACAGAGGCACTACATGATCGAGGGTGGCCAACACATTGGGGGTACCCATCCCCCCCCCCCCCCCCCCCCCCGCCCCCCAAAAAAACCCAAAAGCAAAACACCACCAAATCCGGTAAAGCCCTGAGTGACTTGCATCAAAGCAGTCTGCCTCACTTAGTATCATGATAGTCAGGTATAGTCAGTCAGCTATAACCTGAAAACATTATTTCTTTTTACTTTAAAAAAGTGCATTGTGGAAAAAAACATTGACATATTCAGGGTTTCTTCCGTGCTTCCTCAAAAATGCAACCCTTTAGTTTTGGGGTTTTTGTTTTTGGGAAAAAAAAAGGAATTTTCAACACTTTACTGGAAATGGTATACTTCTGAGCACAGTATTTCAAATCTAGCACTCAAATTATAGTGGTAAAAAAGTACAAACTAAAATACTTCTTAAAATCCCACTTTTGAATGGTCTCTACTTGAGAAAACTTACTTTTTTGTTTAATCCCAAGTCAAACAAATGAAAAGACACTGAGAGATGTGACAAAAGATATGGGAATAATCTAAAGCACTGCAGTATCACAGCTAACCTCATCTGAGTAAGGCACCCTCACGATAACAAGCCCCTGTTGATACAGGCTGACATCCATGCTGCCAAATGACACTTTACCCTAGAGAGAGAGAGAGATGTAAATCCACCATGACTTTTCTCTTCTATCTAGAGAGACTCACTTTGCTACATATTATAGTAACATAAAAGCGAGTCTAAAAATACAAACACCTGTTCTGGTGGTGTCATAAAAAACAACGGTGCAGCATCCATCCTAGAGCAAACTTTTACAATGTTTCTGCAATCATTAACCTGTGAAGTTCTCATTTTTGCTAAGATGCCCATGATTGAAAAATTGTATAAGGACTTTTTCAAACAACTTATCGAGCATGATAGAGACCAGGCTGAAGTGACTGACAACTATTTTCAGCTAGACCAGAAAAGTCACCAGCAAATGGACTGACCATTATCCCTCTCCCACAAACTTCAGAGAATTGTGTTTGTAGGTAAACAATTACGGCAGACAAACACATTCTGGTTTTTGCACTTGAAAGGTCTGAGTTTGAATATTTCCATAAAAGATTATGATTTTAAACGGATTTTTTTTTCCACTTCAACCTGTTTTCCTGTGCTCAGTCAAAACTGGCCATCTGCATCAAAAAGCTAGACCAGTAAAACAGGACATGCATGGAAACCACAGGTTCATAAATGTAGCTAACGTCAGGCAACATCATGTGCATCTGAAGGTAAATGGGAACTTCCAAAATACTGACCTCAATATGGAACATGTCTTCTTCTTCTACTTCAGAGACATGGCATAATCTTGGATGGTCAAATCAACTATCAGATGTTTCCATTCACTTTACTTGGGAACAAATCCTGCTTTACCCAGTAACATGGACCCTGAGAATATGACCTGAATTTAATTTATTTATTTACTCATTTATTTACTTTGTCGTTTGAGAGAGGGATGGTGGTGTATTTTAATACAAAACTTCATCTTCTATTGAGGAGGAACAGAACTGAAGGGAAGGGGAAATAACATGTACTGAAAGTGGTACAGATCAATACAAACACTAGTTGTACTGAAAGTGGTACAGATCAATACAAACACTAGTTGTACTGAAAGTGGTACAGATCAATACAAACACTAGTTGAGACAGATTAATGACAAGTGGAAAGGCAAGGATGACTGATGTGGGGGTAAATGTACACATTTCAATATTTTCTCACCAAGAACAAAATGTTACAACTACGTGTACAAGAATATAGCAACCGCGCATACACATTGTGTGAGAAGATTAGAATCAATTCTTGAAAATGAACACAAAGTTATATTTTCTTGTACATGCATGCACATACATGTATTCTGACTGTAGTTAACATGTATAAAACCAAACAAATAATGTCTGGTTTATTTATTACAAACTCGACACTCATATGCATGTGCTGTGGGTGTGTGACACAGACAGTAGAGATGATCTACAGAATATCTGTAAAAAATGATTATCCATAATTACTCTGAAAACAAAGGGGACCCTGCAGTATGCTTGATGAACTTGAACCCAATAAAGGCAATTTGCTGACAGAACCAATAATTTCCCAACCCCTTTCCTGCATACCTAAAAAAATAAAATTGAAAAACAAAGATTAAAAAAGGAGAAAAAAATAATAAGACTGGTTGAGATGGAATTCTCCAACAGTGTTACTACCAGGAGACTTTCCTGTAACTGAAGCCAAGATACCAGTACACATGTACACACCCAAAACATAAACTTGTGTATTTAGCAAACATGCACATGAACTATCCAAAGCCAGATATAACAGCAGCTAGGCCTATACTTTCATCAAGTTTCAAAGAGTTCCACACAGTTCCATGGAAAGAACGAAAAAGTGGCCATGTAATTTTTTTTTAAAACAAAGCAAGCCATTTCCATGCATCTGTGTTGTAAAGATAAGGCTGAAGTAGCTGCATGTCTAGTAAAGCCTAACAAACTCTTTTAGGGCTGCCAGTAAGGGCCAGCACTATTTCAAATTACATGTGTGTGACAAAGAGAAGCAAAAAGTATATGTGTATAAAATGTATTTTATCCTGTGAAGCAAATGAAGCAAGCATAATTTTTTTTTTTTTTTTTTTGGCAGGTTTGTGGTGTGCTTCCTTGATACAGCAACATTACAAGCAATGCTTTACTTATGTACCTTAAGTCTGTGGTGGCTTAAAAACTGTACCACTGCATCAGCCATCTGTTTGTCCTGCAACTGGGTCTTTGGCATGGAACGGCTGTGTGTGTGTGTGTGTGTGTGTGTGTGTGTGTGTGTGTGTGTGTGTGTGTGTGTGTGTGTGTGTGTGTAAACCATTTCACAACAAAACATACACAAAATATTGTACACAGTGCTCTGGCAACTAAACTGTGGCAGTACAGGTCAGTAATCACTGGCAGGTCAAGGTGGGGGGGAGAAGTGGACATACCGGTAGCAATGGTAGCCAGTTCGTTCAACACCTGGATCACAGGAGAGTACTTGAAACATACCGGGACCATTCACCATCATGTCATCTCCGCAAGGTTGGATTTTAAGACATGTATGCAAAAGCTGTAAATGCAAAAAACAAAAAACTTCAAAAAGCCTTTCTTTCATTAACTCTCTGCTTGTCCAGTATACCTCTGTAATGTAAGGACTTCTCCTTCTTCCAAATTTCAGTAACTGCCCAACCAGGGGCATAAGCCAGCTGAAGCTGCACATTTGAATATGTGGGTTCTTTCAAGCTATCAAAACAGTACAATTTAAATGATTCTTTCTTTGATCAAATCAAAACATATCTGAAGGATATGATATGTCTGAACTCTGTGGCAAGTTTTACTCCCAGCTTGCAGGAGAAAAAAGCTTTACCACACCACAGAACCTGTCAGCACAGCTTCTGGCAATGATGGATACAAATCATGGTCATCACATCAGGTGTGCCGATATTGCACAGGCAGATGGGCATCATCTTTTCAGCAAACTGTCCTGAATGACAAAAGCACGTAGGAGATTGTTAACCCTCAATATCTCAGTCCTGCTTCTGGCTTGGATCAGAGTTTTGTTTCTCAAGTTCAAGTTTTTCTTTCTCCACATCAGACTCTGGAGCAGACCACCTACGTTTGCGTGGTGGCCTGGTGTCAGTGGGTGACGACTGTGAATCTGTTGGGGAGGGTGGGGCCATCTGTCCCGAGCTCTGCCCACCTGATCCACTACCTTCCCCAGATTTGGACATCTCACCCACGCCTCCACTCCCACTACTAGTATCACTCACACTGCTTCCACCGATACCGTTGCCTTGAACCTGACCATGTCCAGAACCTCGAGGCTCATCCTTCTGTCCATGTCGAATTTTGCCACCATTACCACTACCCTCAGCATCTACATGCTGGCTGTCTTTCGAGGACTCTGCTGCCAACACTCTGGAACATTCTGAGGATGCCTGCTGCTGCTGCTGGCTGACAATCTCTGCTGCTCGAAGGGTCACATCTTTGTGGGTGAGGGAGATGCACACATCACCGACTGAAAGCTTGTGGCACTCAAGGCCATACCGCTGGAGTGTGCGATCTGTTGAACAAGAAGACCATCCCTGGCCAAAGACAAAGAAAGGATGCTCCAAAGTCGCTTCCACAGTCACCTGAAATGTACACATCTACTGTCAGACACATAGACAAGTATAAATATTTGTTATATAAGTGTTGTTACATATTCAATCAAAGGCCAGTGAAGTTACTGTGTCACACACACTCTCTCCCTAACCATCTCAATGCTTTTCTGAACCCTCTGTGACTGTCACACTTCCTAGGCCCTTTTGAGAAAGCTTTCATACCTCTATGATTGGCAAGTATGCTAAACACTGTCATTTCCTTTCAAACAAAAAAATGTGACATAGAAAATCATATACATAATCAAGGATCTGCTGTTCTACATTAAAATTTTTGAAGACAAAAATGCCTTGATTTTTATGTCCAGTCAAGAAATAAAGATTGTTCAGTAACCGTTGCCTGCTTTCATTACTGAAGTCAAAAACTGGATCCCCATCCTCTAATCCTAATGCCCCAGAACAACCTGGCGTGCATGACCTACAAACCTACTATAAAGTATACCAAACACAGTCGCAATGACTATGAAAGAGAAAACACAGTGGAACTCCTGCATGACAATGGTGACCTGGTTAAGCCAAGAAAAACCCGACATTTGAGAAATAAAGTGCATCTGAAGCGTGGGAGTGTTTATACATGATACATGCGAATGCTATTCTGAACACTAAGATCTCTGCAACAGCAATCGGAGAATACCAGCATTTTCATTCATTAACAATGAAACAAAAAAAAAACACCTGTCACGAACATGATGCCTCAAGGTTATTTTAAGTTCAGATGTCACAGATGCTGGAGTAGTGATTATATAAGTTTTATATCTTATAATGGGCCTCCGTCACTGACAGTTCAATGTAAAGCTACTAAAACTTTCTTCAAAGCTCTTGTGACGTCTGTGCTGCAGTGAGCCTGAGAGATTTCTGAGTGCTGAAAATAGCCAGACAAGTGGTGCCTTTGGGTCATGAATGGCTGGTGAAATTAATGGAACAAAGCCCCGTCAATGACGTGCATGCCAGTGAGCCCCGCGTCCCACGCTAGCACCGCCATGGTGACTGTGACGCCACAGAATCATAAATACCGCCAATGATGACGCTAGACGGTACGGTCGCACGCAGGTTATTGATTTTTTTCTCCTCTTCTTTCCCTTTTCTTCTCTATACTGGCGGCCCGAGCTATTTCTGGCATGCCTCGGCGACCAGGTTGGTGGTGCTGGCGGAAATAGTTACGCTGCTTGGTTACAGTGCCAGGACAATGTTCTTACGGGATTAATGCCCCTGCCATTAGCGACAGGAACGAGGGAGGGGGGTGATTAGCCACGCTCCATTTTCGTCTGGCCCCTTGTGGTACTCAGTGACGACATCACAACCATTCAGTCGGCCGTCAAGTGAATGACGTGTACACTGCATCGGACTCGCGCAATTTTTATAAAACGATTTGTTCTTCAGAAAAAACAACAACAACAACAAATGATACCTAGGGTTGCAACAGATATGAGTTAATGGCCATACTGATACGTTTTCCAATTGCCAAAGACTATGTGAACTAGTCTTGGCTATCATTACTAGTTATAATTGTCAATCATAAAGAACAAAGTTCAAACGCAGGTTGGAGATTCAGATTAGACTAACTGGAGATGACGGCCAGGACTGATGTACACAAAAAAAGTTTGTTTTGTGAGCAGAATTCTGAGAAAAAAAAAATCAATGTTCTTCAGTCAAACTTATTTTCAATGATGATTTACAGCAACAGGTACACTTTTTGTTGTCTGCATTTACCCATGTCATTTGTTTTGGAATTACTGTACAAGAAACCTAATCTGATTTTTTTCAACGTCTTATTTAACCCCCCCCCCCCCTCCCCCCTCCAAAAAAAGAAGAAAACAAAAGAAAAGGGATAGATTAAAGAAAGAGGGAAAATTTTGTTTGGAATTGCACTTTTATTTCTAACTTTAAGAATGGCATTCAAAGCAATTTTCTTTGAATTAAAGGCCAGGTTACTGTTGATATTTGTTCTAAACTGTAGAGAGAAAGGTAAAAAACAATTCAAAACAAAACCCATAATTATTCCAGCCAGATTAACCCTGGTAATACTCAGCCCAGAATATTCCTGACTACCTCTATGGCTTTTTCAGCATAAGACAAATCAGTTCAGCAGGGCCAGGGCTAATGAACTTTAGGAGCACAAATTCAATTCAAATTCAAAACATCTTTATTGTCCAGTTTAAAACAACCGGAACATTTCCTTTTGGCGCCCGCACTGCACAGTATAAAATAAAATCAGTTTCATTCTTGTTTTGCATCACTTAATCAGTTTGGGGGGAGGCACAAAATTATTTAATATGAGAACAGTATCATTTTAACCACCGTACATGCTTTCATTCATTGGTCAATATAAATAAGTAAGTTAGTTACGACCACAGTGCTTGAATGAATCTGAACAGAATGAAACACATTTTGGTGCTGCTTGATTCAACTACTGCAACCTGCCTAATGTCCTGGAGCAGAAAGAGAGGTGAACAAGTACCTGACGGTAAAAGTGCAAATACAGCACTCTGAGTGTGTGACGGCACTCCTGTAATTCCCACTGCGCGCTGCATGCTCGGTAGTACCAGTACTGTACTGCTAACCCCGAGTTGTGAATGGCACGCACGCCATCGCCTCGCCAATCAATTTTTCATGTGATTGATCGGCCCCGCTGCCCTACCTTCACCCCTCAACCCCCTCCCGACCAGCAAGCTGCTGACTCGACAGTCTTTCCGAGCTTGGGGCGAGATGAAGGGAAGAAATAGTGTACTTCGCGTTTCAGGCTCTGGACAGCAGGGTCTGGTGTTCTCTACATTGTGAAGCTATTGTATTGTTTGCTTGCAGTCCCTCAGCCTGTGCATTTTGTCAGCCCGTGGGGAAAAATACCTACACCCACGAAACGTGAAGTAAACCCACATAACCGTTCCTTTACCACAAATGGCGAGATAATCCCCTGCCGCCCCCCACACTCTCAATAGTTTTCATTTTGCTCAGAATCGACAGCGACAGCTAAGCGATTGTAAGAGACGCTGGCCGTCGTAAAAACGAAAATGGAAATGACAGTTCCAACGGCAGAATCAAATTTCAGGTGTATCTTCACAATGTTATTATGAAAAGCTATAAACAGACACCACTTTTATTCTCACAGCCCAGTTTCCTGGTACTGGACGGTTTAACCAGTGACGGTTTTATTTTTAGAACATCAGTTTCCTTGTATGGTAACTTGTTCCCAATATTTCCTCCAAACGGTGTCATCTTTCAGCAAATCCCTAACGGTGTCACTCAAAATATGTGGTCAACCGTTATCTTGGGAAGAAAAACACCAACTTCTGCTGACTGAGCTTGATGTTAATACACTGACAGCACTTGGTAACATGGAATGCGCTGCAGTGATGCAAAACAAAATGGGTACAAGTCTGCAACAGGCCTAACAACAGCGCTGACTTTCCTTAGTGCTGAATCGGGTTTGCTGTTGGGTTTTCAATCTGAATGGAATATTTTAATTTAGCAAATCTGCCATCTGAATTGTTAGTGTTATCTGGAATTAACACTCACTGAATCAGCTGAATAAGTCCATCTCACACTAAGTATGCAACACCGTTAGCCAAGTTCTGTATGGCTGCAGGGTTAGTAATACACCAAAAGTAATTGACTCTCTCTCTCCCTCTCAAAGAAAGTCCCTCTGTTATTAGATACTGGGTACCATCCACATTGCCCCTCAGAAACTAAACCAAGTAACTGCAAGCATTACCATGGGACTTTCATCCATCCTAAGGCCTGATCTTTTAGAAAAAAACAAACCAAAATGACCCCACACCGATGAGCGTCACCAATAACAGAAGAAACTAGCGCATGTAGCAGCTATATACTGTAAGTGTGTGTCATTACCCACCTGTACACGGTGTTCACCAACAGAGAAGCCCAGGGTGGCGGTGCCCAGCTCTGGATGCTCCTCGATCCGCACCACTGTGGATGAATCTACCTTGAGGTCAGCTGAGACCTGGGCACTGGAGACAAAGTCGTCTGTCTGAAGATCCTCCACCCTCTTCAGGTCGCCATTTGCCAGCTGGATGATGGAGCCTTTGATGAAGTGGGGAGGGTAGTGAAGGTGGGACGGCAGTCCTGGGGCTGTAGGGGAAGAACCGGAACCAGGAGGCGAGGTGCGCGGTGGATACAGAGAGGACGCTGCCGAGGAGGTAGCAGCGGCAGACGATGGGTGAGTGGATGGGCTGCTGCGACTGATACGGTCATGAGAGTAGTGAGAGCCTGGAGGACCCGGTCCCAGGGCGTGGGGCACCATGAACACATGGGGGTCAGGGGGTGAGGAAGCTGAAGCAGCTGGCCCCATGCCATACTTAGTCCTTTTAGCTGGAGCATCCTCTTCATTTTTCACAGCCTGAGACCGAAGCTTTGACTCCGGATATGCTGCCTCAAGAGGAATGTCTGGTGGGCGAGTTAGGATGCGGTGTTTCAAACTGCCCTCCTTGCCACTAGGCAGCTTGTGAAAGGGGTCCCTCGGATCTCTGGGGTCCCCTTTGGGTGACTCCTTTAGCAAAGCTCCAGGTGAACCCCTGTGAGCAAATGAGAGACCCGGCGAATGAAGCAGGCTTTTGTCATCAGGATGCGTGTCTGACACTGACAGGGGCGACAAGTGGTGTTGTGGGGACCTGTCCCTTTCTCTCTCACGGCTCTGCTGCAGTAGAGATTCCCGCTCCCTAGCTGAGTACGACGGGGCAGCCCCTGGAGGGCTGTGAGTGGAGGAAGGTCCTGGTCCTGGCGAGCTGCTGGAGGACATGGAACGGTGAGGGTACTGACCTAGGTTACCTGGGATGAAGGGTGGACGGCCGCTCACCTGACTGTGAGGACTGGCATGCCCTGCATGACCCCCATGCTGCACATGGCTACCCATCGAGGCCAGCACAGCTGAGTAGGACTCGATGTGTGGGTAACGGCCTGATGCTACCAAGGAGGCTGCAGGTGAGTAATGGGTGGAGGGATACTGATGGAAGAAGGTGGAATAGGGGGAGATAGAGGTCATGGGTGAGGACTGTCCAGGTACGTTGTACAGAGAGTAGGGACTGACTGAAGAGCTGCCATTTCCCCCACTCCCACTGCCGTACTGGCTGCTGCCACTACCGACACTGAGCACACGTGAGACTGGCTCTCCATGGGTCAAGCTGCCCCGAAACACTCCAACACCCATGCCAGCACTTGGCCCGGCAGATGCTCCAGCTGACAGCATGGTTTGGGGATGATGCGTGTCCTGAGAAGTGGAAGATGGTGGATGACCTTGACCTTGTGTGTGCCCTGAACCAGTTCCAGGCCGTCCACTGTGCATGCCCTCCGACACGGGCGAGTCAAGGGTTGCTGGTGGGGATTGTGGTGATTGTTGCTGGGATGTGCTTGGTGAGGAAGAAGATGGGACGGGTTTCTGCCTAACTGCGACTTCCGCTAGGTGAGTCAAGTGCTCATGGTTATCCCTGGTGGTCAGAGCAGGCAGCAGTATGGCTGAGGAAGATACCAGTCTCTGGCCATCAATTCCATTGATGGTGCTGTTACTGGCGGCGGGTGGTGCTGAGCCCTGGATAAGACTCACCTCTCGATACACAGTCTGTCCCGTCAACAGCTGCCCTACACTCCCACCGCTCCTGCTTCCATCCTGGACACTGATATCCGCCCCTACTGTCAATACAGCACCAGACGCACCGTGCCCGTCCTCTCCAGTGCTCACCAACGGCACACGAGCTAGGACATGCGGGTGTGATGCTAGAAAGGTTTCTGGGACAATCAGCGCAAACTGAACATCCTTGGTAGGAAGCTGAGATTGGTGAGCCTTGGTCCAGGAGCTGGCTGTCACATGGATATTGTTGATGCTGGCATGCGCTGGTAGCTGGGCGTCATCAGCAGGGGGAGTGGATGAGGGAAGTGTCTCTGTGCACAGCAAGGACTGGCCCTCAACACCTGCAACATATAAGAAACAACTGTGAATGAGTGAATGAAATGCCACAAGGTGTAAATTTGGCTATTTTGAGATTTCTTTTCCATTTTCAGGTCCTTAAACAACTACTACAACTTCTCTGAATGTTTCAAGGCTGAAAATAACCCATAAACATGAAAAAAAAGAGCATTTACTCCAGCCACGCCATACTGTTATGACGTTATGTTTCACACTTCTACCAGTCAGTTTCTCAAAATGGCCACTTTTCACAAGCAATTTTTCATTTAACTTATCTCAGGCGTAAACTGTGCCCCAGAAATAATTTTGAACCAAACGGAAGCTGATTATCTGCGCTTTCAATGGATGACTCCATATGCCTAAAATCACCCTTTGTGCCCTTTTTGTGGGACCCCATCTAAATTTGTTACCAAGTCACTTTACTGAGAGTCCTAATGAACATCCTTGATACAAAGTGATTGACTGGCTGTTTCCCTGACTGGCAGTTTGTTGTTTGCCAAACTTAAGGATGACAAGAAGAATGGGGAAAAGTGGGGGAAAAGTTAGCATAAACTCACACCTAGATCAAATGAGCAAGAGAGGGTGACTGATACAGGTTGAGAATCAAAGGAGGTCACTTGTGCAACTAATATACATATGGCATGCGTAATTTGTGAAACTGCCTAATCCATGAAATAGGCAAGTGACCTTGGATAACTTGTGAAATGACTTTGGACAGTTAGTTAATTCATGAAATAGGCAGCCAGCTGTAATCAGGGTGCTGACCAGAGTTCACATACTTGTTTCTTGTTGTTTTTTGTTTGTTTGTGTTTTGTTTTGTACTGACTCTTGAGCTTGCACAATTCCTGAACAAGGCAGTTTTGTCTAAATCATGAAATAGGCAACTTTTCAAAATAAGTTTCACATTATAAGCAATGTATGTGCTGCCTTGTTCAAATGTCAAAAGTCACTTGCCTATTAATTTTCATGAATTAGGCAATTTCACAAATTAGGCACAACATACTGGTATATATATATATACATTCTCCAACAAAAACTGAATGGAAAACCACTCTGGACTGTGTGAGTAAACTAACAATGCTCCACAAAGTGAATACCATACATTAACCCTCAAGTAATAAACAGCTCAAAATAAATATATGTAATGAAACACTTCAATTGTGCAGTATCCCCACAGAAGCTGGCTCGAAACGTTTTCCAACAAATAATAAGGGCGATAAACGAAATCCGCACCACAGTCTACAAACACTAGATGCATACCAATTCACAAAAATACGCGTGCGTGCACACACACACACACACACACACACACACACACACACACACACACACACACACACACACACACACTGCCTAATTGTTGACTGACACCTCACTTCACTGTGACAGCTGTCACTGAAGCGGGAAGGAGAAACATAAGCCTGTCTGTAATTCGGTACAGACAGGTAGATTTCCAGGTTGAAGCTGTTATTCTTATAACGGTAGGCAGACTGTGCATCACGCATGTACCGGTATAATTATATGCAGAACAAGAACTGGGGGGGGGGTAAGAAAGAACCTGACATAAATTTAAACCCAGGATTTCAGACCAATGGAAATAAACCTTTCAGTTAAGCATTATTTTTGAAAGCTTTCTGCAAACATCAGAAATAATTTACAGATAAAAAGCAGAAATTTATGGAACTATAAAAATCTCTGCATGCAGGTTTCAAAGGACACTGTGTCTGTATCTTAACTAAGACGGCTCTGTAAGATAATTTCACAGGGTCTGGTCAGCATTTAGTGATGGTGCATCTGTCTTTACAGTTAGAAGTCAATAGCAATTGTTTATAAAGTCTGATGTGCATCCAGATTATTTCACTGTTTAACACTTTCATGTCTCTGGAATTGAGCACAATTAAAACATCTTTATTGTCAAGTTAAAAAATAAAAATAAAAAATAAAAACGGAAAATTTTCTTCTGGTGCCCGCTCTGCACAATATAAAATAAGGCTAAGAATATCTGTCCAAGTAAAAACCCGAGCGGTGGACAGTGCCTTTCCAAGGAAAACCTCAGCAGGGCTGGCAGAGAATTTTCTGTATTTATCAAATCAAGATGAATTACAAATTTTATCTCATGCTTTAAAGAAACCAACCAACCAAAAAAAACCCCTGTCTTTTCTTAAACCAACTGACATCTGCTGACATTTTTTTTACATTAAACCTGCCAGCAAGTGCTGAGTGTCATGAATCATTACAACCTTGCACACATATATTTCTACAGCATTTTGAATGAAATGACAGACACATAAATCTGGCTCTAATTGTTACTGTGAGAAAATAAAATGCATAGCAGACGGGGTCGAGGGTGGGTGAGCAGCTTAGTAATGCAAGCAATGGTGCATGACGCTGTGTGAAACAAGGTCTATTGTAGACAATTCAACCTGCCATTCACGTTAGAGCTTTCAATGCAATTTTCTAATGCGACAAGCGAATGAACTTGGTCAAATCAATAGTATATGTACATGTAATGAGAAACTTATCTGTTGAAAAGCGCGGCCTCTGACGCTGCTAGACTAGCCACACGTGGTCGATAGAGTCCTGAGTCATATGTAGGACGCAAGTCACATGTACTGGCGAAGGACTCTTGGTCGTTGCATCATAAAATAACACTTCCACAACTCGTCTAAACAACACCGTGTAACGAAGCACACGCGCCGTGATTTCTTCCCCGCTTTACGTGCACACATACTTAGAACACAGGCAAGCCGGAGAGCACCAGAGGGGCGTTACCTGATGAAGCTGACGAAGGTGCCTGCGGCTGGTTGCCGTAAACGAAGACTTAAATCGTCAAACTTCCCGATGACCACCTTCTCCCAACCCGAGCGGTGGACAGTGCCGAAGTGTGCGAAGAGCTAGCACCATACGGAAAGTCTAGCTGCCACCCCACAGTGCGTGTGTAACAAGTCGGGAAGGAACGCGTGGTGGTGCTGATGTTGGTGTGGGTGTGAGTGCGTGGGAGGCCGGGCTGTTCTTGTCACGCTGGGTAGCCGACGACGGCCGCAGCTTTTGCCAGCTGACGGGCTGTGCGATCACGTCGATCACATCTTTCTTTCTTTAGGCCAACCTCGTGGTCTACATAGGCGGTGCACATAGCGCCGAGTCTGTCTGGAAGGTTGACTTTTGGCCAAACTCCGCCTACTTCTTATGCTTAGCATTCATTTACCTCATCAATCTTTCCTGTATCCACGCCTTGCTCCGCTACCGACCAATGAACCTCTGAAAACTCTCCTCCACTGGCAGACGATTCCTTCAAAACCCGTCATGAGAACAGCAAAATACAATGTAGTGGTAAACGATTGTACAGCAAGTAAATGGTAGATGGGCAGTAAAGGATCTGTTCCCCCTACAGTACTGAAATCAATCAGTCTTTTCATTTTGTCCGGGTCAGTCCATGACACAAGAAGGGAGACTGAAGCGGATGTGGCGATCGATATGCCTGTATGACCCGTTTCCCGTGCAGACTAGATGAAGCGGTAACGACATTGCAGATCATTAGCAGCAGCACGCACGATTATGACTGCCAGATATAAACCGGTGTCAGACGACCAGTCCAAACATTACATAAACAAACATCCAAAAACAACCAAGGCAAACAACATGTCATCACATGCACTACAACTGTCTGTAGACGTCATGCAGCGAGTGTGTGTGTGTGTGTGTGTGTGTGTGTGTGTGTGTGTGTGTGTGTGTGTGTGTGTGTGTGTGTGTGTGTGTGTGTGTGTGTGTGTGTGTGTGTGCGTGCGCGCGCGTGCATGCGCTTGCTTTTCTTATTTTTATTCTTCTTATTAAGGTTTAACAACAGACTCAAGAACAGAGGTGAACCATTCATGTGGTACTAATCATGCTACTCAAAATCAGCAATAATAGCAAAGCATTACCGCTCAAAAGCTCTTGCAAGCAACAGTGGCCTTTCTGTCGTGAACACGTGGTTTTACAGTGGCCTGCGACACGCTGTATACTTCAGTTTATCTCTGCTCCCTCAATTTATTTAATCATTAGCAGTTTAACAATAAACACTTTGCTGCTAAAGTGCGCTACTTTAGAATCTTCCCGAAACTTGTGCCGCCCAACCGCTCATTTCTGTTTGCCACTGTAAAAAATACAGCCACTTGATCGACCGCCTTTGTTCCATACAAACACGATTGTCATGTAAGCTCAACAGGTCATTCCTGAATTTAGTTTGTTTGTTGTTTTTGCTCCCCCCCCCCCCAAACAGACCATGACTATCAATGCACTACCACACCAAGTCCCGCTTATGTAAGTGGGCTCTGTTCCTACATACTCCACGTGTTCGATTTCCCAGAATATCGTTTTTATCAGATCGCAACCACTGTTCTGTGTTCACCACTAAAGAAAAGAGCTTCTGCTTTTCCCGTTCTGTTGACGTCTTCTTACTGGTGTTTTGCTACAGACGAAATTCCTCGCGTACTGACATTCCTCTATCTATGCTTCTAGTCATCCACACAATGGCCGTGTAGTGAACAGGTTGTTTTGTTAACTGTTGCTGCCCGCACTGATCTGTAAGTACTGACGCCGCTGACTGTTTCTCAAGTACGGATCTGAAATATCTCCACGCCACAGCGTTCGATCGACAGTGCGCTTAAGTTACTACCTGCAAATGTCACCATGCACTTTGGACCGCTACAGCTGTTCTACTAATAGGGTCATAGAGTAAGACTTGTAATCTAACTAGACCTTTGTGGCCTTCTTCTACCTTATTACTTCAGACCAATCGGAACGACTCATAACCAACCGATGAGGTCAGCGATATATCGATAGTCTCACACGCATACACATTAACTCTGTTCGTAATGCCGATGTTCCTTTTACAATAAGAGGACTAGAGGAAACTTCACACATAGGATATGACTAGGCAGACAAATATTTTAATCCAGCTCAGTCTGAAATGGACGTTGATGAGATAAAACCATGATTAAATTACAAAGTAGCAAAGATGTTACAGTCGGTAAAACCCACAGTCACAATCGTCCGATTGTGAAATCAACGCGGAAATATTTTCAACCGGTTTCCTTTCGTGCGAAGCAATTAGATGTCACGGGATTAAGCAAAGATAAAAGCTTAAGGTCGTGCATGACAGTCATAAACACTTGAGTGAAGGTCACATGGTGCGGACATGGATTCCAACTGTCTCACTGACAAGACACTACTGACAGATGCATGGGGTATTAACAGCTTCATTGTCATGATGTAAAGCGACGCACCTCCACATTACTAGAACACATGCTCTTTGCCCTCATACTTTCCGACCAGTCAAAAGACTTTTAACAATTAAAATAGCGTTTGCAGGAATGAATTTTTTTTTTCACGGCGTACTTTCGAACAAACGAACACCGAAAAGTAATCCTGCTTGCACGCTCTGAGATGCTGCATAACGAAGCATTCAAGAAGTCCTCTTCCAGCGCGCATCAACGACAATACTCCGGCCACTCATTTTAGTTGGGATGAAGTGCGGATATTTTTCAAGCCATTTTTTTTCCCTCAAACTTTATTTGTTTTGATAAACTCTCTAGCTTTCACCAGCTTACCGATCTGTTAGTCAGTGTCTCTGGCGGAAAAGTGCGAGAGTGACAATACTCAATGTAAATTACTGGAGTGTACCCGCCTCCACATCCCCTTCTCACACTGCGTATTTTGTCTACTCTGTCAAAATCTCTTGCCAAAAGGAATCCCTTTCAAAAACTCTTCTTAGATCCAGCAAACCCAAACTAAAATAACATTACTACGTGCTGACCAGTTTACACCTTTCATAGATGCTTATTGTTACGGAGAAATTCAACTCTTGTAAATCAGACGCCGCCACGTGCGCTCACCACCTGCTTCGTGCGGCTGAGACAGCTTGCGGTGCACCTTCAACCATGCCGCCTACACTCAAGATTTAATTTGTGGCCGTAGGAAGTAGGAACCCACCTAGCCTGATCATGGTCAGTGGTGAAAGTTTCAGTTTGGACTACTGCTATGTTTAGCGCTGGAAGCTAAAATAGGAAACACTCCGCAGTTCAACCCCAAAATTTATACCTCAAACTTGTCGTCGTAGAGTGAATTATTTTGCTGGGAGGCGACGTCAGCACACATACGTGTTTCATTAACACTACTCACACGCACATGCTTCGACGTGAATGTCATCCCAGAGTTATGAAAAGCCGTGGGCTTAACATACCGGCTACATAGTTAATGAAGTGAATCATACGCCTTCGGAACTCGGTGTCGGCAAGAGACACACTGCACCATCCAGACAGATGTTACAGTACGAACAGCACTCTACAAGGCATTCGCGTACACTTACAGTTATGTCCAGCGCCATACGGTAACCATGTACTATGATTATGTATTACATAAACAAGCATACAAAAGCTCCCATTCTGCAGTGTCCATTGTTGAAGCATACTGCCACATCTGCGACTTGATACTCCCCAAAAAGTAAAATAAAAATAACAAAGGAATCTTCAAGGCCAAACAAATGAGGGGTGTCAAACACACATGACTTGTAGGCACCTCAATCCGCGAACAGACAAACTGCCCTAAATACTACTTCCCGTATTAGCATACACTGACAACGTTACCTCACGCATCAGAATATATTATAACATTTGTGCAATGCATCTGACAAAAAAATACCACTGGCAAACAAATAAACTGAATAAATAATCAACCACACTTGGGGTGGGTGCGTTTCTGCACGCGCCTGTGTGTGGACAGTAGACGATTACCCAGTTACGAAAGCACAAACCATGAAAATCCGTCTAAACAGGTTACACAATTTGTAAATAGCTGGTACCATTCGCAGACCGCGCAGGTAAAGCAGAGGTCACCGTGGTTTGAAGAGAAAGGCCCGAGAATGTTAGATGTATATAGGTTAATTGCCTTATATCACGTTCTGCCAGCCTAATCGTGCAGAGTTTGCGGCCTCCGCAAACTGCGGGGGCGTTACAATTCAGAGTCAACGTGATGATTCTGTTCCAGAATACGACCGAGCGTGCTGTCGCAGTGATTTCAATCGCAAGTCACAATGCAACTAGGATTTAAAAAAGAAAAGAAAGAAATCAACCCGAAGACAAATTTAGCAGCATTCACAGCAGATTCAGGGTATCTCAAGTGAATTCGTTTTCAATGACGTCTCTCTTGCGTTGTTCATTCGATCGTTCACTGAATCGTTCATTGACAGCCCATGAGACTCGTTCTCGCACTGCTGCGTTCCCTTCATTCAAGAAACCTATTATACAGGCGCGTACATTTCATAGTGACGACAGGTCTAGTGCAACAAACTAACTTCGTTCTTCGCCGCTCGGCCCAAATACTTTTCACAGTTCTACTTTTAGAGTAACACTATGCCACGGCGGGATTCACCGAGCACGATAAAAACAATACAAATTTGCCGATTCTTTTAAAGCGCAGTGTGCGTGCGTGCGTGTGTGTGTGTGTGTGTGTGTGTGTGTGTGTGTGTGTGTGTGTGTGTGTGTGTGTGTGTGTGTGTGTGAGTGAGTGAGTGAGTGAGTGAGTGAGTGAGTGAGTGTGAGAGAGAGAGAGAGAGAGAGAGAGAGAGAGAATCAATGAAGCTTTATTTCTCAACGGTAGAGATATTGACATTGTTGTCCACATAGTCATTTTACGTATCTGCCGTTGCTATAAACAACAAGAGAGAGAGAGAGAAAGCGAGAGAGAGATTATTATCACTCACAATTCTTTTTTATGGGTCAAAGCTTCATACCTGAATTTCTGGATAAATACTATACTAGATGCACGTTACGCTATTAGATAAGAACATGTACGACATGTATTGCTAACAGCGCAATACATACATGATACATGAATAACATTTACACATCCATTCAACAAAACTTGTTCACACACACACACACACACACACACACACACACACACACACACACACACACAAGGTGGTGGTGGTGGTGATCACGAACCCCACCCCTCTCTCGGCGAATACTGAACGACTCTACCCCCACTAAATACGCACATCACTGTTAAATGCGACTGCGTTTATCTCGTATGTCCGCATCTACTAGATGTACTTTACGGAAAACCTGTATGCCAAGAAACAAACCAACAGACAAAAAAACGAACGAACAAAAAACAGAAACAAAAACAAAACAACGCAAAACAATTGACCTTACGTTGATGCGGGTTGTCCATGAATATTTCATGAAACACCTGTACACGCATACTTGAAATTTAATCAGTCCGATACGAGTTTGGGTCACGATGACATCGCTTGAAAACGTTCCCACGCCTATGGTTGAGGTCCTACAATTCAGGTAACTGTGGTGACGACGGGCTGACACTGATACGATACACGCACTTGAAATAGCGCCATCTTTTCACCCGAACACGTCTATACCACGCAGAATACTGAAAACATTCCATGCAAAGTCCATGAAAAGATCCAGCGCGATACGCACCAGTTGTATACGGCGCATAGCACTAAACCAGTTCAGCAGAATTGTTGGGGTTCAACGTTTGGGGGTGAGGGTGGAGGGCAAATTAAACCTACTTCGCGTGAAACTGGGTTTAAAAAAAATTATTATTCCTTTTTGGGTGGGGGTGGCATGTCGTACCCCCAAAAAACAACAACAAAAAACAACAAACAACAACAAAAACACAAAAACAAAAAACCGAACAAAACATCAAACAAAAAAACACAAAAAACAAAATCCAACAAACAAAACCAACTACAAAGCAACCCTAGCAACCAAGCAAGAACAAAAGCAAACACACACAAAAAAACCTGTTCCTAAGATTTTTTTTGTTTTCATGCGTCACGTTTGGAAACAATTTTGTCCCCCGACTACATTCAAGTGCCTCCCCCTAAGTTTCAGCATGGAGTTGTTCCCCAACGTTTTGTGTCACTTTCCCAATGGAAAAAGAGAGCTTTAAATCGCATGGTTTAACAGCATCAGACTCGCTTCAGTGCATGTACCCTTGTCCATCGCCGTGTCTGTAAACGCCCCCCCCCCCCCCCCCAAAAAAAAAAGCAGTAGGTTGGCGGGAAAACCCATTTACCCGGCGAGCCGGACAGGTAGGCCACCCCCGCTGTGTTGAAACAAGCCGGGTGTGCGACAAGCGTGCTACGCTTTTTGCACCTGGTGGAATGCACAGCCACTTTTAGTCCTCGGACCCCCCTCCTCTGTAATCTCCCCCTCCCGTCCTGAGGAGGCATATGCGACCCCTTTCTCCACTCTGACAGTTCCCAGGCATTCATGCATTTCTCGCTCACGGCCTACGCGACAGCATGAATGCATGACAAGCAAATTTTATCGGAGGCGTCGCCTTCGGATGTCGGCACGCCGGTATCAAAGTCCCCAAAGTCAGTCACTAGGGACTCCACCCAGGTTATTCAGGGTGAAGTTCTTGTCCACAAGGGGCCCTAAAGACCTTGACGAGAACCAAAGATGTTTATTCACACATAGCTCTCAACTGGATTTTGTTTTGTAAGGTCCCAAGCCCGTATTTCCTGCCTTAACAGGGTTACGCAAACTCAATTCCTTTCATTCCACAACGCCTGTAAATATTCACTTTTTTTGGGTACCAGTGAGATAAGAGTTTACCGGTGTCAGGTATGCTGACTGTTCCCGTCAATTTGAAACAGCTTTCAACAGTACCGCAATTACTGAGAGAAAAAAAAAGACCAAAGACCGCAATTTCCGTTACAGAGAGAGAGAGAGAGAGAGAGAGAGAGTTCAAAACTTCAGAAATGCTCGAAAGAGATCGAGACGGGCACCTGAGTCGGTAGTCACTATTGCACATCACACCACAACAGCGGCCCGGCTGGACTCAGTTCAATATAACAGGAAAGACGGACGGAAAGAGAAGACCCCCCCCCCCCTCCTCCCCAGGGGAAAGAGAGACGGAGTTAAAGAGATGAAGTGGAGACCGTGCTGCAACGGTAGCTGTACCACACTGCACACGGTGTGACCTGACCCGTAGCGTGGTTAATGACCGTGGCCCCGTGCAGCAGCAAATACCAGTGCGATAACGTTATCGCTGGCCAATGTGAACATTCCACGCCTGGCCTTGGGACGTGGAACTGACGGGGGCGCTCCCTGCGGTGTCGGCATGTGAACCGTTATCGATGTAATGCCACTGGGACCGGGACGTCGCAACGACTTCAAACACGACCTGCACACGGGGTCACGCCATACCACTTCCCTAACACCTGCCTGCTGCACACCTTGCATTTACACCCATTACGTATTGAACTGGCGATGGGGGAAGGTGAGATGGCAGGAGAGGGGGAGGGGGGGGGGTACCTGGCTAACTCGTAACCAACCCAGTTATACAGTTTTCCACTTTTGTTCGGGGCTACCGGCTGTTGACGCACTCTCCATGCTGTGCTGCGGTTCGAATCCCAATTCACGTTTGGACTGGTGCCCCTCGAGTAATTGTGTACTTGTCGCCTTTTCTTAACTGTACTTTTTTTTCTACTAGATACCAGATAAAACGGGAATAACCACCATACAACCGAACTGTGTTAGTCTGCGAGTTGTTGCTGATGAATCATTATAATTCCTTTCCAAGTTCTACAAGCTTTGAAGACAGCAGTGAGGCCATTAACTCTAGTGGAAACGATGAAGGCAAGTCCTTCAGTCAAGGTCATTCAAACAAGATGCTTCCATGAAAATCGTATCTACGTTTATCATTATGCCAAGTTTGATGCCTCTGGTGTTAGCAGTTCTTGCGAAAATGCCAACGTTAAAATTCACAACAGACAGCTCTGATGACCTTGATCTTTTAGGCAAGGTCATTCTAGAGGGTATACCTGGAAAAGTCTATTACTATCACCAACCCAAGTTTGGTGCATCTTTTTTTTCTGAGAAAATGCCAACGTTAAAGGTTTTTAAAGTTTTCCACAAACAGCTTGTAAGGCCTTGACCTTGAAGCCAGGTCACTGAATACAGTTATGTCAGTAAAGGTCTTATAAACGTCTATCATCATTCCAAGTTTAATTCCTCTGGTCTTTGTAGATTCTGAGAGAAAATGCCCAATCAAATTTTTAAACAGGTAGCTTTAGTGACCTTGACCTTGAGTCAAGGTTATTCAAAAGGGTATGTTTTAAAAGGTCTTGTTGCTGTCTACCAGCACGCCACGTTTAGTGCCTCTGCTGTTTGCAGATTCCTAGAAAATGACAATGTTAAAGCATTGGGGGACACACACACACACACACACTGTTACACAAGCACAGTTTGCAAGGCACTAAACCAAAAAATCCTCCTCAGTCGTGAGGCCGCCTGCACAGTGTCCTTGACCTGTGCCAAACAGCACGTGTTATTTCGGTTAACCGTTAGTCTCAAGACTGAAGCAGACGAGTTTCTGTACTGCTAACGCGCTGTCATTACTTGTCAAGTCAGGCCGGTTGCGCATCACATTATCGTTTCACTAGAGTGGATACAAGAACAAACGGTATAAATACGTAAGATAGCAAAATCACTTGGTTTCCTTTGATGTGTTGCGAAACACAGGAACAGGTCAGTGAAATAACCGAAGATATCGACAGGCACGGTTAGTTCAGTTTCTGAGGACTAATTTACTTATCAGCACCTGGGCCATAAACATGGCTACTGGTAAAAAAAAAAATTGTAACTTAGCACGATCATCAAGACGCAAAGGCAGCAAACATAAATGTAAGCATCTTTAGATTACACATCTTAGGCACATAATTTCCTCTCTCATAACAGAACCTTGGAAAATTATGAATACATCTTGCCGCTAATGGAAAGCACCATGACGTCATGAGTGGGTTGCTGCTACATACATCTAGATAGTTCTGCATCCTAATGACGTAAGAGCAGACAACCAACCAGCGATGTAAACAAATGCTGACTTATGACGTGAACCATCGTCTTTGGTGATATGACGAATCATTAATTTCATTTGTATTAGTGCTGATTAGCAGCAAAACAACAGTGACCAAACAAGCCACTGACAACTTACGCGGCGGGATGATGCTGGTGGGAGAATTACACACGTGAAAACAGTCACTGATGTTGGAGTGACCGTTTTGAACAAAATACACTTGTAGGCCTAATGCCCACCAGCGTCAAGAGACAGGTCAGGTTGCCCACAACACGCAGATGGCGGACAGGTTGCGATAGGCAGTGGCTGTCGTCCGCGCGGATTTAAGGTGGTGTGTTGTCCGTCCTTTGTTTTTGGCCCCGTAGTTTACCTGTCACTTGACGATCGTCCCTTTTCTCCTTTTGTTGTCCGTGCAGCCTGTGTTGTGTGGACAGTATTTTTTGCACGTCTCTATGCCCGGTCCTGACTCAACCCCCTCTTCCTGTCCCGCCTACACTATGTCATGAACACCAAACCACCAGCCATACAGCCCTTTGCGCCATGCAACGGTTAGAGAGAGACGGGGGGGGGGGGGGGGGGGGGTCTTTTCGGTGAAAACGCGTCGGTGCTGATTTCGGCAGAGCGTATTGTTGTCCAATTATGTCGGCTTTCCAGCCCAGTAATGGATGATTTGGTCTGTCTGAAAATGATATGCAAAGCCGTGAAAAATGTTACGTCAGGAATGGATCGCGCCGCCCACACCATTCACCAGCCAACACTAAACGCTTATCATTGCGGCGGTGTTTATGACACAGAACACAAACACTAATGTCAAATGGTCACGCTACCATTACGTGTACTGAAGAGACCCCGCAAGCGCTCCCGTAATTCCATTATGTCCACGGGCTCGACCCTTTATCACACCCCGTTTACAATTAGCACTCACCAAGGATAGTAAAACAGCTTTTTTGTGTTTATAAATAGCTTCACCTTAGGATGGCATCCCCTGCTGCCTGCAATTTGTTCAAAAGTTACAAATTTGATTTTGTGTCTTAAGTATGACCTTGGCATGTTCTGTACGATAATAAAAATTGTCTCTACATCAAAGACCTCGAAAGAGTCTGTCCTTGATTACATATATACAGTGGCTCTACGTGTTTGAATGCAAAGTTTTAATAACACAGCTTTATAAACCGTGAACCTGACCACTTTCAACTGATTACTGGCACCAGAGACTTACATTCTATGTAAGTCCCTGCTGGCACTAAACACAACAACAAAACAAAAACAACCAAACTTGCCAACAGAATAGTGAGGGTGGGACATGTCGGATAACGCCCCCCCCCCCCCCCCAATTTCGGAAACGTCTAAAATTTGTCAAGATACTCATTGCACACATGACTATGCCGTAATCTGTAGACATGAGCACTCGAATATTACACAGCGACACTGCAATAAACACTTGTTTGTACGCTTATCGAGAAGACGCACTTTTCGGGGGAGGGGGGGGGGGTAACATAGTTTGGGTGCACCTTTCTCAAAGCGGATCCATGACGCCACTACCGCGCCGCAAACGACGTGCTTCACGGTGCGGGAGTGCAGGAACCGCCTCCGTCCGCGGGCAGAAAATAACATCAAGTCTACAGTCGGAACTCGTCTGGGTATTATTCTTTACAAAGCCGCGGTAAAGACGGTGTGCCACCGCGTTGATTGCAACCGATCTGGAGGTCTCGAGCAATCACGGGACGTCCTTGACACGTGAGAAGCGGGAGGAATGCGCGCGACTCACTCCCGCGTGTGACTAGGGGAGCAGGGACACGGTGATCTAGGGTAACTACGCTACGAATGTGGGTGGCGTTCATCGACAGCGAGGCCTGTATACGACATCCGACAGCAAGACAGGGTGAAGACGGGACCGTAGTGTGTGGGGGGGGGGGGGGGGGTGACAACGGGACACCCCAAAGAAAGCGTCCCTGAAATACTATCTGCGTGATGACGTCGCGAAATTGGAGCAGGCGACTAACGGAAAGCCAGGGAAGAGGTGCTGATTAAGTGGCGGGGGTCCCTCAGGAGGTGTCCCCTGTACTGGCAGACAAGGCATTCCGGGCATGTCAGATCTCCGCCAGCTATACACACAGCGGGTAATCAACGATATTGCATTTTCGTGTTCATGGCTTTACGACAGAATCCCACGGATGATTCAACTACTACCGCCCGACAAGTTCTGTTTAAACAATGAACTGTTAAATCTTTTTCGCGTATAAGATTCACAAAACTTTTCTCTATGAAAAGAAAACAAAGGTTTCTGTTTTCAGATTTTATTGCCATGCAATTGAGGGTCGAGTTCTTCGCAAAGCACTGAATACAACATGCACAGAACGCACCCTGGTAATTTGACGTTTCAAAAACAGCGTTCACATTTTTCAGCAGCAGGACGCCCGACTAAACTGAGTTATCAGTTATGACACTCCTCATTCTTTACTCCTTTCCCTGCACATCACGATCAGCTGTGTCCAAAACGTGCAGCATTAAACATCACCCCAGGTAAAAGAAAAAAAAAAGAAAAAAAAGTGGAAATAGCAATCATTAACTGCATCCGTTCGCTACTGTCAGGGCACAGAATGTGGTATGTTATCATGCCCGTGCAGCAAGCAAATTTATATCGGTATGCATGACGTGCAAGCTGTTTCATGAATGCAATCTTCTCTCTGTAACACAACACGGTTTGGACTGTAACTACACTGATATGTAACATTTGCGTACATGCCACACTGTTACACTGTGGCAAGTGACAGCACTTTCAAATTAGATTGCTAGATGTAGTACTTGCAAGTCAAAAGCAAAAAGATGAATGTCGCACTACAAAATTAATACAGTTAAGGGGAAGGGGAATTACACACAGACGACCACATCATACCCCTCAATCCATACCACATTGATCTATAAAGTGACTTTTTCCCCCTTCAAAAATACATGACGTAAATGTATATATGCGGATATGGCCCGGGGGATGGTGAGTGTAGGGAGGTGGGAGGAATGCCTACAAATTGTGAACCTCTCTCTCTCTCCCCCTCACACACACACACACACACACACACACACACACACACACACACACACACACACACACAGAGTTACACAATGCAGTATTCTTTCACCGCGGGGCTTTGCGACTAGTAGACCAGCAGCGCGGGAACAATGACGGATTCAGAATGCGATCAATAAAGGCGTGGGCGGCTAGCTGAACACCGCAGGTTCTGTTGCTGCCCCTGTGGTTAGCAGGCAGGTGTAAACGAGCGTTAATCTGTGACAAGTGATTAACGGAGAAGTCACCAGAACTGAATGATGGGTCCATATATATATTCATTCTTTCCAAGTCCACCAAGCCTTCCCACTGTGCAAACAACCACAAGACATTAAAGGCATCATTATGCATGCTTGTAATTATGTCTGGTGGGGGGGGGGGGGAGAGGAGGGGGCGGGAAGAAGTAAGCATCTGGGTGCCAATACTCAACACACTCAGTCGAGGCAGCTACAGGTTAGGGAAAAGCACAGAAAATACCCTCCTTACGTCACAGTAGTATTGTTATGCCCAAAGGCAGTAAATATACAAGCGATAAGTCTTTTGCTACATCACGCAAACCGATACTACAGAGGAAAAGGCAGCAGACCTTTTCTGTATGTACACGTACCAACTCTTGTCGATGAGAAAGAGAACGCGGCCGTAACATACTGTACACATCGTCACAAATAAACGAAAATTCATACAAAGTTACGCGGGCAGCAGACCGGCCAGTGTGATCACCGTGTTAAAAAAAAACAAAAAAAACCCCGGTCTATTTCTTTTACACAAACAAGCGCACGACCTATTTTTTAAAAAAAAGAAAAGACAATGCTCAACCAGAAACTCAAAACAAAATTCAGAGGAAGCCCCAAAACATGGTGGATTAAAGTTTCCTGGCTGGTGAACGGCACGAAATCGGCAAAGTTGTTTTTTGTTGTTGCAGTTTTGTTTACTTTATTTTGTTTGTCACAGTTATCTTGTTCAACCAATAATCCGTATGCTGACTGCAAGTTAACCGAGAGCAGCTTTATTTTTAAATGAACACAATCAGCAGGATTAAATACCCTGGTATGGCGGGTGTTTCTATAGAACTGGCGACCACGTCAGAAAGTCCAACCACACAATAAAGACCATCACGCTGGGCGTGAATGTGACCTAAAGCGATAATGAAAAACCAACGGCCGCCTCCGTCACGGTTCACTTCAATTACGGCAACATGTGTCTATACTAACCTCTAATACGTGTACTCTGTGTGTGTGTGTGTGTGTGTGTGTGTGTGTGTGTGTGTGTGAGAGAGAGAGAGAGAGAGAGAGAGAGAGAGAGAGCAACTGACGTGGTGAATTCTTCACCTTTGGTGACCCCAGTCCCTAGTGTCACTCAATAAGGTGTGTTCAGTTGTGTTTGTGCGGCCTGACAGCTCTAGCTCTCCACAGTCTGCTCTCTCTCTCTCTCTCTCTCTCACACACACACACACACACACACACACACGGGCTGGCCAGTGGTAAGACCGTTTAGTCATGAATGTGTCGAGTCGCATTCCGCCTATAGTACATTCTTGCAGTACGCGAACCGTCCCGAAGACATTACATATTGCGGTACTACATGCCTCTACATCCGTCTGTTCGTTTTGCCGTCTGTTTTTCTGTCAACGCGCACAGCAAACAGCTGGAAAAGTGAGAGAACAAGAAGGGGAGGGGGCCACAGAGTGAAAAACATCCCCATCGCTTACCTTTCGAACCAGGTGCTGGCTGCCTGCCTGTGCAAATAACCCACGCTGGACTGGCCACTCAACACACAGTCCGCCTGCTCCGACAGAAGTTTAGAAGGTGTACTGATCATCCATAGTCTCACTCTCACACTCCCCACAGCACTGACGACTGCCTGGCGGCGTGTTGTGTGGCTGTGGCGTACTGTCTGTGTGTGTGTCGGTGTGCCTGCCCCCTGGCCCACTTGGCCGCGACCCACGGTGAGAGTCAGTCGGTACCGCCCCGTCACCTCACGCGCCGTCCCCAAACCCCGTGCTGTCCGCCACTTGTCTCGCTGTCCCGACCGGGCCACTCGAACTTTGGCGTGTAACCTAGCGTGGACTTTCCATTTTTGGCAAGTTACAAATGGGAAGAAATGCCTGCCAAGTGCTTACTCACGCTAGCCCATTTGTCAGCTATTTATATCGTTGAGTTGTGGCTGGGCCACGCCACGAGGCATTCCCAACTCCACGCGCGTACGTACACTACTCCAGCAGCGAGGCCGAGTAGCGAAGCCGAGGTTTTTGGCAAACTTCCCTCAGCTGTGAGCAATCTATGAATCAGCATATTGGAATACTGACAGACTGCGACATGTACACACATACTCGCTGCCTTAGTATTGGCATCTGCGAACACAAGAAATCTGCCTTTGCTCTGTTTGGCCCGCCGCTGAGACTGAGTGGGTCTTCAGGTGCAAGCTGGCCTGTGGGCCACATATGAGAGCTAAGACTATCGGCGACTGATCAGTGCATGTAACTACCGGCAAACATATCAAAACTAATGCAACAGTTGGTGAAATTAACGGTTGCCGTTACGTAGGATACATGTAATGAGTGCGAACTATTGCTAAACATTCCGTACTACGTGTTGCAGAACAACTACTGACAGCAGCCACTACTGATGAATTTTATTTTAGTTTGTATTTACCCTGTATGCAAACCACTCCAATGCACCATAAACATTGTGACTGAAAACTAGTGCAATGTGTCCATAACATACACCTGCTCATGTATCCATGAATAAGACGAACAGTAAATAATCACTGCAGTGTACACAACGCCGGATATTTTGTTGGTCGGTGGCACAGCAAAATCAAGCACAGTTTTCAGGGCTTCAATTACGTCAGTCCGGGCTGACAAACACGCAACAAAACGGCAGGCAAGCAACCAAACCAGTAGAACAAGATCTGAAACCACACTGTGACAATGTGTGCCGTTACGTTTTGGCCGCCGAAAGGTAAATGGATCGCGAAGTGACGACATCGAGGGGGCAGGTGTGAGGGATAGGGGCGGTGTGTGTGTGTGTGTGTGTGTGTGTGTGTGTGTGTGTGTGTGTGTGTGTGTGTGACACAGACAGGAGGGAGCAGTCATATTTTCGCCCGTGATCCGTATGTGCTCGATCTCTCAGCTGTCACAGCGACAAATGTCTGTGAATGCCTTTTCAGTTCTGCAGGAACTTCAGGTACGCAGGCGGCTCTTTGTGTTGAAACATTCCTCTGCCGGCAATATATTTGTGGTTTTTATCAACGCGAACAAGCAACACAGAATGAGCTTTCAAGTGAGGAGCAACGCAAGAAATTTCCATGAGATTTTTGTTCAACGTCACAGCGAAAGTCTGATGCAACATATATGTCCTCGGCAAGGCGGCGCCTACTAACCGACAGACTCAATCAAATCCAACTGAAAGCAAGAAAAAAACTGATTCTTCATATATCTTGCTATACTTGCCTTCGGTCAAGCGACCAAACAATTAGATCAAGACGCCAAAAGACATAACACGCTGAGAGTAGCAGACACATTTTTAAAACATATTTACCAAATAGGACTGCAGGCGTCTGAAGCATCACGCTGCAAAAGGTAAATGGGATGGAACAAAAACATATGCAAATTGAGTAACTTTGCAAACGTTTCGTTTGTTGAAGGTCAACTCCAAAGGAAGTGAAATAAAGCGATGACCATGAAGCTCAATACTGCACCAAATGGCACTTTCGGCCGGTGTCGTGTAAACATGCTCCCATCTGTTCAGATTCGTTTGGCAGAGAATGTCCTTAGTGATATCGTGTGCTAGTTAAACCACAAGTGGAATGCATCTGGCGATCAGAAAGGACTCGAAGCTTGGACTCGAACTGCAACCCTTTGATCATGCGCGCTATGCTGACGATTTAATTTCACAGCCCATAATAAGCCAATTTTCTGGTCTGTAGCTTCCATCGTACCATGCAGAAAGCTGCAGGTCTATCATTAGCAACAAGCATTGTCTTTGAGAACGGCAACAGACTATATATGCATGTAAGTTGTAACTTGATGACGTAGGTAAAACTAAAAGCATTCAGACTGTTTAACTAACGGCTGTCTACTCACCAGAAACTGAACTAGCCTGCACACCCTCGTGAAACAAGAAAAGCCTGTCCTTGCACCCAAAATACTTTCTAGATAATTGGTTAAACTCCCCAGGGAGGCTGCAGATTACATCATTAACTTGGACAAGAAACCGCCCCCGTACTAATCTACCATCACCTCCCCTACAGCTCCTGCTCGTCCCCAGTGACGTCGGCTGCGCGTTATTTCTCGACGAATGACATCAAAAGCCAATGAGGTCTATACTGATGACGCACTTCCCACCAAAATAATATAGGAAGCGGAGCCGGTGACAAATGCGTGCCTCATTAGCCGTAGTCGATCGATGGCGCATCTCTCGCTCTCTGTCTCTTAGACTCGACGACACTGAGCACTCGGCGCCGCCAACAGACTCAAACAGTGAATACGTTTTGTGCCATTAGGCGGTAATCCTTCTTCCGTTCCGTGTAGTGGTTCATTCTGTCGCTATCCACAGCAAGTCTATTAATAGGCCGCAAGGACGATCTTCTTCAAGTTTATTTAAGGCAACATTCTACCTTTTGGTTTCAGTACATACTTCAGTTGAAACATTTACATCCAAAACAATACCTTCAACAACTAATCTTTTAAAAAATTTACTTAAACAAATCTCTGGTTACTGAGAAGTTGACGTGGACTTACAATCCACATTCACAAGTTTACCAATCAGTTCATTTCCGGTAGGTCTTTTGTAGAAGACGAAATAAGATTAAAAGCCACACACACACACACACACACACACACACACACACACACACACACACAATCTGAAGATTTATTCAGGACTTTTCACATAAGAACTTAGTTCTTTTCATTTTCCGCACTTCAGTTTTCCCAGTTACACAAAGATAAGCATTCTCCGCCAAGTACAAGAAACAACACTGAATTACAACAAAGTGAACGATTCCAATTTCACTTATGTTTAGCTCGACTTTCGTCATGACCTAATTCTCTTTTTTTTTTTTACAGGAAGACCAGGCTCTACACTTTCATTAAAATGCCCGCAGGTGATGCACCCACGCCTTGACCTAAAAACTTTCATCAAATTCGGTCGCGTGCCTGAAAATAGACGCCCTTTTGTGAAAAAACTTCAAGCGAGAGAGGGGCTGGATTACGTCACATTTGAAGGAAATCTCATTTTATGAAAATAGGCACGGAAATTGTAACCACTACTTCGAAAAATAAACTTGATCATTTTCCAGTCGGACGCCCGAGGCGCTGGCGAGAGGAAGCCAGTTATCTCGTGCATACAGAACGCTACAATTTTCTTCAGAGTGCAAGACACAGACGTAGCGGCCAGCACTGACGCCATGGTGAGGGAGGCGATCTTCGGAGAGTAAAAGGGCAAGAGGCGTGTGAGTGCGGCATTGATCACCAAGCTGCACTGGGAAGGGACAGCAGCAGCAGCGAATGACGTGGCTACAGTCTATTTCCAGGGCAGCGTATAGAAAAGATAGTGCCGGATCGATACCGTTTGTAGAGTTCTCAGCTTGCCAAGAAACCGGTGCTGCGCAAACGCTGTCACTGCAGGCACTTCACCTCTTCATGAAGCTACAATTTTCAAGTTTCAGGTTTCTGATTTGATGGTCTTTAATTGGCGTGGAAAAATGGTGCGGTGACAAGAATAGGTTGGAAGTAGATCAGACTCTCAAAATCGTGGCCATGCGATCGGCAATACGTAGTCGCTTACGCACGGGAGGCTGAAACAGGAACTGGCCTCAAAATAGCGCCTGCCGCAGTGACGCGCGATGAGAATACATTTCTTTACGACGCGGATCGATCACCTGACATTTCATCCGACCACTCACAGAAAAAAAAAAAAAATCTCATTCATCAGCTGCACAAATCGGTAAGCGTCATCTTCTCTGCATCTCGGTAGCGCAGTGGTAGAGAACTAGGGCGCACCGGGAAACAGTACTTTACACTGACAAGACGGGGTGAAAAATTGCGGGAATAAAAACGCAAAACTCAAAATCACGATACACGTACAAATGAAATACTTGAAACGTGGGTGGATTCACATCATAATCCGGGTAAGGGTGTGTGGGTGGGTGGGGGAGGGGGGTATATGAACGATTTGATTCAAAGATTTAAAAGAAAAATCGGCACAGACACTTAGTCGGCACAGGATTCAATGCAGTACGTATGCACCAGCCGAAAAAACCTTGCCCCCCCCCCTCCCCACCTTTACACACACACACACACACACACACACACACACACACACACACACACACACACACACACACACCACACCACACACACACACACACACTGAACGCTCTTACTAAGCAGCTACAATACAGAATTACACACAGCATGGTTTGAGTGATGGTGACGACGTCAATGTGAGAAGCGAAAAACGATGAAACAAAAAAGACCTCTGAAGTACACTCCCACTACGTACAAAGTTTAAACAAAATTGCGACGTCAACACTGCAAGAATCACGCAAACAGGCTTTCCTTTATACACAAACTGAACAGTTTCAATCATCGGAGAGAGTAACGACTAACCCCGGAACGAGGCTTCAGTTTCAGTTTGGAAGTTGTCATAGGATTGGCTACAGGTCAGTCAACTTCGTAAGGACACTTGTCATGACTAAAGTGTCAAAACCTAGTACAGTACTTCAAGTAAGTCCCATATCTCACAACCATCGGAAAAATAGCTCTTCCGAGCCAATCATAGTGAAACACGAACTTCCTGGTCAGCTGTTTCTCGGTAATGCGTGCACAAACACTCAACTGAATCAATAACGTTAGAACCACCAACTAAGTATGTATATATGTATGCTTGTATGTATGAAACCATGTGTTACAACAATCGTAGAACTATGTCTAGGTAAAAAACCAAGTTGCCACGATGTGTAATTAATCAGGGCAAGAGTACAAACACGACACCCAACACCAGCGCTAATTAATAGCAGGACCTGCAGACGTCAACAAGATGCTACACTACAGGCGTAACGTAGCGCATCATAAACACTACACAACCCACTTTCTGTCTCGTCTGAGTGGATTCAAGTTCCTGATCTCTATCTCTGTCGGCATGGCATGGCGTGTCGTGACAAAACCAATGCGCCCTGATCCGCCCCCTAAACACTTTCAAAGACGGAACAATATTCAAATTTTCTGTAACCGCCCAAGCCGAAGAGAATATTAAAAAAAAAAGAGACTATGCTCAGTATGCTGTGATGCTGACACACTAAGCATCATTAAAATACACAATTTAGGCGGTGGGTATCTCGTAGCCTAACAGGCAGACAACTGTGGTTATTGTAAACGGGCAATGACACTTGTAAACATGTTGATGGTGTGAAGGGCCAGTATGTAACGTGTTGTTGCCGGCCATGGTTGTGCAGAACACGGCGAGTGACAAACAAGGTTAGTGCGGGGTGAGTCACCAGCATCAGCTGCTGCGTCTGACAGACCTGTAAGTGTAACATGTCGTGTGGTCACCGTGTGCTGGGTATACAGTATCACATACCGCAAGTGTACTCGCACTGTGTCAACCTGCACTCTCCTCTCTCTCTTTCACCAACAATGCCGGGAATGTCACCTCACAATGCAAGTCCAACGTGAACTCACTTACCTATGCCTTCTGTCAATGGGATGGCTCAAGATCCTGTCCATGCACAAACACCTGTACCGACTCGGGCCCGTCCCGTCAACCTCAACTCCACAGTGAAAACAAAGCTACACGAAACAACCACAACCGCAGTCACAACTAAATCGTCGTGGGCCAAACAGACCATTCATTCACCGTGCAACAGGTTGTCGGGGTATAATGCAGCAATGCGCTGTGCTCAGAGGCAATTTACCTCGACAGGCCAAAACACCACCATAGCTGAGCAGTTAAGTCATGTCACCTCGGGCCTGCTACAGAATGCCGATTGTATGTCGGTCCGCATTATGAATCAGAAGCCTGTGATGACGAAAGAGAGGTTTGCAATCTTCACCCGAACAATGAATCACAGGGACAAGGACGGAAGTACTTGAACAGGGAAGAAATATTAACGCTCGCTAGAATGAATGGACAGAATCCTACTTGGCTTCATCAGAAACATCGGATGTGTAGACCGAGTGCGTGTACATTTTGCTACCACGAAAACTAACGCCCGTAACATCCAAACACCGATTCTGTTCGACCCACAAATAACGCTGAATCACACCCTTGTTTTAACTATGATGTGTATCGCCCCATGTTCTCTCTTGCTTAGGAAAATACATGCAGAACATTTATTTTGCACATAGAAAAAGAGTCACTGTTTTGTTCTGTAATTCAAAATCCCACCTTCACTTGGGTAGACACATAATCTATATTGCTACCCTTAAGTTTTTAGTGAAAGTAGGGGAAGACTTTTGCAAACAGCCTAACAATGACAGCATTATTGATACATTACCGTATCAGGAAACTAGCGGCGCATCAGCTAGCAGTCAAGATATATATGGAGTAAAAGTTTAAAACAAGTAAAACAGAGGAAAAGTTTTTAAAAAGGTTTCTAACCCCGGAGCCTACGAGTACGAGCAGTCCGGCAACGAGCAATGGCGTGATCCAAAATAACATGTGCAGGCCCCTGACAGTATTTGGTGGGAAGCAAAAGGTAGGATGACACCGGTACGAGGGCACCTTGGCAGCTATGTGACACCACAAAACGCTGGATATGCGCGGTATGTGTGTAAGGTTTCACTCGGCCCCTAATCACTCATGTGTCCCTTTACAACATTTCACGGTCCACCCCTGCACGCTTGAATTCACACACACACACACGACCTCTCAGAGCTCGGTGGACATTGCGTTCGTTCACTGGTATGAACGCGTTTGTCTTGAACACAAAATCAAGAGTTTACATGCAGACATTTTTCTCTCAGTTTCTGCATGTTTACCTCCACAATTATGCAACACACGCGCCGGCGGGCACATACCCACACACTACCACAAGAGGTCATGATCAACATGGACTGATATAAGTGGCATCGTCTTTGTATTTGTTATTCTCTCCCTTGTCTCCTGAAGAAGGCTATATCATAGTACATGGCCGCAAATTTGTGAGTAAATATGTTTTGTCTAGTGTCGTCTTTGGCATTCTCCAGAGCATACTTAAGTTACGACATTAACTTGATTAAGCAGACTATTTGGAAAATGATGTGTTCATGTGGGAAAGAAAAATGTCACACGATTCGCTGCCCGGGACGAAAGGATTATTTGTGAATCAAAATATATTTCTATAAGCCGTGGGAAATGTGATCAACTGTGTTGACTGTCAACATGTTTATCGGTGTGGCTAACCAGCAGACACGGGCACGGTCTTCCACAACAGTCTCCTTTGCACCGACCTGACACTGAAATCGGAGGCGAGTGTAAGAAAGAAGAGGACAAAGTCCCTGACACCCGCTCCACCAGACCGGCGTGTGACTTCACGTAAAGCACTGCGTCGCCTTTCATGTCAATCCACATTCTTCGCCCACCCGACTGTTGTCAGAGGGGACAGACTTTGCACCCACGGTATGGGTACGGGTACCGCTTCGCTTTCTTGAGAAACGATCTAGGGTACTCCACCCGGCACTAATCACCCCGCGTTTTCTTCTGTATATAAAAAGTTGATCGTCGCAGCAAAGGATGCCACACCTGGGTACAAGCAGAAAAGAAGATCTTAAGTGGGGGTTGACAGAAGAGTAAAAGAGTGGGGGAGATGCAGAGGAAGGGGGGGGGGGCTGAAGACGGGGTGAGGTTGGTGTCAGGAAACGCGCACGCGTACTGCACTGAATTGTGAACGCTTTGCACGTTACACAAAAAAGAACTGCTTAAAAATTCACCCTGCTCAGCTTAAACTTCACTATCAAATAAGCTATTTTTAACTTCTCAAGTTATTTGTGTCTAAGCCGAAAGAATCCGATGAAACTGCTGACGGGCATCAAATATGCACCACCAAAACCGGCCGGCCTTGGTTACAAAATCCCTGCTTGACGATGCGCTTGAGCGCTTCCCACAAAAACCTTCCGTGTGCGAGACGGAGCCAGGAATGTAAACCAGATTGTCATGACACAGGTCGCGGTCCTGAGCATAGCACGGGTGATATCGAGGCCACCATCATGGCTTGCGACATGTCAATGAGTGCACCTGAAATATCGGATCTAGACAAATCAAGGTTTTTTACTGAGCGCGTGCGCGTGCGTGCGTGCGTGTGCGTGTGTGTGTGTGTGTGAAGGGAAGGCGCAAGCTAAAAGGGTGTACGTTAACCAAAGACTTCCCAACACCTAAGATGGTCTTCACACAATAAAACAAGAAGGCACGATAAAAGTTTACAATTCCGGACACTTCATGGCCATGGTGCTCCCCCCCCCCTCCCCCCCAGTTCGACAGCAAACACATGTTCACTTTTTTTTTTCTTTTTTTTTTTAAAGAGTTCCCAATACCTTCTTGTACCTGTTTTGCAACATCTAGTGTTCTGTAAAACATATCCTTGTTCTCTATATATGACCAATACGTATCCTTGTTCTAAGAGTAAAAAACAGGTTGCAACCTGATAGCATGTGACACCACCTCTCAAAGCGGCGGATAAAGTGTATCACATCCTGTTAAACGCCCACACACTACACAACTATGTACGGCTATCGGTTCAGATTAAATTTGGAGTCGTATGACACTTGTAGCAGTGGAAAACTATTGCACGTTTGGTAGGTCAGACTGAAAATGTGTCCCTAAGTATTTAACTGGAAAAACACACTGAAGAACGAACCGATGCAAAAGCCCGGAAAGTGGAGAAATACGCGTGTGCGTGTGTATGTGTGTGTGTGTGAGAGAGAGAGAGAGAGAGAGAGAGAGAGATCTTACCCTGAGTAGCTGTCAAGTAAACACTGGCGTAAAATCCCTGTAACGGCGATCGGACCCCTACGCAGGTAAAGGAGCGGGCTACAAACCCGACAGCGAGGTCGATGAAGTGTGAGTGTGTCTGTGTGTACTCCAGTGTGTGACCTGAGCAGGCCAACGGACCGCTGGCTTTCACATGGATCCCTCACACTCGGTGGCTTCCCTCCCCTCAACACGTGGGGGCCCTTCTCTATCTGTGGAACACAATGCGCACATTCCTTCTGTCTGTCTCCCGTATGGTTCTCCCTTCCAGTAGCATTCCGGGGGCGGCGACAAGAATTGTAAGGCACAAACTTGCCGAAAGGGCCGGCAAAGGGATGCAGGGCTGAGGGTCAGTGTGTGTGTGTGTGTGTGTGTGTGTGTGGATGACCTTGTTGAAAACCAACAAACTAACGCGCACACCCCTCGCGCTCGGTACTATCGGACAGCAATAGGGGCGCTTTCAGAAGAAAAGAAAGGAAAAGAAGAACTTTGATGCGAATGGAATAAACGCTGCAGACGCATACTTGTACAGTGTCATGCCATATGTTGGCGGCCACCCTGCGGTTCTGGTAATCAGGGACACAGGTGACGGCAACCTACCTCCTCATGTGTCTCCGCTGCCTGGCCGGACCGTGCGAGCTTAGTTTCCACCTGGGCCTGACCGCCAGGACGAATGTACACAAACAGCCTGTCTGCTGACCGCCCGCCACTAAAGATCTGCTTAGCTCAGCAACAGTGAGAAGTGAAGACGTTGGGCCACATCATCAGCCAGTAGCGCTACGTTTGGCGAACTGCCACCATCCCCACAATACAGCAACCAGCTGAGCTGTCACACGACTGTCAACATGCACCACGGCTTCCAATCAACAAGCATGTTTGCAAAACAACATCGTGCTGTACAATAAAAGTACTGCTGTAATAAAACAAAACCCGGCAGTGCTGTAGAGGGCTACCGATTATGTGACCAGAAACATTTTGCTTCCTGCTCCACTGCCATGTCATAATCGTGAAAAAGGTGGCACGGCATGGATAACACACTTCGGGTCCACAAAGTTAGGCGAAAACTAAGCTCCAGGGCTACTATGCCATCTTTCATTTCCAAACGCAAACGCCTGAGATAAAAGTCTACTGACAAAATTAACAATCTGGTTGGTTCAAAGGTTGGTTGGTTGGTTATTTGTTTGGTAGACAGAAGACGACAGCGGATTACTTCCCTTTCAAGTTGATTCTAAGCAGAACTATGGACTTGCACATATCCGATACGGTTGCGGTCCTTGGCAGAACTGAGAGATTTACAAAAGTAATTTTAATGTACAAGTTCACAAATCAACTTAAAACAGGCCTTTGCATCCGTAAAATCACCCCCCTAGCTGAGTCATCATCATACCCAAATGATTTCTTGAGCCATGAATATGTATTTCGCAGAAAGAATACTGTACTGTACCGCCCTTACACCCTCTCAAAACATTCTGAGTCAAGGAATTTCAACAAGCGTTACACACACAAAAAGCAGTTGACACAAAACAGGGCACTCCATATAGGAACACAGTTTCTGGCAAATGGACTGGCTTTACCAAGACGAACCCACTAATAAATAAAACTGATCCGTTAGACATACACAGATGACCACAATAAGTACATGATGTATGTTCGACGTTGCAATATGAGCATTGTACGTCACAAAGTTCTGCATCCGCAGCAATTTTCAGAACACGTAGCCCCGCACACAAGTGAAAATACGACATTCACAACACCATACAGGAAAATGGGCACCAAGACATACCGTACAAAGAAAACTGTTGGCCTCAGCTACAACTCACTGGACAACTGGCACTGACTGTGTATTTACATGTACCCTCAATTTGATCACGTGCGTGAGCTATCAAGCGGATCATCCTTCTGCTGAAGTCCCGCCTGGCTTGTGGCTATATACCCGATATTCCGACGACAACAACGGATGGGGTGCCAAACACAAACGGACGATCATTAAAAAAAAAAAAATCGAGAGTGGGGAGAGGGGCGGTGCACGTAAGGGCAGGTGTTTATGTAATCCGATTCCCAGCGCATTGCATCAAAACATATTGTTCTACATCATCAGGACCAAGTTCGATACCTCCCACCATCAAGCACCAACGACAAGTGCCACCCTGCCTTACTTCCCGCCCCCTCCCTCCCTCCCTCCCTGCCCTCATTCACCGTTTCATTCATGGGTTCCGGAAACGTTCTGTCGAGCGCCTGCGGTGCCTTCTCTAACCTTGAGCCGCTTTTACGCACGTTTATTGACCACTTGTGTTTTTCTGCATCCCGATGTTCTAAAAATGTCACCAGTTTCGTCATCAGCGCTGGAGTATTGACCGCGGTGACGTCTGACGCCAGACACTGAATGAAACATGTCTGTTTGTCGCCGGCAAGTGCCGGCCGGATGGCAGTCAGAGAGCGCGGCGCAGCGCTGGATCAATGAAGTAAATGCGGGTTTTACACACGCCGGCTACGCGATTGCAGAGCGGGTGGTTGCCTGCAGGTTGACCGGAGGGAGGGGGGGGGGGGGAACTGCGGAAACGACAGAAAAACTGGCCGCATGACGCACGTCACCAACTCCTACACAGGTCCGAAAGACGCAAAACGCAAGAAACAAGGACTAAAATGATGATGCAAAATATGTTTTTGTGTAAACCTTTGTTTTCACAACTTAACAGTCTCCTTTTTGTGGTGACCTTTGAAGCTGAGGTCAGCTGGGTGGGCCGTCGACAATCTTATCACTCACCATCGGCTAAAAAAAACGGAGGATCAGAAGGATGTCTGATGCACGTGCACTATTGTGTGATGCTGCAAAACAAGCTGAAGTGTTATTGTCTTCAAACTAGTAAACTTGGAACGAGGTCACCTTTGCTTGTAAATCACTGCAAGGAATGGTATAAAAACACCGTCAAGGGTGTTGGGCAATGTTTTGCGCATGTGTCAGTCACGTCTCCTGCAGTTCCCGAAACTTTTGCTTGTTATTTCCGTGTTCAGTTCGTCAGAACACTGCAGAAATGGGCCGCAAAATCTGACATTTAACAGCTGGATAGTTTTGCTGCTAAATAAGGTATCTGTTTACCTGTTTTTCTCCTCTGCCAAGGGCGATCATGACGGGCGCTGGGCTCAAGATTGTGAGCACGGTCGTAGGTTCGAGGACTGGCGGTGTCAAAATGTGTACAGAACCTTTCTTTGTTTTCAACGGACCCCTCGTCTTTTTTTGTCTTTTTTTTTTTTTAATGGGCAAAAGGATTCAAACCGAAAGCTCCAAATCCACACGCAATACTCTTTGGAACTGAGATTTTCCTTTCGTTTGCACAAAGCAGCACGTTTAAATGGGCACTGTCAGCAAGTCTGGCAGGTTCCTGGCCAAATGTAATGCAAGTCACAGATCAAATTCTGAGGCGGTGAATTCTACCAACACAGTGTTTTCTAACGCGCAGTTTCTAGAAAACAAAAACACATTCTCTCCCTACCTCTCAAATCATACCTGCAGGCTGCTGATAAATAAACAAAAGATCTCGATCAGTACTGGTTTGCCATTTGAGATGATTGACTGAGAATTTGATGTTGTTGTTGACTAGAAACACACGACTGTCCTTGCATTATCTAAGTCAGCATAAACAAACCGCATGCCCGCCGCGCAAACCCACACAGTATTATGACAGTTCTTAAGTCATCGACCATGACCAAGAACAGACAGGGATGTGAACACAGCAGAAGCAGCCGACCATGTTTTTTCAGAAAATGTAGCAGCCCCGATAATAGTATTTTCGGTTGCGTAACCTGCAATGCGGCCAGCACTGGACCAAATGTCACACCGATGTATGACAACTGATTGACGATGTCTGCAGGTATCACTTCACCTTCTGTTTGCCACCGAAGAGGGTGCCCCGCGATTTGCTGTCTATTCACGTGTGTTTCGATCCAGTTTGGGATCTCATCAGGACTCCGGGTACCGGGTACAGCTGACGACCGCCCACGCTTGATAATGTGAATCTGGCCCGTACAATTCTGAACTCAGTCCGGAGAAAAATCACGTTCTTTCTGGCGTGCAGCACGCAGGCCACCTCAGTTTTGTGTTGGATTATTCGGGCTGCGTAACTCTCTGAAAGCCAGGCTTGAGCCCAGCAACGGAAGCGTGTAACAAAGGAAGTTTTTAAGTCATAGAACACACCGTCGAACACACACAAACACACACGCACACGGGAACCCTAAAAATGTGTTCTGTTACGTAAACAAAGCAATGTAAACAAAAGAGTGCACTCGTCTGCATTCCTCGTGTTGTGGTGAATCACACAAACCTGGGCTTCACCTTGGATGATGTCAGCCCTTACGTATGCTGGTAAGTATGTGGAGCATCTAAGTTGATCTACCCCAGGGCCTTGAGTGTGTGCGCGTGCGTGTGTTCAGATGTTCCGACGTGGATGCTGCTTCCCTTTTCAACGTCACTACACCTCAGTAGGCTGAAGTGCCCCCCTCACTGTGAGAAGTTCCCAGGCTGGGCAAAATCTGATTGGCTGTTGAGGCGCGATTTCTACGAACTCCATTGGCTGCGTGATTGTATACCAAAACGTCCATCTTAACTAAGACATATTCTGCAAAAGATGTTAACATGGAAATACTGACTCATATATACCCCCCCCCCCCCCCAATGAAAAGGACAATACATTATATAGCATTTCTTAGCTAAAACAATTCCTCAAAATCACCCTTTTCTGGATGCCAACAACAGCTGAAATATGCCAACCTTGGCTTAGTTGTTGCATCTTCAGGATGTTATAAACGCTTTGGAATATCCACGCAAATCTGTGAACTGAAAAGTCCTAAGGAACTTCTGGCACAGATCAGCCAAACAGTTATTGTGTGACTGTTTACTATGCTGATAGGTGTTTTGCAAATAACTAGCCAAAACATCGACGACGTTAACAATGCCCCCTCCCAAAAAACCAAAAACAAACAAAAACAACACACACACACACACACACACAAACAGCCAACAACAAACACACACAAACAAACAAACACAACAACCACCAACCCCCCCCCCCCCCCAAAAAAAAAAAAAAAAAACAACCCAGCAAACAACCAACAAACCAAACAACAACAAAACGACAACCCATATCATTAAAAAAAACAACAACAACAAAAAAAAACAGACAATCAACCAATCAACACACAAACACACCAGCAAATGCAACAAACACAAACTTCACAGAAAAAAAAAGAAAAAGGCCAGGTTAAATTTCGTCACACAAGAAAATTCATCTTCTGTCAGGTAAGTAAAACGTTCCCACTGATCCCGTACATTGAGTTTGGGTCAGTCTCAAGACTGGGTGGTTTTCTCAAGCTGAATTAGAGGTACGATGACACAAATTACCAAGCACCCCGTCAATACCAGAACTCCCTCAACATGCTGGTATCTCAAAGTGTCAAAACTGTCCGCCCTGTCTTTGTAGCGCTGACATGGAAATGACAGGTATCTACAGCAAGCATCACAGAGTGACGTACTGACTGGCACTCATGCCGCAGGCAGGCGCACGTACGGACAGGCAAAGGAAAGCACCAGCTTGCCTTGTCTCTCATCGATAATCACACAATCTACGTGATACATTGCTCCATTAACACTACCTATCCATCACTCAATAACCAAGCTCAATTTGTAAACTATCCATCATTCTGTGACCAATGTCCATCCACACTTTTTCATAAAAAGGTCATTCAGTAAAGCATTTCACAAGAAAGCATGGGCAGGTCGCCATTTCAGTGATAATTTTCCTGGACTGTTACCAACCATACCTTGATGACATAACATCATATATCTGTGCCGGAGAATGACCTTTTTAAGCATACTGTATTTCACAGAGTTTACTGTATATGTTACAAACCGAGTAAAGCACAGTACAGTTAGATACCTCTCCTTCATCATTCATAGTCTCTGCATTAACGTCTGAAATATGTCATCACATCTGCTCCCTGCAAATTGTGTGGGAGAGTTTTGCAGGTAGCATACAGTTTCTTATTTGATGCACCTGACGCCTGTAAATCGAATCTGCAAGTAAAGGAGCAGACATTTTTCTCCCGCGCGTGCATCCGGATCACATCCTTAGCAGAGTGCTGGACCTGACTATTTCAAGGACGCAATGTCGAACTTGGCTTGCGGCAGGCCCACGTCAGCTAAACTTAGCTGTAAGAAAAGCTTATGTCACAAGTGCAAGTCGACATCCTACACAAGTGGAGGCCGATGTCGGCAACATGACACTGCACATGCCTGACACCCACGCCAAGAAACGTGCCTTCAATTCTGTGTCAACGAAATCCGTCTACATGATCTTGGACACTAGCCCCTGATTGCTACACTGAATCAAATTCCACGCTATTTTTGACCGAAAATTGCAACACTATGGGGATGAATCCAAAAGGGTATCAGACGTGAAGGCCAACTTGTCGGACTTTCAAACTGAAATGTATCCAAACTAATCAAGCCAAGAACTGCACCTGACAAAGAAACTTGATTCTTTACTCAAAGCTTGAATGAACAACACCATTAAACGCCTACAAATATGAATGCAGCTGAAACTGGCAACAAAAAGCTGAATGAGTTTTTAAAGGATTGACCAGAATAAGAGCAGCGTTGCATGGACAAACACTAGCAGTTTTCAACCACGTCTGACGTAAAACACACACCGTCTCACACACACACACACACACACACACACACACACACACACACACACACACACACACACACACACACACAGAGAGAGAGAAAATGATGTTTTAAGTATTCAGAAAATATCACAAATGTAAAAATTCAGACCTTGAAATTTCTGCACACGAAGACCTTTTAGGCCTATTAAAAAAAAGACACTCTTTCTTATACAATTTCACTTTCTCCACACAAAAATGTTCAAAATCCTGCTCCTCCATCCCAATTTCAAAACACCTGAAATGTGAGTGACCAAAACTGGTACAGAAACTAACACCGCAAATGATGAAAACTAATCAGTGTCGAAGCTGCGGAACCAAACTGGGACTTACCCGAAGACGTGTGACACCTGTACTCAGCGCACTCTGTCTACAGCACGACAAGGATCATCAACAGGTGTTTGGTAAAGACTTTCACAAGGAACACTATGCTTTCACACAGAACACTGAGTGACACAGGAAATCTTCACGGCCACTGCCTCTGACACACCACTGATGCTGCAACCACTACTGACTGTCTCCGAGCAGTGATATCACGCCTCGACAGACTCAGCCACCGTCTGACACAACCACTGGCAACTGACTGAGACCACTGACTGACTGAACTTCTTTCGGGACCATGACCAAAACAAGCAAAGAAATCACTCAATATTCAGAAGGGTCGAGGGGGGGGGAGGGGGTCCAGCGAGGAGGACCCGCAGAGAGAGGGAGAGGGCAAGATGATGACTGTGGTGTGTGGCGGTGGTGGGGGAAGGACTGGGGGTTAGAGAAGGGGGCGGGGCTGGGGATTACTTGGGACAGAGAACTTTCAAGAAGCAGCAACCTGTATGCGCGCGTGAGTGCGTACGTCTGCGTGGAGGATGACTAAAAAGCTATCACAGACAAAACAGCCGCATGAGCCCATTCAGCAAACCCGTGGAGGTCAAGCTGTGGGGGCATACATCTGCCAATGGGAGGCCAGCAATGCCGAGATGCGCTCTGGCATCACAGGCTCCGCGAGACGGGAATCTGTTGATGCCTGAATGGCAAAGCCCTGACTCACACCCCAAACAGGCCAGGAATAGCACAGTGTAAGACCCCAGACAGGTAGCGCGGAATCCCGGCCTGGGAAGATTTCATCCCATTGGCATGCGCCACCACTGTTTGCATCATCAGCCGCAAATGTTAGAGGGGGTTGTGCCAAGACTACATCATTCTCTCAAGCAGCACTCACCTGAACGCGCCACCTTACGCACCTGACACTCCACACTCACCCAGCGTAGCGTGCTTACATACTTTCTCACTGCGAATGCTAGGCATCACCACTAAGGAATGCCACAAAATACATCCTGCATGCTTTGTTATCACACACTGACAACCACCTCTGGAATCTACGGCCCTATACGCAATCATACTTTGCCTCCTCCACCTTCTCTCCCTTACATAAGACACGGTTTGAGGGTCAGTCAGTTCACAATGGATACAACAGATGCTATGGAACTGAACATGCAAAACGTACAGAAGAAAAGCACCAAGCGGTTTAGGAGGTGTTACCCAACCCCTTGTGCCACATGTATCCTATAGCTTCCACACCAACGGGTCCCATGGACAGGACCCCCTTCCAGAATTTCAGAGGGTCCTTCTGCAATTTCTGAGAGTCCCTTAGTAATACACTGTATATATCTGTTCTGACCCCTCCAGCACAATGCTGCTATCTCTGGCAGTGGGTTCACATCTTCCACTGATCACAGTCTGACTTGCCAGTCTCTAGTACTGGCCGGTCGAGTTGAATCATCACAAGTCATCACTACTGCAACTATTCTGTCGTCAGCTCTGAGCACAGATTGTTCGAATGGTTATGGCAGTATTAGAGAAACGTTTGCATCCCTGAGATGCACTGACCTCAATTTTCTGAGTCATTTTTAAAATTTGTATTTTATCCACTATATAATCAGAATCACTGTTTGAGGTTAGCATGTCAGAGAGTCAATGGCAAAATGTGTTTAAAACTGACATGCACATAATTATATAGAACTAGCAGAGTACCCGGCTTCGCTCGGGTATACATGTTCAGGGGAGACTATGTACGTGTGTGTCTGTGAGTCTCTTTTTTTCTCCCCACCCCACTCTCCTCTCTCTCTCTGTCTTCCACCCCCCCCCCCACCCTCTCTCTCTCTCACACACACACACACACACACACACACACACACACACACACACACACTCTACTTTACACAGACCCCACTCCCCCCCCCCCTCTCTCTATGTCTTCCGACCCCCCCCCCCTCTCTCTCTCACACACACACACACACAGCGGGCGTGTATGGATGACGTAACCTACGTCAGATTTTCAGCGACGTGAGTTTTAAAGAAAATGACATCACAAAAGATCATTGTTCGATCTTGTGCGTGCGTTTGTTTGGGGCGCGTGCGTGGGATGCGTAACCTACGTCAGATTTTCAGTGACGTGAGTTTGAAAGAAAATGACATCACAAAAGATCACCAGTGTTCGTTCCTGTATTACTGACTTCCCTTGTCTCGATCTCGCTCTTTTAATATTGCCATTTCTTTTGTATAATTTCACCAAACTTGAAAGACTTTATTTTGTTTCTTTATTGCCTATGTTCTCCCCCAAGTGTCCCTCTAGGCTCATGGCAAATTTGGTGGCAATCGGCTGACTCGTTTGGACGCCAACCCCTGACACACAGACACACACACAGACGCTAGCCGCTTATTATATACAGTACAACTTCTTTTGGGCGACCACTCCTCTGGCCAGATAAGAGTGGTCTTAAAAGAGAGGTGGCCACCCAAAAGAAGCTTCAGACAGTGAAGAAGTGCAACCCAGTATCATTGTAACATTGGTCTGCACAGGCAGGTGGTCTCCCAAAGGGGTGGCCGCCCAAAAGAGGTTCTACTGTAGAAGGTAATACAGTACAACTTCTTTTGGGCGACCACTCCTCTGGCCAGATAAGAGTGGTCTTAAAAGAGAGGTGGCCACCCAAAAGAAGCTTCAGACAGTGAAGAAGTGCAACCCAGTATCATTGTAACATTGGTCTGCACAGGCAGGTGGTCTCCCAAAGGGGTGGCCGCCCAAAAGAGGTTCTACTGTAGATATATATGCACTTACTAGAGGTGTGGACCAATACTTTCGAACGAAAGTTAAAGTAAGAGAATGCCAAACAATACAACTCAAAGTGGTCTATCTTAGGATGAGAAACTCAAGTGTCAAAAACATATATATTTGTAACAGATGCCACGCCTATTGCATCGCACTAACTGTGCTGAGTTTTTCCCACTAGCATGGGGAGCCGGGACAGACGAATGGTAGAGCACTGTACTCTCAATGCTCAGGTCGCAAGTTCATATCTCGACTGGGGCCAAATATTTGTGCTGGCCTATTTCTAGTTGCACTGTCTTTGACATCACCCTTACGTGGTGGAAAAGGACGTTAAACTCTCAAACACCCACTCACCCTTCCCACTAGCATACTGACTGACGGTTGCTTCCCTTTGCCCGGTAGAAACCTGTTTTGCTAGTGGGTGTCACGTGACAGGAATACACCACCTACAGGACAGAACACTGGGGGCCCTGGTGATATGATCAATCAGTAGGTACATGTTGGCTCCCACCATAGCAAAGTCAACCAACAGAAGACTATATTTTGCAAGTGTCATACTACATGTAGTACTGTATCATATGTTTGCCCTGGTTGATCTGTAACTAAGTTAAGTTGTGTCCCTTTAAATAACAATCCCACAATCTGCCAAAACATATATAATATGATCATGACTGCAAAACATACTCCTTTTTACTTCTTTTTTTTTTGGGGGGGGGAGGGGGGGGGGCTGCCCCAACTCTTTGCCAGTTCCAGTGGTGTTCCTCCCAGGTAATGGGTGGAATCCACAGAGGGCTCGGAAGCTGGGACATTTTTTATATATTATGCATGATGATGGAGATGAGGATGATGGTAAGACAATGCTATCGAGGTCCGTGTGGTTTCGGACTGCAGGATAGGGCCGCATTCCACACTTCCTGTCATAAATATCCTGGAATTAACCAGGCCCGTTAACTACGGCACCTACGGTGTCGGTCGTGTAATCATACACATCATAAGACGTATCATACCAAGGGAAGCACCCCCCAAAGTCGCACCCGTGAAGTGGGTGAATCTCGGCTGTGTGGCAACAGCCTCCCCACACCCACTCTGGGTAGGAGCCGACCTAGGTAGGAAAAATCCCGCTTGCCTCAGCTGGGACTCGAACCCGGGTCTCCCGGTCCATGGTCCGAAGTGTTAACCACTACACTACGGGGGTCGTCCCTTTTTAATGTCAGGTCTGCAGAAGAATACATGTCCAAATAGCCACTTCTAGGTAATTTTCTGTCAGGGCAGACCACATTTTACTGAACTACTAAAACTACTACTAATAAAAGCTTTAAAAATTTGAAAATAAGATGATTTGTCCTCATTTTTGTTTCTTGTTTCATCAGCAGAATGCAACCACTTAGTCAAAATAGTGACCTGCCTGCACCAGTTCTTTCTGAGGCATAAATTTTGAGAGAGACAGAAAGATAAGGAACTTTAGATCAAAACAATCTTACAGGCATTCCTGCCAAACCTTTTGGTTACATCACTGTATGGTTATCAATGTATCATGGCATGAGTATCGTGGCATATACAGGGGTGCTAGCAACTCGGGACCTACAAATCTGAAACCACTTCAAAATGTTTTGCCAAATCAAGGAGCCAGAAGAAATTGACAAGCGGGGGGGGGGGGGGGGGGGGGGGGGGGGGGGGACGGCAAGACAGCTTACCGCCGCGTTGCTGAAACTGGATTGGCCCTCAAAATCGGAATGCAAGGGACGCCGAAAAAATTTACACCCAGCGGGGGGGGGGACAGCTTACCGCAAACTCGGCACATGGCAAGCAAATCTACCTACCACAAACTACGTAGCCACCTGTACGCACCACCTCTTCCTTTTTCACGATTTTGCGGTTAAAAGTGTTTCTAGTTCAAGAGGAGGCCATTGCAACTTGTACTCCGCCGAAGACGGTCTCGAAATCGGAAATCCGATCTGAATCGGAAATCTGCCACCCTGCAAATCGGAAATCCCCCCCCCCCCCCAAAACACGTACGATTTTCTGCCAAATCGGAAATCGGGATTCAGGTGAAATTTCAAATCGGAAATCCGATCTGAATCGGAACTCGGGCACCCCTGCATATATATATATATATATGGAATATATGGAATATAAAATGCAATATAAAGGTGATATCCTGGCTGTTTTCATGCTCAATACTCAGCCCTTCTCTTGCTCATCTGTGTGGTTTTCATTGCACACCCGATGCTGACTGCTCTCAGTGCTGAAATGCCGTGAGCAACATCCATTCCTCTCCTAGTTGTGATCCAAGGGAAGTAACTGTGGAAGTGTCCTGCCCAAGCAGTGCTCTACATGCTACACGGAACTTGTCTCCAGAGCAGACTTTACTTAGTGGAACATGGGCCAAGGGCAATAATCTCACTAATACGGGCCAGGAGTTCTGTCCCACATTGAAAGACCCTGCAGAATTCAGCCGTACCTCTTTGGAAATAAATGGAATTTAGGTGGGTATCCCAATGGAAGCATTGCAATAAGTTATAGAAACACATGTCTACAAACCATGATTGAAAACTGCTCTAGCATGAAACTGTTTGCCTCAAGTTCACTGGAGGCCAGTAATTTTCTGCCATTTACCCCCTACACTACTAATGAAAGGAACCCATGCCAGTTTAAAATATCTAAACAGTGTGTAAAAAGTGTTTGAACTGCATGTATACCTGTCTCAAAGTTGAAGGGCTATTACATCATAATTAGGCCCCCCTCCCCCCCCCCCCAAAAAAAAAAAAATTGTTGTTTCTGGTAACCCGACCGACCCTATATTCCCCCCCCCCCCCCCAACCCTAAAAATTTTTTTGGCTGCTGGAAAAAACAAAAAACAAAAACAAGCACGACCAGTTTCGGTATTCATGCGCCTGTCATTAGGGAAGTCGTGCGCCATCGCAGACCCAAGATTGGTGACACAGCTTGTATAGCTACATTTTCAGCAGAAAATATGGTAAGGTAGTGTGTTATAATATTAAATACAGTTTCACAGAGCATCATTTCTTATTAATACCGTGTTTCTTTGTTCTTGGATATGTGTGTGTGTGTGTGTTTGTGTGTGTGTGTGTGTGGGGGGGGGGGGGGGTAAAAAAACAAAAAAAAAACCTACCTACCGACCCTTTTTTTTTTTAGCCATGTTACCAGAAACAACAATATTTTTTTTTTTTTTGCCTTATGAGTGCAAATTTATTCACTGCCTTCATAGTCTAATACTGCCACCAAAGTGCCGTCGTCTGGTGCATGGTTGACATAGTGACCTAAAACTGACTTGACAGCAATGACAGGCACGAAAACTTGATCATAATCGTCAATACATTCACTTAGAGTTAGAGCATGAATGGTAGCAGATCTTAATCAGTTTTTTTTCTGGCACTTGGGGAGACGAAGTTTCAATCATTTTCAGTAAAAACTACTAGTAAACTTTCTTTTCTCACAGCATTTGTAGTACCACATTGTAAAGCCCCCACTGCATGGACTTTCATCATCTCTCTCCGAGGTATATGCTGCTTCAAAATATAAATCAACGTATGCACTCCGGACAATGTCTATGACAAAAACTGTCATCCGTCAACACTTCTGGTTGTAGGTTAGAACAAAAAAACTTGAAAGTGATGAAATTTGATACAGGTTTTAATGCTTACTACCACGTGAAAAGGCTTGAATTAGTCTAATATTTATGATCCAAACTCTGAAAAACCTGGAAAATGTGTCTTTAATTCAAATTTTCATGGGCTACTTTCCGTGGGGTGTCATGTATAAAACTATCAAGGCATGCATGCAGAGGGAGCGCAGTACCATATATTCATGCTGAATACAGGCCACCTGCGTAGCAGTCACCTCTCCTTTCAACTAAGCACAGAAACAACACATACTGTGTGGTACACCATTCACAACACACACGTTTGAAAGGACCTACTGGGGTTGTGAAGAGATGCCATTGGTTTTGATGAGACAGGCCAGTGTGTGTGGTCTGCAGAACTGACCAGCATGAGACTGCTGGTGCCTGGTGGGTAGTCCTCACCCCCATTAGGCCTGCGGCTCTTCCCCGACATGGCACATCTGCAACCAACATCAACAATCTAATCTATCACATACACCATCTGATCCTACTGTTTTATTACTTTTAAGTAAAAAAAGATGAATTCCAAAGTCACACCTGTAAAGGTTGTGGTGCCTGCAGAAATGCAAAGCAACTCATAGTGCTACACACACTGATGCAGATAGTATGTGTGTGTGTGTGTGTGTGTGTGTGTGTGTGTGTGAGAGAGAGAGAGAGAGAGAGAGAGAGAGGTGGAAATGAACTTGCACATGTTCTTTCTTTTACTGTAACTATCTTACTACATGTACATATTGGTTGTGTGAAATAAACTTGCATTTTTATTTATTTTGTATCTTTTAGTTTTACCGTGAGAATTTGTATGTTTTGTTTTATACTGTGGCTATCTGTTCCGTCAGAAAAGATGCACTTGCATACATGTATTTATTATTTTCATTCTACCTCTTAGTCAACAATTCCAGTATAACCAATGCATTCAGATGCATAAGATAATAAATCACGTTTCATCATCATCACTGTGATTATCTCAAATGTTTGAGTTGTTCAAGATGTACAGGTCTCTATGTGTTTACTTCCTTTACCATGTCTGTCCTTAAAAAAAAAGCACAAAAGATGAGTTGAACGAGATGCACTCCTGTGTTCGGCTCAAGAAAATTATGGGTCAGTGATTTCCTAAAATCCCTGGCCCTTAAAATCAGTGATTTCATGAAATCCCTGGAAATTTTAGGGATTTCATGAAATCCCCGAGTGAAAGAGTAATTACATGAACTTACTGAAAATTTTGGAAATTTCATGAAATCCCTGATTTCACAAATTCACTGTAACATACACATACAGTTACAGACAAAGGTGCTGAAATAATGACTACCTGACTGCGAAAGGCTTGATGCAAGAGGTGGGTTTTCAAGTTGGATCAGAACTGGGACAGTGACTGAAGAGCACAAAGTATTGAGTGGCAGTGAGTTCCAAACAAAAAGTTTTGAGTTGAAAACTTCAGTCACAAGAGACTACTGACTACTGTGATCCACAGCTCTAGGGAAAGACTCCATCAACATGGAGTAGTTAGAACTAAATGAGCACATTACTGACAAGGAGGAACAGCCCCATCCTACAAAGTTGTTTCTCCAAATTTCATTTTATTTTGTCTGTTTTGTTGTTATTGTTGCCGGTTCTCCCCTCTCCAAGTTCTACCAATGACACTAGATCCTCTACGACCTCGAACGATTAGTCACGTGACTGGGGGTGGGGCCGGGTGGGGGGGGGGGGGGGGGGGAGAGAGAGAGAGAGAGACAGAGAGAGAGAGAGTGGGTGGGTGGGTGTTTAGGAGTTTAACGTCCTTTTCCACCACGTGAGGGTGATATCAAAGACGGGGCAACAAGAGAAAGGCCAGCACAAATATTTGGCCCAAGCCGGGATTCGAACTCTCGACCCGAGCACTGAAAGTCCAACGCTCTACCATTCGGCCACCCTGGCTCCCCAGAGAGAGAGAGAGAGAGAGAGAGAGGTCATTTCCGTGAACTAAACATTTGACGCCAGCCTCAGGCAGGTCGTCATACACAGATAGAGAGATGACGTCAATTCCGCGAACTAAACATTTTGACATCAGCCTCTTGCACGGAAGCTTGTTTATGTCTTGTGATTTCCCTGTTGGCTTTGTGGCTTCCCCGATTGAATTATTTTTCACATGAAATCTGGAAGATCTAGAGGGCTGGTGAAATGTCGGAGGCAGTGATGATACTTGCTTATTTTGTCTGTGAACTAAGCGTTTGACGTCAGCTTCACACTGGTGGTATGACAGATGATGTTTGTGCATGTCTTGTGATTTCCCTGTTGCTTTTGTGACTTCCCTGGCTGAATTAATTTTTACATAAAATCTGGAAGATCTAGAGGGCTGGTGAAACATGGACTAGAATACCTTGTATTGTACTTATGAAATTGAAAATTTGGAACTCTTTTGACCAGTGCTTCTCGCAGAAACTTGAAAAAGTTATGTTTATCTAAAAGTTCAGTTATTCTAAATGCTAAAGCTAAAATGGTGCAGTAGATCCTGTCAAATGTGCAGTTGTCACACTAGACAAAAACGCCGGGATGATAAGTAATTTGCAGTAGTCTTTTCATAGATATTTGATCTTATGTGCAAACCACCCCTACCTCGGAAATATTTTTTTTACACAAAACCAGTTAGAGCTACAGAGCTGTAGCACGAATACAGGCAGTGTGATTGGGTGAACTTCCAAAGTCTAGAAAATGAAGGAATTTGAACAACTTTTTCGAAAAAAATTCGTAACATGACCGATTTTTTAAAATCGGCGATAACTCTTCTGAAAATGCGGCAGGCTAAAAATCGTGAAAGGTAGCTCTGGAGAAGGTGATTTCCCATTTTATCTCAAATTTAAAAGGCCTCCAGCGAGGTGGTTTACCGTTTAGGAGATAGCCATCATTACATCCAATGATCCATCCACACACACACACACACACACACACACACACACACACAGACGTCTCACAACTCCCGCCAAAAAGAAGCATAGTGTGCACGTCAAGTGTCTATGACGCAGGTTTCGTTACGTCACTATGTGCGTGAAAGTATGTATTGTGTGGAGAAACGTCACAGTCTTGTTTTGTATCACTGAAACTTGCTGCTGCACGCAGCAAAATCTGCCCCGTCTCATAAAGTTGTTTCTCTATAGAGAAACAACTTAAAAAACTGTTGTTCTGGTCACAGATGTACATGTATGCGTATAGGTTACATCGGAAAATGCCCTGAACACTGTCTTTGACTGGACCACATTTTTCAAGCAAACCAACCAAAAAGCACGACTGAGATTGATTTGCAGAGAGAAATAATACATACACACTCATCAACAACTGCCAATAAATTGGTCTAACTGATTGTGTGGGGTTTTTTAATGTTTTTTTTTAATGACACCAACTTGATCAAGACAGGCAATATTCGAAAGATTATTTCTAAAAAGACCTTGTCAATATATATATATATATATACTTTAATTATTTGGTAACTGAAGGCTGTTTTGTTGGGCTGAGACAGTGAGCGAGAAAGAGAACAAAGAATAAAAATACCACAGAGAAATGCTAGGGGACACACTAGTAAAATGAAATTTCCATAATTTCATTATTTTCCCATTCCATTTTGCATACTGTTGGGTCACAGCGAGTCAACGTGTTTTGATTCTGCTGTACAAATTTTCATCAGGCCCACCTATAAGTGTCAAGGATCAGTCACAGCCTTGGGAAGAACTTGGATGATCTGGGTTGCTTCTGGCTCTAGTCGATCACAATTTACTGACTGAGGGGCTAGTTCTTAGCCATGACAATAAATTACTGCTTAAACCAAAGTGCTGAGAGCAATAATCAAAATTCAGATCAATGGAAATGCATTGTAATTAATTTGTGACACTATGCATTAGCAGCTGAATGCACAATTCTTATTTTCTCAAGTGTGTAACGGGTATGGTAAGATACTTTTTTCTTTTCTTTTTTTTTTCTTTTTTTTTTTGTAAGGGGCAGGGTTGGGGTGGGGAAGGGTGTATAATACTTTTCTACAACTTAAGTACAAGGTGAATTAATAGACTGCCTGATTCACTAGAATGCAAGTACCACTAGTCAGGGGGAAAAAATAAACAACTTAGCAAGGTACTACTTCCATATGAAAGGATGAGGTGGGAAGCTGGGAGGGATTGGTTGTGGACGTGAGTGTGTGTGTTGTGGGGGCGGGGGTCGCTATGGGGCCGGGGGGGGGGTGTCGCTGGGCCGGGGGGGGGGGAAGGAGGGTCGCTGCTGCCCTGGTGCGCCGTCGAAATAGTGACCAAGCTATCGGACTATCCACCCTGAACAGTAAAGCGCTCTAAACTAATGAGCGGTCCAAAACAAAAGCATCTACGTAACGCAGTACCCCCCTCCTCAAAATACAAATGGCAAAATGAAATAAAAATGATCCTGGAAAAAAAAAACCGCTGAATGCAATAAAATACCAGTTTTCATGACCTCGTATCTGGTTGTGAGTGGTCCTTCAGCTGTTCGGCGGCTGTAGCAAAAGCAAGTTGCTCTTGAAGACCTATCAGATTTCAAGAGTGAACAAAGACGCAAGGCACCAGGAAACGCAAAGATAAGATGCTCGTTTCTTAAAGCTACGCCCCAGATTTGGTGAGATTTTGCAAAAGTGCTTAATAACTTACCCTAAGATAAATGCACAACAAAATGTGAAATGCCGGGGCACTTGCTTGCACTCATCATCCCGCAAGCGACGAGTGCAGCAGCCATAACGAGCATTTCTATTGATCGTGTTGGAGAAGCACCGACCAATCGAAAGAGGCATTGCATTCGTGAGATAGTATGAGAATTCCGCTTCCGCAGACAGCCATTTCCTGTTGCCAGGAAGCATCGGCGCTGAATATTTTAAGTCCTGAATCGTCTTATATCAACGTTTTGTTTGTACATCTATAATTTGACGGTATGGCAAAACTCCTGCTGATGATTTTGCTGTTGCTACCGACGACAGTGCTGTTTGTAGGGCAACGTAAGTATATCTACGCTGATCCGTTTGTACTGTCAACGGCTTTGTGAATCATCTACGTGGCATCAGAAGCGCATTTGATAAAAACTTAAGATCATTGCTTTCGCATCATGCCTGTTGAGATAACCGTTGCTGATTTCTGTGGAGCATGTTTTCATCGTCTTTGCTCCTGCTTCCAGTATTCCATGTGATTATCTATAAACTAACAGTAACATATTGCAAAATGTTCATTTGTTGACGATGACACTTGACAGCTTGGATCGCAGAAAATAAAAGCCGGTTGGGTGGTGGTTTGAAAAGGTGCGTTGGCGTCTGTTAAGGACATACGCATCTTGCAGCAGAACGAATGTCTGAAAATAAGCATTCTTGTGCAACTATACATGCTTTTTCTTTAAAAAAAATCACACAAAAAACAGGATGCAGGGCGGGACACCGTTCTGCTACTGCTAACAGTAACACTAGTAACAGTAACACTGAAAGTAACCTCCCAGAGGGAAGAGACATGTCACTATTGTCAGTATGTATACATGTATCCTAGTCGCGAACCACAACAGACATTCTTACTGAAGCTTTGTGTGCAGTGCAAGGTCTTGTATATATATATATATTCTAACTGCAGCAAGTTCTCAAATCTCTCCTGTGAAGTCGGAAACAGTCTCACGCGTTTCAAGCTGTAGTGTACGTAATACTAAAGCTAGTATTTAGTAACAGATATGACGAAGTTGAAAAATTATGATTGTATCGGTACGCACTTCACTTTATTTTGTCTGCAGCATCTCACAGCAGGAATATTGCCTTCGCGGATGACTCAATGGAGGGGGAGGAGGATGACGCTACTGTTGAGACAGATGATGGTGTGCAGGCAGCTGATGAAGATACAAGCGATGAAGGAGATTCTGCTGTGACAGATTCGGTGAATGTCAATTGTGCATTGTGAAATCATTTCAGATTCAAAAGCATATATATTCTCTTAACCAAAGTCAGCTTTTTGCCAAATAACTTTCACAGACAAGTGCTAAGATAAAGTAGGCAAGATGAGTAAACTCATTCACTGTATGGTCCCTGGCTTTTGTAGGGTGCTACACAGTACACATGAACTAATATGGCAGATTCATCAGTTTTGCCTTTTTCATTTATGATTGAAATCTCCAAAGGATGAAGAAGTTGAAGAGGAGCAGGCGCTAAAGCCACACCCTGATGCTGACACATTCATCCTTTTCACCAAGCCCACAGGCACTGGACATGGTACAGTTGATTGTGTTCTTTTGTGTGTGTGTGTGTCACTGTGTGTGTGTGTGTGTGTTGTTTTAATACTTGTTATACACTGTAATAGATATGTAGTCATGTTTTTGAAATCTGAGAATTTTGAAGAAAGAAATTAAGTGGGGGTGGGGTGGACTAAGATTATTGAAGAAACGTCACCCCTGGACTAATTTAAAGTTTTTTTGTTTTGTTTTTTTAAATTTTTTTTTGTTGTTGTTGGGAGACAGCAGTACTTTTACTAGTTTTAGACAGTTACACCCACGTTCATGGCGTGGCCATTTCTTTGAACAAGTGATTTATTCAGATCTGTAGAATACTGACTGCAAAAGTTAATACTTGCAGATTTTAAGTTTGATACATGTGTTCATTTGAGTGGCAGTGCACAAAGCAGATGGGTCACTCTCCTGAAAGCGGGCCAGAAATGTGACACAAGTACCAAAATTTCAAAAGCATTTTTTGTCAATTCTATGGGTGTCACAAGATAGCCTTGTGTCTCAACTTTCCAACACAGTAATTTGTGAAATGACATTTACAGTTTTTAATTAGTTAATTTATGAAATAGTGTGTCAGGTGGTGTCGTCTCGCGTGTAACACAGGACACCAGAAAAGGTAAAGATTTAATCTTGTCACAATGAATTTAAATGTTTCAAGTAAGAAGTCTGCTAAAATTACATTAAGAATCAAATAATAGAAAACCTAGTAACTTTTAAGAAACTTCTCATAAACTGTGTTTGAAGATCTTTGTGCAGTGGTTTGAGCATGTTTCCTTCAGTTGCAAAACATTCTTATGTCAAACGCCAGAGGTCAAATATATAAATATTTTTGTGTCCGAATGGTTACTTTTGTGTGTTCACAAATAAAACATGCCAGTATTAATGGTAACCTGCAAGACTGTTAGCATTACTGCCTTTTGAAATGTTCAACGTCTCGCGTGTAACCATGGACACCGCGTCACCAAAAAGCAAACAAGAACAAAGTCAGGTTTCCAAGTGATTTTATTCAAACAGATGCCTGCCCCTCATCTCAATTACTGGGATAGGCAGGATTTTCACGACTTCGGGCCAAACAACAAAGGAACAGTTTTTAATTGCTGGTCAGACATAAAACTGTCCTTCTTTCCATAGCCACCGGACGTACGCGCCATCCTGATCCAGCTTATCAACCTGTTGAAAAAAAAAGAAAAGAGTCCTTTCCGAAAACAAAACTAAAGCCAGTGTAATTATAATTTTAAGCGATTACACAATACCTGCTCAAAAACAGGAAAAAAGCGTGATTGTCAGGCCGATCACGTCTCGCACGCATTGCGAACGCCCGTTGCTTTGCGCAGCTGTAGTGTACCCATACGTACGAGACAGTGTTATCAACGTTGAGCGTCAATCTGCTTCGGTACGTTTAACAAGATTTGGCAGAGACAACAGTGATTTAAATTCTGTTCACGATGAACACAAAACATGCAAAATGCATGCCAGACACATAGTGTAGTCGAACTTTTTAAGTCTCGAACGTATCTCGGACATCTCTTCCTATGCGCCGCTTATGGCGTGGCGATACGCACGAGACTGTTATCGATGCTGAGCGTAAATCTAGAACAATCTGCTGGGATACATTGGTAAGATATGCCAAGACGACAGTGCTTTTAATTCTGTTCATGCTGGACACAAAACCGCGGAAATAGGGCCCATGCGTACATAAATGTAAAGAAAATCGCTTTTGACAACATTATCTCCCGATCGTCCAGCCGCTTCATTTTGATCACTGCGCACTTGCAAAGTCATAATTTTCCGTTTTCAGGATACAAGAGTAAAGTACATTACTATGGCTACAAATTATCATGTTAGAACACCTAATATACGTTTATTTACTGCCTCAAACTTACCTCAGATCTTACAACAATATTGTCGGTCTCGTACGCACTCTTCGCACCGGCGCAGGACACCACAACTTTTTCCGATTCTGTGTTGACACCATGTGCTGGCCCACGCATGAACTTGTCAGTACCGGGTAACCCCCATAGGGCTTAGCTTGTATTACTACGCGCTTGGGTTCAATGGTCGCATGGCTGCTGTAAAATAGTTCTATGGTGTGACCGCACGTATCGCAAAAAACTGGACACCACTCACAAGCGCGGGAAAATTTTCGACCTACAACTGGCTAAAGTATTTTCTTATAGTCGGTTTTCGCATTAAAATGAGACACAAAACAATGTTGATTAGAGGTGTGTGAAAATCATTCCGCGGTACACGACTGACTCCGAGTGTGTGTAAGAAATGTGTTACGCTAAAAATAGGACGCCACGGCATACGTACGGTACCCGCACTTTTGCTGGCCTTCTAAAACAACTACCGTCATTAGATGTTCGTATCGGCTCAACAGACCGCTGAATTCAAACCTGCATCCGATGTTTTTGCAGAAATTGCGGCAAAAATGTGGTTTTTTAACCATTTTTCCGAACGAAGTATCGGCAGTGTGTGTGCATGTCACAATTTTAGGTGGAAGAAAGTGCCGCGTTCAGGGCTATCATTGTTCAAAACAAGACATCAAAAAAACTCAGACACTTGTTACCATTCACTTTATTTCTCCAAATGGCAAAGAATACCGTGTAATAACCAAACCTACTAAATATTCTCATTTAAATCTTTATGTTAATATGAAAAACAGCCACCCTGACTGGCCCGTTTTCAGGAGAGTGACCCAGATCTATAATCTCTGCTTAATGTTTCTAATTTAATCTTTAATTTATTGCAGAACTTCCTGCCGGCAAACAAGTGCGACTGCTTGTTGGCTTCACCAACAAAGGAGATGGGGAGTTTGTTGTAGAGGGCATGGATGCATCTTTCCGTTACCCCCAGGACTACAGCTTTTACCTACAGAATGTGAGTTTCCACAGACTCCTGTGTTATGCATGTTGCCTGTCTGCAGGGGAAGAAGTTTTCACGCACGCACACACACACACACACACACCCACACACACAAGTTTTAAAAGTGAAATTCTGAAAACAGCAAGACTGCCAAAGTCTGTCTTTGTCATTTTTTAAAAACTCCGAACACCAGTGGGTAACTCTGACAGGGTTAATTTGCCAAGCACAAAGTGAACTTGCCAATCCCTTTTGCGTGAAAAAAAGAAAAAAGCATGCACGTTTCATCATTTAAAAGGGATTGAGCGTCGTGGTTTTGGTAAGCACTGAAAGCCTTTTACTAGTTACCTTTAGACTGTAACGGTTGATGATTATTGTAAATATGTACAATTCCAAAACGATGTTCTTGAGAATGCATATCGACTTTATAATTTGGATTTTCAGTTCACAACAATGCCATTCAATCGTGTGGTGGAATCCAAACGCCAGGCAACATTTGAGTATGGCTTTGTTCCCAATGAAGCTTTCAGCTCCCGGCCATTTGGACTCACGGTTAACATCAACTACAAAGATTCGGTACGTTTTTTTATTTAATGGTGTGCTAATTCAGTAATTGTTAGTGCTGTGGGAGGTGGGGGGGGGGGGGGGGGCAGGTTTCGTTGTGGGAAGCAGCTAGTTTCAGTGATAAAAAACCAAGACTGTGACGTTTCTCCAGACAATACATACTTTCACGCACACAGTGACGTAACAAACCTGCGTCAGACACCTTAAGTACTAGCACACTATGCTGCTGTGTTCTTTATGGCGGGAGTTGTGCGATGTGTGTACGGATGTAATCGTGGCTATGTCCTAAACCACCTCGTTGAAGGGCTTTTTAGTTTGAGATGAAATTGGTAGTCATATTCTCCAGAGGCACTTTACACGATTTTTCTCTTGCATATTTGGCTCACTTGTATAACAAAGTGAGCCTATTTATTAATCCTCCATCATCTGTCTGTCTGTGTGTGTCTGGGAAAACTTAAACATTGTCCTTTTCTCAAAATCTACAAACAGCAGAGGCACCAGACTTGGCATGCTGATAGAAAGTGACAAGACCTTTCAAAACATACCTGTTTGAATGTCAGAATCTGTAGCTATTGTCACTGCCTTTGACGGAATTGTCCCCTCTCTCTCTCTCTCTCTCTCTCTCTCTCTCTCTCTCTGTGCAAGCACACTTTTTTTTAACTGTCGATAGCTCAAAAGATTCTAGATCCGCTATAGCGTAGCGAATCTAGTGTCCATGGTAGGTCTGACAGATTTGAAGAGAGAAAGAAAAAGAACAAAAAGCATGAAAGTACGAGAAACAACTTTTTGGGATGGGTCCATTCCTCCTTGTTTTATATGCAGATTTTTTTGCACGGCAACACCCATGTTTAGTTGACCTAATGCACTGTTTGTATGTTGTGGTGATGAGACTTAGAGTGTGTGGCATTTTGTGTTTGCTGGTGCAGTTCAGGGCCCGTATGTAGAACTGGAGGTTAATTTAACCCACAGCTATGGGCCTAACCCAGACTAGGACAAAAGAAACCCCAAAACAAAATTAAATAAAAAAGGAAGCGAAGAAAATAGAAAAAAAATCCTTCTATAAATAGTATAATGGCTTAGGCACCATGGTGGAATGGACCCGCTTCTTGATTTACAACAGAAAATTTAACCCTAGAGCTAGTTTAGTTTGAGGTTAGACTCTAACCCAGGGCTAAACTCGCTAACCCTGACTTTTACATGCAGGCCCTCAGCTAGATAAGATGGTAAATATAACTTTCTAGAATGCATATTGTTTTCTTATTCAAGTAATTGTGCTGACAGATGTTGCACACAGTGAACTGTGGTTCTTTCGTTCAGAATAAGTTATGGGTGTAAAAGGAGCGTTAGTCAGTGCAAGCTGAGTTTAGATTGGTCTTTTGAGTGTTTACAATTGGCCACCAATCAGCTTGCGACAGAAATGAGAGCTGCTAGAGCATGGCTAGTCACTATGGTCTGGCTGTGTGTAGAACAGCTCTTACATTTGTTTCTCTGTATACAAAATCATAATTTTTCTGCACCCATTCTCAGTAACGAACTTGGGCGTGTGGCTGGCCAGTTTGAATTTACAGTTTTGCATCTGCTGAGGCAGAGCAAAGCATGAGTGACAGTGATAGACATTTCATCTCCCCAGGTCTGTTTTTAATTTGTAATTGTACTTGAAACTCAACACTGCAAACAGATCTGGCACTGATATTGTGATCTAACTACAACTCTAGTCACTTGCTCAAGTTACTGTGGAGTCACACTTCAGTCACACCAATCCCTTCCATGCCATATTCAGTATAGCCAGTAGGCACAACAGAGTAGAATGCGGGCATTAGTCTCCAAAAATGATTGTCGACTGACCTGTCCTGAAAATGGCTGTGAAATAATTAGTATTCATCGTGGGCATGAACGATGGTAAATGCTGATTACAGTAACCTTGATGCCCTTGAAATATGGCAAGTAGGTAGGTTTTTGTTTGAATGGAACACAACTGCAGCAGGTTATTTTGTTCATTCTCCGGGTTTTTTTTTTGTTGTTTTTTTTTTTTAAATAGTGATGGTGGTGTTCTCCTGAACTTTACCACCCTTGTCAACTTGTACAAACTGCTTTCAGTTGAATTTGCCTGTTTTGGCAAAGTATGTCCGTGTCCATGCCAGACCTTATGTGTGCTGTATGAATCATGATTTAATCATTTATCATTGCACTTAAAGAGGCAGTGATGTGGCCAGGGCTCGGACATAGACCGATCAAAATGGGAAATGTCCGATCGTTTGCACCCCAGCTAGGACATTTGTCCCATTGATTCACAATGCTGGCGGATATTGTCCCATTCATTCATGTTTGGCTCGGTCATGCCATTAGAGTTTCATGGCAAGCAGCCTTACTCTTTCAACGATACGAAAATGCTTCGTACAATCGACAGTCACCGAACAGACAGGTCTGCCACCGCCCAATGAATCTGCGTTGTACTTTTAGGTTTCCCGCCGATACTGTGGCACTATTATTTTTTAGTAACATCGTGTCGTCAGCTGAAACCTCTCGGCCAGTCAAATTCCGTTACTGGCAAAAGCGCTCGCTTTGCTGTGACGTCAACGATATTTGCGTATTGTTGTCGTCTGCTGCCGACTGAGAAGCGTGTTTGAGACCGTTCTGAAAGTTTACCATCTCATACACTATGCCACCCCCCCCCCCCCCCCCCCCCAAAAAGAAAAGAAAAAGACCCAAGCCCAGAAAAGGTCAGTCATTTTTGACGGCTATGTTCAAAGAGAGCAATGTTTCTCAATCCGCAAGCGCTTCTTATAACGCGGATGACCCGATGGGGGGGGGGGGGGGGGGGTAGTGAAGAGCTTCCTCTCAGTTCGGAGGCACCGAGTGGCACATCGCATGAGCCTGAATTAGGTGCAAAATCGAAAGATGTTGAAAACGAAAGTACCAAGCCCCCCGCTCGACAACTGGTATCCAGTTGGTTCAGAGTATTTCCAACGTTAGTTTACAATGAAGAAACGTGGACCATGTTTTGCCGTGTGTGCATGAATGACGGTGTAGCCAAAAGCTCGTTCACAAGGGGGTGTGGGAATCTCCGTAAGTTCGCGCTCTCGGAGCATGCCGAGACGTCAGACCACAAACGGGCCCTGCAGACGCCGATGCAGGTACATATAAAATCGGATGCAAGCTGAAAAAATGCAGCTTACCCGCGAGGAGCATGCAATATTATAAGCGGCAAGGGCAGTCCACTGGCTTGTGTCAGAGGACTTGCCCTTGTCAAATTTCCCTCATTTACTATGATGTCTCTTCTACAAGAGTACAAAGTTGAGGATGTTGACAAGCTGCTTGTGTCAAACAATGCCACATACTCATCACGCGACACAGCAATGGACATACTTGAGACATTATCAGAAGATGTCGACAAGAAAGCCAATCTCCTGTTGAAGGAATCCCCATTCGTGTCAGGTTTAGCTGACGAAAGTACAGACAAAACCATAAAAAAAGAATGGGATTCTTTGCCAAAACAGTCACCACTGACATGATTCCGACCACGCGCTTTTTGGCAAACAAGCATGTCGAAAATGGGACTGGACAGGTCATAGCCGAGGGAATTCTTGACGAACAATAATTTAACTTGATTTTTTTTTAGACGTTTCCATGTCCCATTAATTTTTTGAACCAGGACAAAATGTCCTATCAAGTGTTTGACTTCAGGACATTTTGTCCCATCCGGTCTCCGAGCCGGCCACATCACTGAAGAGGTTTGACAAGGACACTGCTAATATCCTGAGCATGGCTTAGTTTAACAGTAGTAGTGGTACTCAGTGATTTTATGTAGGATGAGTACATTCCATGCAGTGACTGAGTTCACCAGTACATGGAGCAAGTGCCAGCGGATTGTTCTCCTTGTCATGTGGACATATCCTCTTGAGACCTTGCTACAGCAACATGTGCTAAATCAGTACATGGAGCAAGTGCCAGCGGTTTGTCCTTTAGTGTGTAGGGACAGTCCTCTTGAGACCTTGCCACACGAGGCCTTTTACTTTTAGTAATGCTTGACACTACTGCCGGCTTTTTGGTGGCATGTAACCATTTTGCTTGTTAGATAAATTTTATATAAATTATAATATATTGTTGAGAACAGGTCTGTTGTGCTGGAGGCAAACCTTCAATTTACTGTATTGTTCTTCTGTCTGCAGGAAGGAAACTTGTACCAGAATGCTGTTTTCAATGAGACCATTCAGGTGGTTGAACCAGATGAGGGTCTGGATGGTGAAACGTAAGTTTTCTCTCATTTGTCTGCCTCCTTCTGCCTCCCTTCCGCTCAAATGTATACACCAGTGATCATTTTTGGCTCCCTTGTGTAACAATGGGAGTCTATGTATTAACCCTCCGTCGTCTGTCTGTGTGTGTGTGTATGTCCAGAAAACTTTAACATTGTCATTTTCTCAGAATCTACAAACAGCAGAGGCACCAAACTTGGCATGCTGATAGACAACCACAAGACCTTTCAAAACATACCTTTTTGAATGACCTTGAGTCAAGGTCAAGGTCACTAAAGCTCTGTTTTAAAATTTTACATTGGTATTTTCTTGTAATCTACGAACACCAGAGGTTTTAAACTTTGCATGATGATAGACGTTGATAAGAACTTTACAGATATACATGTAGTCGGTGGCCTTGTGTCAAGGTCAAGGCCGTACAAGCTATTTTTGTGAAACCTTAACATTGGCATTTTCTCAGAAACAACAAACAGCAGAGGCGCCAAACCTGGCGTGCTGATACACAGTGATAGACAGTAATAAGACCTATGCACACATACCACCTTAAATGACCTTGACTCAAGGTCAAGGTCATTAAAACAGTCTGTTGGGAAAATTTACATTTGCATTTTCTCAGAATCCAGAAGAATCAGACTGTATGTGCAATGATTGACATTAGCAGCACCTTTACAGACATACCTGTGTTCAGTGACTTTTAGTCAAGGTCAAGGTCATGCAAGCGTTTTTTTGGAAACTTTAACCTTGGCATTTTCTTCAAAACAACAAACAGTAGAGGCATCAAACGAGGTATGATGATAGACAGCAATGAGACCTACCTTTCTGAATGACCTTGACTGAAGGTCAAGGTCATTAAAGCTGTCTGTTGTGAATTTTAACATTACTGTTTTTGGAGGAACTACAAATACTAGAGGCATCAAACTTGGCATAATGATAGACATTGATGAGGTCAAGGCCATACAAACTTGTTTCAGGGAAAATTGTAATACTGCCATGAACCCAGAGCGCCAGAGACACTTTACTTGGCATGATAATGGATGAATGGATAGTGATAAGACCTTTACAAACATACTCTTGTGAATGACCTTGACCTGTGTCACAAGGGAGCCATGGAGGCTTTTGCATCTCTAGTTTGTTGAAAATCCATGGGTGAAATGGCCCACTGTGACCAACTTCTATGGGCCATTTCCAAATTTTATGGGTCATTCTAAAACGGAACCGAACAAATGAAAAAGCACGTAATTTAAATTATATAAACTCTGACTGAGTAATTGGGTACACCTTAATGTTTGTGGAAAATTCTCCTGTTCGGCACACAACGTTTCGTGTATGAAAAGCGCTCCAAAACGAGGCTCTGGGGTAGACGACTGATTGCTTCTGATTGGGCAGACCAGACCACCTGATTGTAGTGTCATCCAATGAGATTTTACGTAATAATAGCTGTCGCTGGGTAGCAGACAAATTTTGTTGGGGAGTCTTCAGACTGTGAGTGCACAGCACTCTGTGTCGAAACTTTTGTGTATGACGATGCGCCGATCGGTGCACAGCTTAAGATTTTTATGGGTCATTTTTTTATTTATGCGCCAATGGCGCAAGGCGCGGACATAAAATGATCACTGATACACACACACACACACACACACACACACAGAATACAGGCATGCCTACCATTACAGAATAGCCGTACTTGTCCCAGAAAACACAAACATTTTTTAGAAATCTAAAATTCCGAAACTTAAATTGCTGAGCTGGCCCTTTGCACCACGTGATAGTAATGTGTTCATGTCCAGTGTGTGAGAGAATGCGTGTGATTCATTTGAGCGTGTGTGTTGGGTTCAGCTTGCAGCGCTTTGAGCCAGATATTTGGGATAAAGCACCTATATTAATGCGCTCATTAATATTATGAAGTAAGGGGGGGGGGGGGGGCATAACCACACATTTCAGTCTCCGTCGCGGTAATGGACCTTGTTATCTCATTGATGCTGTGAGTGAGGTGGCATAACTGCTAGGCAGAGTGCTTAAGGGACATAATCCAGAGCAGGTTTCTAGCACTCTCTGGGGCACAGTGTCTTTCAGTGGAAAGTACCTCTGTGCACGGTGGGGAAATGGCGCTCACTGCGCTACCGTGACGGGCCTAAATTGTCTCGGTGCTCTCAAACACAAGGTCGCGCACTATGTCATCCTTGACCAGCTTTGAACCCAGAGGGATCCTCAGTGGCGCAAGTGATGGCAGGCTGTCTTCAGAGTGAAAGTAGGCGTGTTTCTGAATCAGAGACATACATAACATGTCTCTGTCTGAATGGACAGATCTATTATTACATTCAGTCCTAGAGCACGGGTGTGTATGCTTTTGTAATCGTCTCTTATTCCACCACAAGGCAGGTACGTGATCGTCTGCACCGTGCAATAATACTTGCCTGTAGAGTGCAACACCCTTGCCTGTCAGAGTGCAACCCCCTTGCCGTTTACTCACATCCTGTTGGATCAGTGTACCACGTAAACAGTGCCATCAAAGCGCAACAATAATTGTCCGCTGGCAAAGATTTTGCCCAAACGAAAAGTGGTCGGATATTCAAGACTTCGTTTCAGATCGAATCATATGACACACAAGTCTCTGCTTTTCTAAAAAAAAATCGCCATTTTTAAAAATGGCGCTGGGTGTAAGCAGTCACATTTTCACGCCCCGCCGAAAAGGGACTGCACTCTGGAGTCTAGGTTGCACTAGTTGCACTCTGACAGGCAAAGGTGTTGGCACTCTACAGCGAGTACAGGCAAGTATTATTGCACGGTCGGTGCAGACGATCACGTACCTGCCTTGTGGTGGAATAAGAGACGATTACAAAAGCATATACACCCGTGCTCTAGGACTGAATGCAATATAGATCTGTCCATTCAGACAGAGACATGTTATGTGTGTCTGATTCAGAAACACGCCTACTTTCACTCTGAAGACAGCCTGCCATCACTTGCGCCATTGAGGATCCCTCTGGGTTTAAAGCTGGTCAAGGATGACATAGTGCGCGACCTTGTGTTTGAGAGCACCGAGACAATTTAGGCCCGTCGCGGTAGCGCAGTGAGCGCCATTTCCCCACTGTGCACAGAGGTACTTTCCGCTGAAAGACTCTGTGCCCCAGAGAGTGGGTCTTTTCAGCAAGATGGCTACCATTTTGCTCACCAAAATCAGTCTCCTTTTCATCTCATTTAGACAAAACAAAGTCATCTGACTAACCTGTTTGGGATATATATACATGTACAGGATGTAATTTTATACAGGTGAGCCAACACATTGATTAAATTTTGTGTCTGAACCCTGGTTGATGGACATGTATTCTTGGTGTGTTCCTGAGTTATTCTGTGTACCACATTTTCTGAAGTTTTGTGTCCTGGAAATTATTTCGGGGTATGCATGCCTGTGAATGGGACGCAAGAGCAAAACAGAGTGCATGTCAGATTTTAATTTATAGTTATGCCCTAATACCATACCCCCAGCCACTTTCATGGATCACTAGATGTGTGCGACTGCAGTCCAGAATAGTTTGCAGGATGACATTCCTGCATGTGTTCATGTGACTGCTAAAGCAAATGGAGACAAGTTTGAGCTGAGGTTTTTACACAAAGTAGACTGTAGCTTAGGTGGTCTCCTACATCGCACAGCTTGAGTCTAAAAATGTTAGCACACTGTGGGGGTTTCTTTCCTGCAGAAGTTTCTAAATCTACCATCAGTGGTTGTATGTTAATGTACTATGTAGGCTTCTCATCACCCAGAGGCACTACACAAACTGAAGCAGGACAACTGTTCAGTCTGTTGCAATGTTTGTTTAGAAATAGAATGCACACAGTAATACACGTCCCTTGGTCAATTTGTGATGCTACTGCTGTTCAAAATGTTACCCATACCCCAGTGATAGGGTTGCTTCCCTTGAATGAGAAGGCCAAGAGCACTACTCATTCAGTTCAGGAGATTGATGGAAGAAATCCATTTGCTAGCCTGGACTGGTGTTTTTGACTGTCAGAGTCAGTCTTGTAAGTGTGCAGTTTGTACTAGTTACACAGCACATATTTAAAAATGTCCTATTCTGACTTTGTACATAAAAGTTGATTACAGACTTGTGTACACCTATGTTTAACAAAAACAAAAATCTAACGTATTTCTTTTTCTCCAGGTTTTTCCTGTATGTTTTCCTGGCAGCTCTTGGCATTTTGCTGTTAGTGGGAGCTCAGCAGTTGGTTTCATCACTTGGTGTAAGTTTTTTTGTTTTTTTTTTTCGTGCCTTGACCATTATTTACCTGCTGTGTTGCTTGAAACTAATAGAATGGGGCCCAGTTGGTCACTATATGACTTTTTCAAAAAATTTTGATGCTTTCGCCTGACAGTTCAGGACTCAGCCTGGCAAAAGATTAGGTGCTGTCTGGTGCACAGCACTCAGGCCACCTCAGATTTTTCAGGCCGAGTTCTGGTGTCAGTTGAGCTGTTCATTTGAAATTTTCAATGATTCATAGAATTATTTGTAAACAAACCTCAAAACAGAATTCTTTGAATGTCCCGAGGTTTTCTTTTGACAGCTATTTAGGCTGTGTTTTGCCCTGGCTGTATTGAGAAAATGGTCTTGTTTTCAGACCGCTTGACATTTCAGAACCTGTGTTTAACAATTACATATATAATTATTTACAATCATTATATTTTTATGTGTATGCTACATTATACTGAATGTATTGCAGAGGAAACGCCTGTCTAAGCCTCGCCAGGTTGTGGAAATGGGAACACAGAATGCAGACATTGACTATGACTGGCTGCCGAAAGAAACCATCCAGGAAATGAGTAAGTGTGGATGTTATCTGGTATTTATGCAGGGTACTGGCAGCCAAAATTTTCAAAACACTAATAACACAGGCTAATAGAACAGGCTGATAAGACCAAAAAAAAAAAAAAAAAAAAAGTAAGTATCTTCAACGAGGGCCAAGGTATGTCAAGTTTTTGTTTGTTTTGTCAAGGTCTGCGGTCCAGTTCGGTTTGCGAATTGGAAGGTAGATTTTGAAGCATACTCCTGGAAAAAATGAGAAACATCATCTTGCTAAAGTTGTAAATCAAAACTGTGTACTAACGTTAGCCATTCCCCAAGAAATCAGTCACTGATGTTAAACTAGAGTGGAAAAAAAAAAGAATGCAAGAGAGTGA
>JACVVK020000008.1:4812500-4847148 GCA_018292915.2 Batillaria attramentaria | reverse complement strand
CGAGCTAACAGTAAACTTTTCCATCCACACTCAACTGCCCACGTGTTCAGTCAGTAAGCCAATCAGCTGATCGTTCACTCACTCACTCACTCACTCACTCACTCACTCACTCACTCACTCACTCACTCACTCACTCACTCACTCACTCACACACACTCACATCAATCAGTATGTCATCGTCGTGTTAGCGCAAAAGAACATGCTTTTTACAAGCGGAAAACAACATAAGACTTTATATAATTTTCAATGCAGGAATTTGATCCAACGAATCTTTCTTATTTTGTAACAGCCGATTCGGCATGGACAATAACATTCGTACTTTCAACTTGCCAGGTCAGAAGGCGTGCCGTATCTACAGAAGGTGCTTCCTGATCTAGACGCCGCCATTGACTACGTCACCAAGCCTCCTATCAGCGATCAGATCGAGAAAGTCTTCATCATGGGAGGTGGCAGGAACTATGAGGTGGGTGCAGGGTAGAGTGATATCGTGATAACGCCCATTGTTATGAAACAAAATGTGGTGCTATTTACCAGTACATTGTCTGTGTGTAAGGAACCTCTGTTGTGAAGTTCATTGATTGTGGGATGGAACAAAAATAAATAATGAATTTGTGATCCTCCACCACGAAATGAGTCGTCTTGTAACATGAACAAATAGCACAAGAAGACTCATTTCGTGGTGGAGGGTCAATGATCAGACAAGACTCGGATTGGTTGAACGAACAACTGGTTGGCTTACTGACTGAATATATTATTAAGTAGGCAATCGAGTGTGGATGGAAGCGTTTACTATTTGCTCGAATGCCTGATTAATTCACAGCAACAGAAAAGAGACAAGGCAAAAATGTGTACGCAGATTACTGCAGCGAGTGAAGGCGCTGGTCAGCCACTGCGCGGCCTCGGCCGGTTCGCGTGCCCAGTGACAGGGGAGACAAATCCCGTTAAGCCCTTCGCAGATCGTCTGCTACAAATGACCGCCAGTGTCTTGTGTGAGAAGATGAGAGTCCTTACACAAACTTAATTATTTACAACAATTTTCAGTGTCCGTTACTTGTATGCAGGAATGCAGGAATCCATGAACACCATCATCATCATCATCATCATCATCATCATCATCATCATCATCATCAAAACGCTTCCGTTTCGTGCGTTTACACCAATCATATTGTTCTGTCACAGATTTGTATCGATGATCCGCGCCTCAAACGAATCTGGGTCACGAGGGTATTCGGGGATTTCAAGGCCAACGTCTTCTTCCCGAAATTTGAGCACAAGTTCAAACGAGTCAGGTGAGTATAGTCCTCTGTTGTACATTATACGGACTGAATAACAGCTGACGAATAACGTGTGTGTGTGTGTGTGTGTGTGTGTGTGTGGTGTGTGTGTGTGTGTGTGTGTGTGTGCTCCTTCATCAAAAACCGCTCGCGTCACTGTTGCCACTCTCCAGCGCAAAAAGTCCCAGCTTCACTGGCAGCTTGCCTCTTGTCGCGGCCCCCTGGCATGTACTTCGGCCTATAAAATACAAAAGTCACAAAAATCACCCTTTTTCGTGACAACAAAAATCATTACACACTAGAATAAACTCGCCAAACAGGGTTCCCCTAATCAAACATGACCCCACGGTCAGTTTGTGTCTCCTACGCCACATCGTAGGCTTTATCACAGGCCCTTGAGAGGGGATTTGGTCTACTCGTTAAGGCATCCGACTTCGGATCCTGAGCTGCCTTGTTCAAGTCCCCGGTGGGCAGGAATATGGTGGGATTTGTCTTTACCATATCGAGTCAAATCCATGTGCAGACTCGTTTACGGTGCCCGCTTTCGTGTACACACGCACACACATACATCAAGTGTGCACGCTAAAAATCCCACGTTCATCTCTCGAAGAAGAGTAGGCTGTGGCCGGTGTCGTGGTAAACAGAAATACTGTCGCACGCACCAGAGTGAATAGCAGGGTGGAGGTTTGCACATAAAGTAGCGCTTAGCGGCAGCAGGCTTTCACTGCTCCGTCCTCCAGCCCTGCGGCGCCGTGAGCATTTCAGCAGAGATGGATATGTGCGCCGAGGAGAAGTCTACCAAACGATACATGGGAAACGTTTGCTGAGGATGACAAGTGTAATCCTCATCTCTACACCGTACACGCCATATATTATGCGTTACCCCCTCCCCCCCCCCTTCTCTGCTTGTATGTAATAGACGTGGAAAATACTGTGCTTCTAGTTTGGGTCATGATGATGATGATGATGATGATGATGATTTTTATAGTGCGTAATCTCCGAAGCCGGGGCTCTAGGCGCTTTACAAATACATATATACACATAAATAAATATGTATAAATATATAAATAAATACATAGATATGAATAAAAGATTAACAATCAAATAAATACGAATAAAAGCGTAGATAGATAGATAGATAGATAGATAGATAGATAGATAGATACATACATACATACATACATACATACATACATACATACATACATACATACATACATACATACATACATACATAGAACCAGTCATATAATTATATAGTCATGCGTGCAATCAGACATATGCCAGCACTGACACCTACATAAATACCAACATTCAATGCACACCTACATGATACAATCGTGCTGACAATAATCATTGTATGATTGCAGCTGTCCAACCCTTGACGAGTCCATGCAAGAGGACAATGGTGTCAAATACCAGTTTGAACTATGGGAGAGATTCACAAACTAACAACACACCTTTGTGACCGATTCCTTTACTGTGCAAACATGGTTGCTGTCGGTTATTCTTGCTTGCTAAATATATATGCATGGCACGTGTGTGTGTGTGTGTGTGTGTGTGTGTGTGTGTGTGTGTGTGTGTGTGTGTGTACAACATCTGTCACATTGTGTGTATGCCATTTATCACAGCTACCCCGGTACAGGGGAAAAACTGATCCCTTTAAAGTCAACACACACACACACACACACACACACAACACACACACACACACACACACACACACACACATGCTGTCACACACACACACACACACACACACACAGAGTCAGAGAGAGAGAGAGAGAGAGCTTGTGTATGCACAGTCAGTACTCATACTCTCTTGCCCACAACAAAGTTGAACACCCCCCCCCCCTCCCTCCGTCTTCGATACATTGTGCATATGCCATTTACCACAGCTACGACAGGGGCAAACCATTCCTTTTAGAGTCAACACAAAAGAATGATGAAATACAAGCCAAGCTTTCGCGTACACGATTAAATTGTTGCATGTAAAATGGTTGACCCGGCTGACCATTGAATGTTGGACACAAAATCTTCATACTGCTTGACACCAACACCGTAAACAAATATTTTCACAGCGATCGATCCCAGTTCGGAATGGTTCAGTGCACTGGTGGAAGTTTTGAAGTTTCTTTGTCCTTGGACAAAGTGTCGGATGTGAAGATGACCGGAAATATACCTCATGCAATCGAGAAGCAGCAGTTTTACAGGTTACGCACAGGTAACAGCTTCCGGGGCATGTAGTAACAAACTCCTCTAAATATAGTCTGAAACTTTTGCTTGTTTTCAAAAAAAAAAAAAAAAAAAATTGGCGTGAAAAATGACAGTTTGGGGGTGTTCATTGGTTTGGTGAGTAAGATCCATGCCAGGTGAGTTTGACAACACTGAAAATGAGTCTTGCTTTTGGCCCAGCCTGTGGACTACTTGTGTTCATGCGCAGCTGTGTATCTTGGCTGACTGGCTAGCAGACGCCAGAGGAGTGAGGGGGTAAGGGGTCGCTGCAGTCATTGCAAAGAAGCGGAATATTGGAATTTCTTTAAAATCAGCCCACACTTGATTCTCTGGCTGTTCTGTGCGTGGGGATTTTTTTGTGAATTTTGATGCGTTGGGAGGGTGTTGCATAGAGCGTTTTCTTCAATAGGAAAATATAGGGATGGGGGTGGGTGTTTGGGGGTTTAACGTCCTTTTCCAACACATACGGGTGATATCAAAGACGGGAGATATTTGGTCCCAGCCGGGATTCTAACTCACGACCCGAGCATTAGAAGTCCAACGCTCTACCATTCGGCCACCCTGGCTCCCCAGGAAAATAATTTATAGTGTTTTCATTAATATAAGCATCTCTGTTACGTAGCCTATGTGTTGCCACCCTTTTCGATCAACGCTAGGCAGTCAGCGTCACACACACACACACACCACACACACACACACACACACACACACACACACCAAAAAAAAAACAAAACAAAACACCCAACAAAACAATCCCAACACAAAACAAAACAAAGCAAAATCAATTTGCCATACGTTTGACACGGGACCTATACAGACGCAACAGCTGCTGGTCTTGCAGTGTACTGCGTTCTCTCACGTACGATGGCTGATGTGGAGCTGGAGATAGTCGTGGCCTTTCTGGACAAAGACCGCGGCTTTGCCTACGGCAAGAAACTCCCCTGGCCTTATTTGAAGTAAGTGCATGAAAGCTACGATTTACCTTCTGATTATAGCACATAGCATACAGAGTCTGAAAGTAAAAAAAAAAAAAAAAATAGTAAGCTTGTGTCTATTGTCAAAGTCTGTGTAACTCAATATCCTGCCATGTAACTTTCACTAAAAAAAAATGATAATTAATTTATGTGTACATGGATTTAAAGTTGGTTTAGTGGGAGTGTTGGACATTGATTATACTTACGTTTGCTGCAATAAAGGAGAGAGAGAGAGAGAGAGAGAGAGAGATTGATGATGATGATGAAACTTTATTTTCCAACGGTTAAAGTTTTGACAGAGAAGATCGTCAATGTACAAACTTGCCGTTGCTACACACTACTAAAACACATCTAGCAAAGAAAACATTGAGATCAAATATTTACAGGTCTCTCTCTCTCTCTCTCTCTCTCTCTCTCTCTCACTCATCCGCATACGCATGTTAGCAAGATTCAGCGTGGACTAATACATACATGTACATGTCTATATTATGCATTTACATTTGAAATTTTGAAAGAGCATGATACATGTACTACATATCAGAAACCTCGAACAGTGAGGTAATGGGTGTCCCTCAGTTTTAGTATGTGCTTTCGAGCTACATGAGGTTTGCAAGGTACTGCGTAAGTAACTGCTTAAATGTTCGCAGTGAATGGACCGTTTTAATACATGATGGCAATAAATTCCAGAGAAAAACTCCTGAGAAAGAGAGACTAGTTTTAAACAAATCTATTCGGGGTAGGGGAAGAGTGTTATTCCTCGAAGTCCTCACACGCGTATGGTCCAGTCCGACAAGAGATGCTAAATAAGGTGGAGCCGCATTATGGAGAATTTTATGCATGAACACACATTTGTTAAACATGAGCTGTTCTCGGAGACTAAGAATGTTCATCCGTTTCATTTTTGTATAGTCGGAATAGGTCCAGGAATAACCATTTTTACCGCTCGTTTGTATAATGAATTCAGTCTGTTGAAATGCACTTCACTGCAGTTGTCCCAAATGGTGGAAGCATAGTCGACGTGGGACTTGATGTGTGCGTGAAAGAAGAGAGTGCGACTGTGAATGTCAGTGATATCTCTTAGTTGTGAAAAAATACATTTTTTTTTAGATTGTACGGCATAATGCATTGATGTGGTACTCCCATTTCAACTGATCGTCTACATGCACCCCTAAGAAGCGGCGCTCGGCAACCTGTTCAATGTTTACGGAATCTAGACGAGCCTGTAAGGGTGGTGGCCGTAGCTGATGCTTTTGTCTAGTTGTAATTAACATACTTTTTGTTGGATGTAGGATCATATAGTTATCCTTACACCATTGGGAAACTTTATCTAAGCTATCTTGCAAAGAACGATTTATGTGGGACACATTTTTACCGGAGGTGTGAAGGCTCGTGTCGTCAGCAAACAGGTCACAGCCAACATTGACATCTGTTACATGTAGAGGAAGATCATTAATAAACAGTATGAAAAGCAAAGGACCAAGGATTGAACCTTGTGGTACGCCGTATTTTACATTACCATGGCTTGAATATTTGCCATTACTATAAACACACAGTTTCCTGTCTCGTAAGTACCAATCAAGGAAGGACAGTGACTTCTTACCAAGATGGTAAGTTGAAAGTTTTTTTTAAGGAGTACAGAGTAGTCAACGAGGTCAAAAGCTTTCTTTAAATCTAGGAAAAGTGCTCCACACATTAGATTCTTGTTAACTGATGATAGCCAGTTGTCAACAATACGAGTTAATGCCGTGTGGCAGGAGTGTTTTGGTCTGAAACCAGATTGATGAATACTAAGCAAATTATTGTCTTCGAGAAAGTCAAGGAGATGGAGGTGAACATGTCGCTCTAGGGGCTTGGACAACGCAGAGAGAACAGATATCGGCCGGTAGTTGTTCAAATCGTCGAGGTCTTTAGACTTAGGAATTGGTGCAACTTTTGCATTTTTAAGCGTCTCTGGGAAAACGCTTTCTTCGATGCAAAGACTATAAATATAGGTAAGAGTATCTACAGTATATGGTAATCTTGAGTGCTATGTTATTAATACCATCTATGCCTGCAGATCTTTTGTTTGGCATGCTGCCAATATATTTGCCGACTTCAGCAACTGTAATGTACGAGAGAGAGAGAGAGAGAGAGTGCAGAGTGGATGCCGGAATGACTGTATCAAAGAGTGTTCAGTGTGATAGTAAATTGTATGTTTGTATTGTTAGCACTTCGGATCATGTACCGGGAGACCCGGGTTCGAATCCCAGCAGAGGCAAGCGGGATTTTTCCTACCTAGGTCGGCTCCTACCCAGAGCGGGTGTGCTATGGGCCCGATGGGGAGGCTGTTGCCACACAGCCGAGTTTTCACCCACTTCACGGGTGCGACTTTGGGGGTGCTTCCCTTGGCATGGCACGTCTTATGTTGTGAATGATTACACGGCCGGCACCGCAGGTGCCGTAGTTCCCGGGCCTGGTTAATGCCGGGATATTTATGACAGGAAGCGAGGAATGCGGCCCTGTCCCGCAGTCCCAAACCACATGGACCTCCATAGCATCATCTTACCATCATCCTCATCTCCATCATCATGCATAATAAAAATTGTCTCAGCTTCGAAGTCCTCCGTGGGTTCCACCCATGACCTGGGAGGAACACATTGGAGCTGGCAAAGAGTTGGGGCAGCCAAAAAAAAAAAAATTGTATGTTTGTGATAGCGTGTTTTATTCTTGATTTTCAGTAGTTTTACTGGTCAAAACTGTTTTACTCTTTTTTTTTCTTATGCGTATATCGGGTGTCTTATTTTTAAAATGTTTATTGTACATGTGTTTACTAGTAGGCGGGCCAGACATGGAATTTCCCTTTTCGGGATCATTGACGTATTCTGTATTCTGTATAACAAACTTATATAGAAACGGCTCTTTTACTGATGAGTTGTCTGTTTACAGGAATAACAACAGACTCTGGAAAACAGTCACAATACGTATCAAAGCCATGTGTCACTTAATAATAATAATAAAGGGTATTTGTGGCGCCCCATCTCACAAGAGCTCACAAACTACACATAAAAAAAGAAAAACGTATATAACGTACAACACACACACACACACACACACACACACACGCACGCACGCACGCAGTTTAGAGAGCGGGAAGGGGAGGGGCATGGGGGTTTGGCGCTACTGCATGTGTCACTTGTGACACTGCACCTAAAGCAACACTGATAGATTTCAGTTTAAATGTTCGCTGTGTGTCTGTGCATGTATATGAAAGCTGTTTATTGTGCGGTGTATGTAGTTATGATGTACGGAGCTTAGAGCCTATCATTTACATACATAAGTCTTTATTATTATTATTACTATTATTATTATTATTATTATTATTTCGTCTTTTCTTCCTTGTCAAAACTCAAAACTATCATCTAAATCATCATAACTTTCGCCAGACTCCTCCTCACTTTTTGGGGTTGTTGTTTGTTTTGTTTTGTTGTTTGTTTGTTTGTTTTAGGGAGACCACGATTTCTACATCAACTTGACCTCATCGCGGAAAGACCCGAGTGAGTATCGCCCCATACAACGTTTACAAAGGTGTTTTGTCTTTTGTTTGTTTTATGAAAAATCACACGAATAATGCATTTATGCAGTTTCTCAGTGGTTATGCAGATAACATACGTAGACTGGATACAATAATCTAACGCTGTTCGGTTTGTAATCGATTCGTCCAAGTGTTAGTTCTCTTACGGTATGGTATGGTATGGTATGGTATGGTAGACTTCTCCTCGGCGCACATATCCATCTCTGCTGAAATGCTCACGGCGCCGCAGGGCTGGAGGACGAAGCAGTGAAAGCATGCTGCCGCTAAGCGCTACTTTATGTGCAAACCTCCACCCTGCTATTCACTCTGGTGCGCGCGATAGTATTTCTGTTTACCACGACACCGGCCACAGCCTACTCTTCTTCGAAAGATGAACGTGGGATTTTTAGCGTGCACACTTAATGTATGTGCGTGCGTGTCAGTGTACACGAAGACGAGACAGGCACCGTAAACGAATCTGCACATGGATTTGACTCGATATGGTAAGGAAAAATCCCACCATATTCCTGCCCACCGGGACTTGAACCAGGCAGCTCAGGATCCGAAGTCGGATGCCTTAACCACTAGACCAAATCCCCCTGTCCATACTTGTATGTTTCTTTGGTTGGTTGGATCAGTGGTTAGTTTGTCTGTCGGTCGGTTGATTGTTTGTTTGTTTGTTTGTTCACCAGCAAAACGGTTTTGTGAGTACAGCAAAAAAAAAAAAAAAAACAACAACAACAAACCAGTAATTTTTTGCTCCTCTCATCAGCGTCGGGGAAAGTGCGTGAAGTCTGCTCTTAACTGTGCACAGCGCGCGAAGAACACATGTGCACGTCACAGTCCTTGCGCTCGGTGTGTCTACTAACTTCAAAACTGAACACAGCTGTGCTCAGTGACAAACCGATTGAAGATGCACTGTCCGCCATGTTTGCGCGCCGAGTGACGTAGCACAACCAATCAGAATCTGTTGTGGAAACCACAGTCACAGCTGTAGCTATTTGAAATACAGGTTGCTGTGATGACGCCACAGCGGCGGAAACCCCCAAAATCACAAATGTGTCACAACTGTGGACAGCACTGTGGCGCTCCGCAGTGCCCAGTTAAGAGCCGGCTTGAAACCATATCTCATGCAAACCACCTCGCTTGTCAGTAACAATGCACGAAGCTACAGCAACGAAAGAAGTCTGCGTTGTGAAATAACTTCTAGCATTGTAGGGGAGCCGGGGTGGTCGAATGGTAGAGCGGTGGACTTCTAATGCTCGGGTCGTGAGTTCGATCCCCGCTGGGGCCAAATATTTGTGCTGGCTTTTTCATTGTTGCTCCGTCTTTGATATCACCCTATATGGTGGAAAAGGACGTTAAACCCCCAAAACACCCACCCATCCCACTCTAGTATTGTATGTGATGAGCTTCCACAAAAGGGGAGGGTGGTGGTGGTGGTGCAAAGAGTGATTTGGGTCATATGGAGTTACTGATATCTTAAAAGCGCAGAAAATAAGCTTCCTTTTAACATAAAATTATTTCTGTAGCTTGGTGTACACCTGAGATATGTTTGTTGAAAACTTGCTCTTGTAAGGCGGCCATGTTGAGTTAATGACTGGCAAAGTGTGACGTAGCAACCAGTATGGCGTGGTTGTTTTAGATGTTCGTTTTTAACACGTTTGTAAGCTGCACTCAGCCTTGAGACTTTCATAAAACTTGTATTAGTTGTTTACGGACCCGAAAATAAAAAAACAATCTCAAACTCGATAAATTTGACCTACCACTTTCTTTTTTTCAATTTTCTCAAAAGTGGCTTGACCCGGCAGGGGCCAAATATTTGTGCTGGCCTTTTTCTCGTTGCCTCGTCTTTGATATCACCCTCACGTGGTGGAAAAGGGCGTTAAACTCCTAGACACACACCCACCCACCCACCCTCAAAAGTGGCTTGAATTGACGATTTTGTGTATTGTGCATTGGTGTGTTCAGACAAGAAGACTTGACCTAATGGCTTGGCTTTTTCTTTGCTTTTAGTATCTCAGTGTAGGTAGCGTGAAGCGGGTTCAGCCCCCAAAACAGTAGTGGATTTTGCAATACTGCTTTTCTCCTAGAATCTTGGACTTGTATGTTTTACTAATCCTTTTCTGGGATTGTGCTTTCCCGTTTTGTCAAATTCACTGAACGTGGACAACTCCGCCAATAGCTCGGGTAGTGTTGTAGTTAGTGTAGGTTTTTACTTGTGATACCTTTACAGTGCGAACATGCAGTAGATTCTCTGGGACACATAGTTTTCCCTGTCTCACGAATGCCAGACATAAATTGTGTATTGTGCATTGGTGTGTTCAGACAAGAAGAATGCCTACATCATGGGTCGCATCACGTGGGAAACGTTTGCTGAGGATGAGAAGTGTAACCCGCATCTCTACACCGTCGTCACCAGTACAACTCTCACGTTCGTCTCATCTCTTTCATATACTGCAAATTTGACGTCATTCGGGCTGACGGACAGGAGTTCTCCCCGGGCACTCCGGCTTCCTCCCTCTCAGTCTAGGAAATATTCAGTTAACTATAAAAGAGAGAGAAAAATCAAAATAAATGCGACTTTAAATTCCAAAGCTGAATATGTCTTTAGTTAACAACTGGCTAACGTGAAAGGTTAAATTAAGATTAGGAGTTCAAGCAATCAGTGAAGTGTTCAGTCACTCTACTGGTAGGAATTGAGTTAACTTTACTCATTGGCTCACCCTTTCAATCAGTGAGTCTGCCATTCGTAATCAGTCAATCAATCAATCAATCAATCAATCAATCAATCAATCAATCAATCAATCAGGCCAGTACAACTACCCTTACATCACTTTTCAATCAGAAAGCTTTAACTGATCTGAATAAATGCAAATGAACAAGGCCTCCACAAGGGAGAGAAATGAATGTGCAGCAGTAAAACACACACACACACACACACACACACACACACACACACACACACACACACACACACACACACAAACTAAATATTTCTGGTTTGTACTGAACAGCCTTGTCTTCGAGCTTCTAGAATAATAACCATTAATAATCATTATCTGTTCAACTTGCCAGGTCAGAAGGCGTGCCGTATTTACAGAAGGTGCTTCCTGGTCTAGACGCCGCCATTGACTACGTCACCAAGTCTCCTGTCGGCGATCAGATCGAGAAAGTCTTCATCATGGGAGGTGGCAGGAACTACGAGGTGGGTGCAGGGTGCCGTGATAACATTCACTGTAACACGTTGATGTCATGCAATACTGATTCTTTCTGCGGCGATTTTGTTTTTCTTTTGGTGGTGGTGGTGGTGGGGTGGGGGGGGGGGAGGTGGGGGAGGGGGGAGGGATGGACGTGTGAATGTGAATTTGAATTTTGGTGTGGATCATACCTATGCTTGGAGAGAGAGAGAGAGAGAGAGAGAGAGAGAGAGTGTGTGTGTGTGTGTGTGTGTGTGTGTGTGTGTGTGTGTGTGTGTGTGTGTGTGCAGTGTTTCCGAGTTTTGCTCATTTATGTTACATGATTATTTGTAACTTTGTAACGGGGTAACTTGGCTAATAGCAGCCAACACCGATCTCACATGGCGGTTCTTGTCAGCGTCCAGACAATTCACAGTAAAGTCAATGCTTGGAACGGAATCCGCATTCACTGACATGTTAACACACTTCATAAATTATTCTGCCACAGATCTGTATCGACGATCCACGCCTCAAACGAATATGGGTCACTAGAATATTCGGGGATTTCAAAGCCAGCGTCCTCTTCCCGAAATTCGACCATAAGTTCAAACGAGTCACGTGAGTAGTCCGTTCGGCTTCACTTGATGTGCACAGTACACAGTTGTTTTGGGTTTGAGCTTTACGTCCTGTGGCTTGTCAGCCCTTAAGGACAAGTTTTTCCTGACGTGTGTCATCGACTGCTAGGCTTTGCGAGTGACTTGTTGGGTGGATATGGGCTGTTTTGCTTTGCTTTGGGCATCGTCAGAGGTTCTCTGCTTGGACCGTGCCTGTCTGGGTTGTTTCTCAATGCTTTGGTCGTTTTCTGTCGTCCTTTCTTATGCCGTTCGGATCACTGGGGAGTCCTATTGATCTTTGGTTCAGAACCACTTTACCAGGTCTGATCTGACGATGGCATTGGCTAGGATTCTCATCGGTCTGTCACCAAGGGCTTGGTGTGGCCTGAGGAAGTCTGCTGTCTTCAGTGAGTGTCTGTCTCTCAGATCCCAGATGGGCTGGAGGCTGACGGGCAAGCCTGCACAGCCGTTCACGATGTGACGGATGTCTGGGGGCTGCCCGCACCACAGCACACAGACCAGACGGCGAGCATTAATAGACGACTCCACTCGGCACGCCCCGAGGCCAAAGCCCCGCCTGTTTACTCTGCCGTTTATCGGCAGCAAAAACACAGTACGTCCGTGACGTCATTGTATGTGAAAGGGGGTGAATTCAAGATGAAAGAGAATGACGTAATGGTCTTTTTTCCCCTCAAATGACGTCAATGGACTTACTGCTTTCTTTGCATGTTTCATGTGCTCTAAACTACGCGTGCTTCCCTCGTTGTATTGTCTGGCAAAAAGGTTGCCAGACCATGCCATGTGTTGTGCTCATTGTGCCACGGCATGCGTTGATTGGCTGAAATCGGGGGGATCGACCCTTTTGATTGACAGGAATGCGGTCGTCCATTGTTGCAAGACATCCGCAGAAATGGTGCACGCACACATGCTGGTGATTAGAGGAACTGGAGACACACACAGAGAAAGGGACATGCTGCTGTACCTACTACTACTAAGACCCATGGCTCCAAGTGGAGCATAGGCCATCGACGATCCTTCGCCATCGCACTCTGTTCTGGGCTACTCTTGCCACTCCAATCCAGCTGATCCCCTGCTTGCATAGCTCTGCCTCAGTGTCCTGCCTCCAGCTGTTGCGAGGCCGGCCTCTCTTCCTTTTCGGCTGCTTTACCTTCACTCGGTAAAGGGGCCGACATACCATGCGTTCGATAAGCACTTAGGCCCTCGGTTTACGTTTTATTACGGTTTGAGGAGTTCTGAATAAGTTTTCGGTGAGAATTAGAAGAAGTCTTCGAAGTAGTGTGATGCCATTATTTTTTTTACACTCAATGAGTCTGTTTGGTTAAAAAAAAAAAATTCTACAAGTTCCAGGCCGAAAGTGCCACCATACTAACAATGAACATTGTGTAATTGCAGTTGTCCAACCCTTGATGAATCCATGCAGGAAGAACATGGAGTGAAATACCAGTTCGAACTGTGGGAGAGATTCACAAATTGACTGACATTTGTGTGTGAGATTTTACGCGCGCACGCACACACACACACACACACACACACACACACACACACACACACACACACACACACACACACACACACACACACACACACATACACACGCACGCACGCACACACACACACAGAGTAAACTTATGTTCTGGCGGGAGTGCCATGTGCATCAACCAGAATTTCTGGCGTTCACTGGCAAGAAGGAATAGGTGTGGTTGTTTTATTTTTTTAAACATAATTATGCATAACATGTCAGATGCATGCATCCCTATTTTCTCGATCCTCTGAATGCCGGAGGTGTTGCCTTTGTGTTGTTTATTGTTTGTTTGTTTGTTTGTTTTTTTTGTTGTTTGTGTTGTTGTTTTGTTTTTGTGGTTGTTTTTATTTTAATGGGGAGTGGGGTGTCTGTGAAATTTCTGATCCCGGTGTACGTGCCTGTTCATCAGCTTACGAGGCTTTCATATTTAACGGTAATTATAATTCTTTATTTTTTCTAATTGATTCATACCACTCTCTCATGGTTTTCTCGTTTCAAAATTTAGGGTACCTGTATGCTCTTTCCCTGACACCTTCACCTTATACTGTATGAACTATGACTGCCATCAAATTGCTATCGTTTTTTGTTCTTGCTTGCTCAAATAAAAGTATGCATAACCTAAGAGCACTGAAATAGCGCTTGTTTGGGGTGTGTGTGTGTGTGGTGCGTGTGCGTGCGCCGGTGTGTGTGTGTGTGTGTGTGTAGTGTGTGTGTGTGTGTGCGTGCGCCGGTGTGTTGTGTGTGTGTGTGTTGTGTGTGTGTGTGTGTGTGTGTGTCCCGAAAGGAAGTCTAATGGTTATGTGCTTCTACAAGCAGTTGCTTTTCTATGGTCTCACTGGTAACGCCAACTAAAGGGAGAAAACCCGGTTAGTCCAGAGAAACTAATGACAGTAGAAAGGAACCAGCAGTTATTTACCTTGTCAGCATTATTTTCAAGCCGTGGCACTGAAGCCGGAACGGGCAAGCAAAATAATCAGGATACTTGACAACGGGGCCGAATTGTTTTTTAAAAAAAATTACAAGAAACAAACAAAACCTACATTAATAGCAATGATCATTATGTTAATAACAGACAAACAAAATGAGTCGGGCGGGAGGAGTGTGGGGTGGTCACAGTGCACGACAGTTTAACGGTCTTCTTCTCTCACTCCACCCCCCCCCATCCCCCCTCCCTCACCCCCCCCCCCGGCCACCCCCCCAAAAAAACAAAAAAACAAAAAAAAATCCAAAACAAAACAAACAAACAAACAAACAAACAGACAAACAACACAAAAAAACAAAACAAAACAAAAAAACCCAAAACAACAAGAAAAAATCCCCAACAAAAAACAAACAAAAGCCCTCATAAACAAACACCCCCCCCCCAAAAAAAAAACCAAAAACAAAACAAAAACAACAACAACAACAAACAACAAACAAAAAACAAAAAAACTCAAGCAAAAACACAAAAACACAAAATAATTTAAAAAAAAATACCACAAACACACACAAAAAACAACATAAAAACAAAGTACAATTTTTGGACTTGTTGAGGTTTGAACCGTCGGTATTTCGATCTTTAAGTCTAAAGCGCAACCGACTGAGTCACACAGTGTCTCGAGCGACCCCCCCAAAAAAAAAAAAAATCAGTACGGGAATTAAAATTGAAAGGCTTGTTAATCAGCTGATCAGACCCCTATCCCACATCCTCCGAGACTGCTCCCTGTATGATGAGCTGCATCAGCAGTCCTGGCCTGAAGGACCGGACCTCAAAATTGACAAAACTATATGGATACAGGTGTGTATGTACCCGTGTCACGTTTTTTTTCTGTTTTTATTTTTTATTTTAATATTTTAATTTGTTTTCCTGTCACGTTAAAAGTTATGTTTGATGTTTGTTATGACGTAAGCACATCCACAATCACGTGTATCTAGAAGTGGATGCACGTACTGAAATAACTGTACGTATGTAAGTCCACTGTATAAATATTTGTATGTCACTTTTTGTTATACATGTCAGAGTTGAGTTGGGTTTAGCTCGCGGCGCTTTGAGCCAAACATTTGGGATAAGGCGCCTATTTCAATTCCATTATTATTATTATTATTGTCCTTCAGGCTGAGAATTTTGTGCGTAGCCAGTCGCACGCAGAAGACGAAGAAGAAGAAGAAGAACAACAACAACAAGAAGCCGGTGAGGCTTGCTTCCCTTAACACACAAACTGAACACGAGAAACCATTTCGAGAGCGTAACAGATATGATGCAATTAGCAATACAGAGTCTCATTTATGACTGAGAAGATGCCGTGTGGACTAATTGAACTGTTTCTTAATTCCTGCCCATGTCAGTTTTCCGGCGCCTCGACTGACGCCGGCCAGAGGCTGAGAGCTGAGATATCGATCGATATCGCACAGCGCTCAACCAATCGCGTGCTCCCTCTCAGTCATATCCGCCACCCGGCTCTGCCGAGCAGACGACGCAGCCGGGCAAGAGGAGAGTAATATTGATGTGTATCACTGGGTCGCTGAGAGTCGCGACAGCAGCGCGCGCGGCTAGATGAAGACAGCCACACACTGACACACAAATGTCTCACGCGCCCGCACTGACTGTCCCAGGACACGCATGAATTCGTCGCAGATGGCACGGTGTGACCTGAGTTGAATGGGCGAGGCGGCATTGTCACCAGAGGGGTCTGCGGACATTCTTCACGCGGAGAGATTCGTCATCAAAGAGTCTGTGAGCGTGGCAGACGGCTTTGCCCTCTGAGTGCTTGGCGCGCGAGCATTTTTGTGATCTATCGTGTTTACGCACGTGCGTTGTAAGGTCGTGAGCAGATCCTCGTAGGCCCTTGTTTTCGCTCGTTATGAGAAAACGGGAAAATTGGGAAGTATGTGTCTGAGTGGAACTTCAGAAGTGAGGGCGGAGTAAGTTTCCATGTCGTCCGCGTGTAAAAACACGCGCAACCTTGTTTATTATTCCACGCAAGACGACTGAGCAAACTTGGGGCTGTTTCATGCATGTCGGCATGAACGAACTAACAGTTACTCAAGGCGGGAAAACGGACTGACTGGCGAACCTGTCGTCTGCTACACAGGCTGGATGGGATCAGACAGAGTACACGTGCCCGTTGGGTTTGAGCCGGTTACAGCTGCCTGAAGATGTCACGCGTCATGTAATCCTGCAACACTCAGGTACGTGCAGAATTTTGCTTATGCTAACTTTGGCATGGCTGTCAATTCCACAGAAGTCTAGGCGGCGTACTCGTGCAGCACTCTGTAGCTGAGTTATCTGTGTGCCGAAGCGGACAGTGAAGAGTGAAGTCAGTCCAAAGTTGAGTTTGTCAGGAGGATAGGGTTGAACGAATAATCATACGCAGCTTCAAAATCAATTTTTTTAAGTATTGTTCTGTGGGGGCAACACCTAATCAAGCAGAGAAAGTGGTGAGTTTTTTTTCCAGTTTTTTTTTATTTTTTAAACTCATTAACTGTTTTTCAATTTTTAATGAACAGCCACATTACTGGTGTAGAGCGAGTTCGAAGTCAAACTTGTTGAAAATGCACAGAGTTAGATCAGTGTTTGATTGTATACCGCGGCCGATCTTTTTCACCGCAAGAGGGGCCAGCATCAGTGCTATTCGTTAATATCAAAAGCGGATTGCCAGCGGAAACTGTTTGGTGTGCACTCTATCACACTAGGTACCAGGCTGTCATCTGAAGAAACTGGCGTTTCTTTTGTTGCCCTTTTTTTTAAGTGGGGTTTCCGGCGCTGACCTTAAATCTCACCTCAAAGCCAGCGCTTTACCACATAATATTAGGAAAGTAGTTTTAAAGCACATTACTGTGCCGCGGTATAGTCTGTCAGCTGCACCAACCGAAAACAATGCCCCCCTCCCCCCGTCCCTTACCTTTCCCCTCCCTCTCTCTTCTTCTCACTTTCCCTTCTTCTTACTCTCCCTCTCCCCCTCTCCCTCCCTCTCCCTCCCTCTCCCCCTCTCCCTCCCTCCCCCGTCTGTTCATTGTCATTGTTTATTATTATGCTGCCGGTATGCTGTGACAGTATCTTCGCCGTACTATGTTGTGAATGTTCGCAGGCGGAGGCTAGATATATAGGCTTCTGGCCTCTTGCCACCGCCTGAATACTTGTTTGTACAAACTGATCAGCGAAATAAAATCATCTTTAACTCAAATCTCACCTGATACAGACGGAATACACTACGCTACAGAGGACAGTTACGTCAGAGGACAGGCCCGTCATAGCACAATTGCGTTTGTTAAGACAGTCACGTTTAGAGGATAGTCAGGCAGGCTGTTTCCACAATCGGGTAGGGATGACACACCCGGCCTCTAGCGCTGAGACATCTAGCACTGAACCTCACGGCCCCCTTTTAATCTCTCTATGACTAATGCTGTCACCTGCCTACGCCGGTCGCTCTCACACAATGCACGCGCTCACGCGCGTTCGCGTGCGTTCGACTAACGGTATGTCTACCGCTAACAGCGGGACCTGTCTCGGACGACCGCTTCTCTTGTGAGGACGAGAAGTTCAAATACTACTAACTCGACTTCCTAGGACCTCGGTGGGAGTTTGGCTTGAATCAGTGGACAGAGCGTTCATTTCCGAATTCACGGGTCTGATCGGTTTTTTTTTGGTGTGGTTTTGATTTTTAATGAATTTTTTTTTTCTGACAAGGAGTGGGTTGCTGGCTATTCCATTTCCATCCTTCAAAAGTGAATCGGTTTATGACCGATGTACGATGCGGATATACCCCCCCCCCCCTCCTTGTTTTTTTTTTTTTTTTGCTTTTTAACTGTTCCAACTCTTCACCAACTCCAGTGGGTATTCCTCCCAGGTCGTGGGTGGAATCCACGGAGGGCTTGGTAGCTGGGACAATCTTTTCTTACGCGTGATGATGAGGATGATGGTGTGAGTGATGCTATGGAGGTCGATGTGGTTTAGGACTGCGTGACAGGGCCGCATTCCACACTTCCAGTCATAAATATCCCGGCATTAACCAGGCCCGGGAACTACGGCACCTGCGCCGCCTGCCGGACTTGTAATCATCCACATCGTGAGATGTGTCATAACACAAAGAGGCACCCGTATAGTGGATGAGTCTCCCCGTTGGCCCCATAGCACGCCTGCTCTGGGTAGAAGCCGACCTAGATCAGAAATATCCCGCTTGCCTCGGCTGGGATTCGAACCCGGGTCTCCAGATCCATATAGTCCGAAGTGCAAACCACTACACTACAAGTGGCAGTAAGCCCTAGCTGCCTCTTGAATCTGAAATGTTGATTGTCGCAAGGAAAGGTCTCACTGTTGTCCGGCGTCCCAAAGAACGGAGAGAGAGCCTACCAGGAACCGTGGTAGCGTTTTAGCGGTGCCGTCAATGTCAGTGGCAGAGGGTCGGTTGAGCGAGTGGGTAATTGTTATTTGTGGAGATCGATGCACTTGTTTATCAGCAGGAACCCGGGCCGACGCTCGACACATAATTCGCTTTTCCAGTGTAAAGCAACTAAGAAGGGGAAGGGGTGGGGGGGGGAGGGAGGGAGGGGGGGGGGGGGGGACAAGAGGTTCGATATTATTAGTACTTGCAAACTGGACTGTGGGTTGATACAGAGAACAAGATCTGCTGGTGAGCGGGATACTGGGGCCAGATGCCTATATTATGGCCTCCGCCTGTGAACATACACAAGGTAGTACGGCGAATACTGTGACAGCATACAGCATAATAATAATATTAATGAAAAGACAGGAGAGGAAGGGAGAGAGGAAGAGGGAGAGTAAGAAGAAGGGAAAGTGAGAAGAAGAGAGAGGGAGGGGAAAGGAAGGGCGGGGGAGGGGGAATTGGTTTGGATGGCCGCCTAGCTGACAGACTACCCGCGGCACAGTAAGTGCTTAAAACTACTTTCCTAATAATTATATGGTAAAGCACTAGAGGCTTTTTATGATAAAGTCATGCACATATTGGAAGACTGTGGTGTTTTGATACTGGTGTTTGGACCACTTGGTAGCTGGGTCAGGTTGCTGTTTGCATTGTGAGGACTTCTGTAAGCCGGCCTGTTCATACGGCGCTGTTTCCACTCGAAAGACCTACTGACTGATTAAAGATACATTCTGAAGGTCTTCTAAGCTCATAGACCGACCCAGGCTTATACCTGCGGTGGCAAGACCATGATACCATTTAGATATGTGCAAAATATGAACCATTTGGAGGCTGTCGTTGCTAAGGCACGAGCCAAAACGTGCGCCTAAACACGTGCCTGCCTCCCACTTCACTTGCAAGTGAAGTGACGCGTTTGTATGAAACAGACTATAGCTACGGCCAAGTGGCCGTCTCAGTGCAACTCGCACGTGGTCGCTGGCGGACGTTACAAGTTTACACAGCTCTGTAACTGATACACTTTGTGATGTGGGTGGGTGGGTGTTTGGGAGTTCAACGTCCTTTTTTCCACCACGCATGGGTGATATCAAACAGACGGCGCAACTGACAAGAAAAGATCCAGATCTCCCAAAAGTGTTTGAGGAACTCCAAGATATCTTTTGGACTCATGTTCTGAATTCCTGTATGATCCAGGAATGGATGGGTGTTGGGGGAGGGGGGGGGGTTGATATGAACAGGACAATTCTACTTCGGAATTAAAAACAAGAAGTGTGTCCCAAGTCAGTCAGTTCAAGTCGCGACTGTGAGTTTAAATATTTTGTGCTGATCCCCCCCCCCCCCCCCCCCCTTTGGCTTCATGTTCTGTGTAGTGAAAAAAGGACGTTAAAACCGCAGCCAACAGACCAATCAACCAACAAATCAAGAAAAACAAAAAATCAAACAAACAACAACAACAACAACAAAAACCATGAGAGTGAGACTGAGTTCTCACCAGAAAGAAGGAACATGCAGCACGCGAACGCAGAAAATAGAAAAACAAAACAAAACAACACACAAGACAGACTAGATTCCAAAGTGGCCACCAGTGAGCAGTTTTCCCTTTTCCCGTGCACTGAGGAGCTCTTTTCGTTCTGATGAATGCTGCAGTGTGCACCCAAATCGATTTCGGAGGAGGATTTGGCGCACGCAAGTGTACGTACAGCCACAACAACATGTCGTTTTTATCGACTTTACCTCGGCCATTTGTGTTCTTCCCCCCCAAAGGAGAGCGCTCCTGTCGCTTACATCACTTAGTGTTGTTCGCGACAGTAATGCTATTGTGAGCGGGCGCTCAAGGAGTGGCAGAGCTTATTGAACGCCCCACTGAGGGATGGATGAAAGCTCTTTCACGTGTACAAGGTGCTTTTTGCTTTTCTTTTAAAGAGAACCGCGGACTGTTGTTTAGCGTGCTCGGGTCATGAGTTTGAATCCCGGCTGGAGCCAGATATATTTGTGTTGGCCTTTTCTTGTTGCCCTGTGTTTGATATCAACCATACGTGGTGGAAAACGACGTTAAGCTCCCAAACCTTGTTATTTAACGTCTTCAGGTATTGTCACTCGTGACCCTAATGCATGTAATAATGTGTATGTTATAATAGGTACAATTATACCATTCCTTAAAATTTCCAAGTACTTAGTTTCGTTTAGTTTAGCATTCTACGTGACAACACATGAATGTTTTTTCCTGCACATTATTGCAATTTTTTTTTCAGTTCTCTACTTTGCAAACGTCAGCAAAATTAATGACTTTTTGTATACTGCATCGGGGAAAACCAAAATCTCCCGTAGGTTCTGAGGCCGCGAAACGTGAAATGTTGAGGAGGCCAGCAATGTTTGGGGGAGCCGGGGTGGTCGAATGGTAGAGCGTTGGACTTCTAATGCTCGGGTCGTGAGTTCGATCCCGGCTGGGGCCAAATCTGTGTGCTGGCTTTTTCATCGTTGCCCCGTCTTTGATATCACCCTATGTGGTGGAAAAGGACGTTAAACCCGCAAATACCCACACCCACCCAACACCCACCCACCCAGCAATGCTTGGATCGTGTGGGGGTGTATCTTGTGAGTGTACTGAGGGTATGACCGTATTGAGTAGGGGAAAAATCTAGGTAAATCTAGATAATGCAAACAGAGTGTATTTGTACAGGCCAGGAATATAGATCTGAAAACTACACTCACCGTTCGCGCGCATAGTGACGCCCGCACGCACGCACGCACACACACACATGAAAAATGCTTTGCGTGTGTGTGTGTGTGTGTGTGTGTGTGTGTGTGTGTGTGTGTGTGTGTGTGTGTGTGTGTGTATTCAACAGGAGGTACCGTTGCTCTTGAAGTAAGAAAAAGCTCGAGGCACTCAAATGAAAGACGAAAGACAGGGGGCAGGTGGAATAACATGGCCATGGCCGTTAGTTTTTCTGTGATAAAACCAGCCATAGATCTTTTTCTTCATCAAAGAATATCTAAACATGCAAAAAGGCCACTCGGGAAAGCGGGGGTTAAAAACCAACTTTTAAAAAATTCAGCCGACAAACCACTAAAGATTCTATCTTTATAACCAAATGCATAGTTACAGCATCAGGATTTCGTTGTGTGTGTGTGTGTGTGTGTGTGTGTGTGTGTGTGTGTGTGTGTGTGTGTGTGTGTGTGTGTGTGTGTGTAACTGATTCCACACTCTCTCACACACACATCTCACCTTTAACTTACGATCACTCGCACGTGAACACCTGCACTCTCCTATGGACCCTTTTTAACTAATAACGCAGTGAAATACAACGGCAATTCAGACTGTAATGTAATACTGGTAACTAAAACTACATCATAGGAGCGTTTGAATAACCCTGTTATCTATGTCTGTGACATGGCTCTATTTGAATGCCATGTTTGTTCATGTATGTTCAGGTTTTTTGAATAAATGCATGACCGCCTGTTTGTCTTTGTTTCTGTATAGTACGTGTTTGAGTATACATGTACCCAAAACAGAATAACATTTTTTAACTATGTCATAGGAGTAATAAGTAAAAAGTCAGGATTAAGCATTACTGAATAAAATTTACCTTTATTAGAACCAGGCGGCGCCGGACTATCACGGCCTTCACCCCCAACCCCTGCTCCTCTGTCTGCCTAATTTGCACAGTACCGTTACCATCAGATCTTGATAACATCTACAGCAACCCTCCAGAACAACATCTAGATCATCTGGTAGACGGGGGGACGTCACAGATAACGACCAAGAATTCGTCCCCCCTCACACAACCACACCATCCGTCAGTCCCGTGCTGCGTTCAGAGAGACGCCAACGCACGCCGCATCTGCCCAAAGTTAATGAAGACGGGATCCATTAACAGCTCGGAAGGGATTAGGTGCAGCACCTCAGGGACGCGGCCCAGACCTGGTGGAGGTGATCTGACAAACTGACCGCTGTCTGGTGGGTCATTCGTCAATCCCGGAACCTTGGCTTGGCTCTCTGTGGATGGGTGTAGTGGGCTGGCTTCGGACGGTCAGGCTATAATTGAAACACCTGCTGCTGTAATCCTGTAAGATCTAGTGTGTGCGATGTGCAGTCTTTTGCTTTAGTGCTGTAATTCCCTGGTAATCGTCGGTTCTACGGCCGAACAGTCCGGACAGATACAATTTGCTCAGACCGTTCTAATCTTAGACCTTCTCATTTACTGAGTGGTGTGTCAGTGTACTTCTAGGATATCTTAAGGTGGATAAAGCCTTGACCATCACTTGATAGTACACTAAGTGAATGGTATCATATACCCCCGTCCCCCCGCCTCCTAGCCGGGTGATTGCTTGCATGGTTAGTTGGTTGGCTGGATGGCTGGTGGGTTTGTTGGTCTGCATGCTATGGTGATTATGTTTGTTTAGTTGACTGGCTTGTTGGTTGATTGACTTAAGGAATGAATGCCTCCGTTTTGCGATCAGACTGATAAGGGTGATGTCAAAGACGAGACAAGGAGGAGGAAGAGGAGGAGGAGGAACTGATTCAAAGCTAGCAGATTTTTGGTTTCCAAGCCAGAAATCGAAGTCAACTGAGACTGACAACACGTGTATCACTGGTCACTGTTTGACAGCTCAACGCTTTGCGGGCCAAACCAGCTCCGTTTCACCTTCCGCAATGATTCGACTGTTGTTGATGATGACGATGATGATGATGATGAATACAAGGGTGGGTGGGTTGGTGTTTGGGAGTTTAGCGTCCTTTTCCACCACGTACGGGTGATGTCAAAGACGGGGCAACGAGAAAAATGCCAGCAGAAAATATTTGGCCCCAGCTGGGATTCGAACTCACGACCCGAGCATTGGGAGTCCAACGCTCTACCATTCGGCCATCCCGGCTCCCCGATGATGAATACAACCGCGACGTGACGGACGATGTCGACAACGATGATCGGACAATGATGATGATGCATACTACTGCTATTGTACACTGCGCTTGATTTGACGTACGACCTCCTTGAAGATTTTGAATTGTTGACTGACGTTTCCACACGCGCATCATTTTCGTTGCGCTGACGAGTGGGACATGCTGATGGCGGAAGATAAACAACACAGACAGGGGAGGCAGCCCATGTATCACCCCCACGCCGGTATCACCGCACGCCGAACGTAGATCATCCCTGGTGGCTCACCGGTATCGGCATAACACCTTGAATGTGTGCCCATGGCTAATGGGCCGAATGTGTAATATTGGGTGTCTGGATTGTCTGGAGGCAGCTGGACTGGGGAGGCGGTTGGGGGAGTGGAGGGGAATGGGGGGGGGGGGGGGGATGAGGAGGGGTTGGGGAGGGTAAGAGGGTGTCATTTGCGATCGTCATAAAGTGCCGAGATTAGTTGTGGTATTAAGGAGTAGACACAACATAGAGCACCGCAAACACGGTCGACGAGTCTAGAACGAAGAGCACTTAATCTTGCTGTTAGTGGTACACACAGGTCGATCCACTGTAGCAAAAGTGTAACTAAACTAAGCATTGCGTTTAACCCTTGGGAATCCAGAGACCAGGCCGGGTTGGCAGTGCGTTAGAATGCCGATGCTTGGTCTGGAGTTCGGGTTCTGATCCTGGGCTTAGGGAAAAGTGTTGAGTCGCTTTTCCCGTTTCCCAGTCTATCACACTAACGGGATGGTAATGAACGGTACCCCTCCCCCCCCCCCCACACACACACCTTCCCCGACCTAGCCGGCCGCAACGAACCAGCAAATACAGGGTTGTTGTTGTTGTTGTTGTTGTTGTTGTTGTTGTTGTGTGTGTGTGTGTGTGTGTGTGTGTGTGTGTGTGTGTGTGTGTGTGTGTGGAGGAGGCTGATCTATTGGCTTAGTGGAGCCGGGGTAGCCGAATGGTAGAGCGTTGGACTCTCAATGCTTGGGTCGTGAGTTCGAATCCCGGCTGGGGCCAACTATTTGTGCTGGCCTTTTTCTCGTTGGACCGTCTTTGATACCACCCTTATGTGGTGGAAAAGGACGTTAAAACTCTCAAACACCCACCCACCCATTGGCTTAGTTGTTCACTATTTTCACCTGTGTTTGTGATTCCGGCTATTCGCTGATTCGCCTTATTTTATGTTTCAGGTACACAACTAACTGCAGCCGCGATCGTCTGGGATGTACCTTACAGCCACCCCCTCGGATACTATAAGATCTGATTTCAGTTTGACAAACCCAGTAACTCCGCTAGTATTTAGGTGAACCATTATAGTCCTACTTCTGTTCCAACTAATCGCAGATGACTCAACCTTCAGCTGTAAAGTGACACCAGCACATCAAGTCTTGTGCAGCTGCCATCAGTTTCATTATCAATATCGGTAAACACATCAGTCTGCGATGACTGACACCTCTGCTCCAACAATGCAAATCCAGTCAGTTCCCTATACCCCGTATGCAAAAACCACCCTTCGTTAACTAATGAGGACTCGTTGGCCATCTACCAGGCTAATCAAGCAACGGATCATCAACACTGCACGGCGGTCAAACTGCAAAGGTACCGTACGTTACGGCTGCGAGTACTGACTGATGAGATCGAAAGCCTGCCCGAGATCTACAATATTCACAGCATACGCTTGATACACGTCGTGCGGCAGTTTGTGTGGCCCACGTAGCGCCGATCGAGGAGAGGACAGGACAGCTTGTGATGCAGTGCACGTGCTAACCGCGTCCTCGCGGCTCCTGCTGGAGAGAGCGAGCGAAAGAGCGAGAGGGTGGTGAGAGCGAGAGAGAGAGCGATCGCGACTCGCCGTGATGAGTTATGCGCGCGCTGGTTTAGAAAACCATTTACACGCTGCTGATGGTGAGCGTGGCTTTTTCTCCCTGGCCGCGAAGGTTTTATAGTGTGGATCGGTTTTTGTGCTGATGCTTTTTGCAGCTGTTTTATACCTGTTTTTAGTGCTTGTACCATGTTGCACTAATTGCTGTAGCTCCGTTTGCAAAGACCATCAGTCAGGTTAAACTCGCGTTGGCACTTAGCTGGGAAACCGTCATCTGTCAGCACTGGGTTTGGATCAGTGTGTATAGAGTGTTTATCGTACAGTTTTATTCACGCGCTGGATAAACCAGAGTCATAATCGGTTTGTCGAATTTGGTTTACCATACCGTGCGATGATTCTTCTTGTCAGTGTTGCGCGGTGTTGAAAAGCGCTAAACTGAAAAACAAACAAACAAACAAAAAAAAAACCAAAAAAAACGTTAGGAAGTGTTATGGTGAAAGTGCCGGAACTCCGGTTTGGTGACAAAAATGGTGACAGAAAATTGTTCTAGGTTTTCGTCTGAGACTGCCGTTTTACCGTCCATCATGATGTTGGAAAGGAACAGTGATCACACAGTGTCTTTGGCTGTGGCCTGAAAAAGCCATACGTTGCTGACTGCCGGGGACGGAAGCGTTGTATCATCGTAATCACCAGCCATGATGATGTTGGAGGCGATGGAGGACGACAACATGAGCAGCGACTGCGACTCGGACGGCGGTGACGGCGACGGCCGCGGCGGTGGTGGCTGTGGTGGTCTCTTCGGGGGTCTTGGGGGGCTGGTGACCGGCAGCAACGGCCTCAGCGGGGGGCTGTGGCGACCTTCAGCTCAACCGGCCGACCCCTGCTACCGTTGTGGGAAGAGGGTCTACCCCGTGGAGCGCGTGGACGTCGGGGTTCTCTTCCACCGGCGCTGCTTCAGGTGCAGGACTTGCGGTCTGCAGCTCACCCTCCGTACCTTTCACTGGGATCAGGGTGGCCAAGGTCAAAACCAAGGTCAAGGTCAGAACCATTATCAAGGTCAAAACTCCGTATCGAGTTGTTTCTTCTTCGGGGGCGGCTCTCCTCCCAGTGGACAGGGAGGGACGCCGCAAGGTAGCCCCGGCAACGGGAATCGTGTCAAGGACGGCAGGGAGCAAGGTGAAGGTTCAAGGACGAGTAAAGCGGACGTGTATTGCAATGTGCATGTGCCACGTGCGGTGGGTCGGATTGACGGGGATGCGGTGGGCATCAAGCAGGCTTTGTCCGCACCCAGACGAGGACCCAACAGCTGTGATCAGGTCAGTAAATTTACATACTCTTTTAGGTGTGTGTACGTGGAGTCATTCCGATTTGGTTTTGTCGAGTCTATGGACATTGTCAGTACACGTATTGATTTTTGAACTTGAGTGAAATTTTGTCGGTGTCCCTTGTGTGTGTGTGTGTGTGTGTGTGTGTGTGTGTGTGTGTGTGTGTGTGTGTGTGTGTGTGTGTGTGTGTGTTGGGGGTGGAGGAGGTGGTGGGGAGATGTTGGCGGGGAAGTGGAGCCGTCTTATCATTACTAATAAGTGAGCCTGAACGGTAAATTGGATTTTCATTTGGTTTAAATTCAGAATCATAACTGACCATATCACACATCACACATGCGAATTTTTCAAGGCATTCTTTTTGTACGTAGATGCAGAGAGAGAGAGAGAGAGAGAGAGAGAGAGAGAGAGAGAGAGAGAGAGAGATTCGCACGCACGCACACGGACGGAAAGCCGCGCCCGCGACAAAGGAGTCAAGTGGCCCTAACTCCTGAGCTCCATAATTTTGTCGTTTCAATCGATCCCAGCTTGCTCCGGGCTTCCGGTGCTATGACGTCATTGTCTTTGCCCGTCATCGCCCTTTGTTCCGTCCTCAGGTCGCGCGCTACCTGTCTGAGTCACCTGCCCTTGGCGCACGTTCAGCGCACGCGCCGTGAATGGGGGCAGGAAATGTCGTCTGCAGCGCTGACAAGAACAGGCAAGATGACTTAATTGGGCGTACCTGTCATGCGCGCATAGAGGCATTTACAGTTATGAATGGCCCTTTGGTTTGGAGGGAGATTACTGTAGTCTTTGACTTGAACTCCAGGATGGATTCTGTTTAGAAATTGGTTGCGCTTAGAGCGGAGAGTGAATACATAAGGTAGACAATCATGCCGATCGCAGACCTGCATATACTACTAGTACTATCTCCCGATATGAGGCTTCTAAAAGTTAACTTGTTGCATCGAGACGTGTACTTCTCTTCTCTCCGTTTTGTCTTGTTTTCTGGGGAAATTATTTCTAGCACGTTTGCGTTTGTTTGAGCGCGGTCGTAGCAGGTTTTCCCCTCATTGTTCCCGTGTTTGCTATCACCGTTATTTGGTAGAAAAAGACGCAAAACAAACAAACAAACAAACACCCCCCCCCCCCCTAAAAATACAAAACAACAACAACAAAACAACAAAAACCCAAACAATATAAGTACAAAACAAACACAAAACAAACGCAAACGAAACAAACGCAAACGAAACAAACACAAAACGAGCAACAACCAACAGCAACAACAACAACAAAAACCCAAGCAAACAAACCAACAACAACAACGACAACACCCCCCCTCCCCAAACAACAACAACAACAACACACACACACACACACACACACACACACACACACACACACACACACACACACACACACACACACCAAAAAAAACAAAAAACAAGAAACAAACAATCACTAACAACAAAACAAACAACAACAAAAACAACCAACTGTCCCGAGCACCAGCTAGAAAACATAAACCAAATTTCCCGAATAGAATTCCAACACAAGAAACACCGATACAGAACGACAATAAGTGAAGCGGGTTGTAAGGGGCGGGGGATTGAGGAAGGGGTGTAGTGTGTATTTAAGTAAACACGAAGAGAGAGAGAGAGAGAGAGAGAGAGAGAGAGAGAAAACAAAAACAGGGGGATTTTCCGACACCCCGCCACCCCACCGCGCGTCCACCCTTGCTTGACAACAGCGAACAACGACCTCAGCCACGAGAACCCTTGTCTGCATGGGCTTCCTTGGTGACACACCGGTAGAACAATAGAAGACAGCACTGGCAGGGTGACGCTTAGTCACCGGCAGGGAAACGCTCTTCTTTTCTTTCATCTCCCCCGACAAGCGCTTCGCTTCTTTCTTCATCCTGTTGTATATTGATTGGTTTCTAACCGCTGCCTTCTCTCTCTCTTTCTGCTCGCCTAAAGCGCGTTTTACTACCATCGGCATTATTTTTTTTTTCTTTTGTCGCCTGCCGTCACAGGGGGGTAGCCTAGATGGCGTAGAGTGTTTCTGATACCGCTACGATTTCAAAGTTTTCTTTACGATTCTAAACTTTTATTACAAATCCGATTTGAAGATTTCTCTTGCTGTCGCCACGGGGATAAATCACGATGGCGGAGTGCTTTTTTTTTCCAATTGTGAGTAGCACTGGAAACACTTCTTGGATTTCAGTTTGTGTGCAAGAAAGGGGCCGTTTATCGGCCAGAAAAACGACTTTCACTAACACAATACTGCAACGTAACGACGAGTACTAAGCTCATATAAAAAAAAAACCAAAACAAAACAAACAGACAAAAAAACAAACAAACCCCACATTACATCACCTGAGAGCAACCGTCGGGATTTGATCATAACGTTTAAATCTATTTTACTTTTATATTTTATATCAAGATATTTAATGACTGTGTTTTCTTTATGTGTCAGTGACAGAGCATACTTATGTGAGTCTAAAGACAATTTTCTGTTTTAGATTTTATTTCTTAAACAGACAATGAAATATTTTGAATTTGATTTGAAATTTGAAAAACAAAATGATTCAAAGATTCGGGCGGAAACAATTCCGCCGTCTTGCTTACCCCCCGTGGTTGTGGAGCATTTCACTGCTCATTTGCCGTTTTATCGTGGCCTGTGCGGGCCGTATGAAAGCGCACACGTTTGAAGTTTATCACGGTAGTCAATGTATTGAACGGTACTGTTTGGAGAGGTTTGTGTCGTAGCTGAAAGTAAACTTGCGGTTAGACTGAACACAAAAGATTGAAATGGAGGTGGCTGAATGTTTGCCGTTGTCAGACTTTCAGCATGTTTGCATGGATGTTTGAGGAAAATGCTGATCAGTTGTGAACAAACCCCCCTTCTCTCTCTCTCTCTCTCTCTCTCTCTCTCTCTCTCAGATCATGGCGGTTGTTTTATTTCAGTTTATGGCAACGACAGCTATGACTGAAAATTTACTGTTTGATGTTAACTACCGTCGTAAAATAAAGTTTCAGCGCGTCATTACTCTCTCTCTCTCTCTCTCTCTCTCTCTGCATGGAAGTCTTCTTGTAGCGCTATACAAATGGCCAATCATCATCATCATCATCATCATCATCATCATCTCTGGTAGGGGGTTGCATATTCTGGTTAATAAAACAAAAACCTTTTGGATTGCTGTCATTTCTCTGTCTAGCACACATTATTCATGCAGTCACCCAGACCACTCCCTCCTACTGCCAGACAACTGGTTAAGATTGTGGTTGGGGACGGGGGGGGGGGGGGGGGGATGGGCATCCGGCTTTTGCATCAGGCATGCACCACAACACCGGGACACGCACGGTTCGTCTGCCGAATATAAAATATATCGTGTGCGATCGTTACGGTATACCTGGGCGAAGAACCGCTCTGCTGTGGGCATCATGCAATCTGTTCGCTGTATGTAAACTTGACGCCACTCAGACACCTTAACTCTCTCTATGCTGAGGTACTACCCGTCTGTGGGGGGAGCCGGGATAGCCGAATGCCGGATAGAGCGTTGGACTCTCAATGCTCGGGTCGTGAGTTCGAATCGCGGCTGGGGCCAAATAGTTTGTACTGGCCTTTTTCTGGTTGCCCCGTCTTTGACATCACCCTTACATGGTGGAAAAGGACGTTAAACTCCCAAACACCCACCCCTACCCATCTGTGGCCCTGACGTTCACAACGCTTGGCTGCAGTGGTTCCATTTGTGGGATCTCTAACTTTCTTGTTTTGTTCTCAATCACGGAACTACATACGCTCCTAGCAAAACGGGTTTGTACCAACCAAAGGAAAGCAACCATCTTTTTAGTATGCCACTGGAAAAGACCCTCAGCGTAGAGAGAGTTAACTAGCGTGGCCTACGCTGTGGGCTGATTGTTTGCTTTGTTCGGCCTAGAGTTCCACCGAAGTGCAGTTCCGAGTATCAATGATTATCCAGGACATCCTGGGACACGGTGTGAACTAATAGCGGAGCTTCCTGTGGTTGGTTGGTTGGCGATAGATGTCCTGTTTTACCCCGCAACGACAACGAGGAAAAGCCCAGCGCAGTTTGCTGGCTGCAAGTCGGGACTAGTGTAGAACTCATGCCGCGAGTATTGTATGTTGTTAGTCCAACGTTCGGCTATTCTGCCTGTCATGGTATGTCCAGCTTTTATCATACAAAATAAAACAAAACATACAAACAAAACAAGAACAAGAACAACAACAACACTGAACACTCAAAACAACAACAACAGCGACGAACAAAAACAAGAAAAACAACTACAGCGACAAACAAAACAACACACACACACACACACACACACACACACACACACACACACACACACACACACACACACACACACACACACACAACAACAACAACAACAACAACAACAACAACAACAAAAAGACAAAACAACAAACCAAACAAACCCCCAAAAAACAAAAACAAAAAACAAGTGAACAAACCTACGTACTAGTACGAATGAACAAAAGATCGAACGAACAGACCTTTTTGGCGATACTTGTTGATTAGGGTTAGGGTTTTCTCTTTAAAGATAGTGCGCAGAAAGAAATAATATAAAATCGTGCAAGAACTTTTTTTTTAAAGAGTGTTTCTCCACAGATTTGAACAACGGCTGTTCATTCTTGCATACGACAAACTAACTGCATCTTGTCCAAAACAAAAGATTTTCTTCCGGTAGAACTCTCCACCATACGCAGCCACAAACCGGGGTCAGTTGCGCGTACGCAATAAATGCCGCGGCCACTTCTACACTCATTAACTGAGAGTGTTCCAAAGGTAATCGTTTCGCTAGGCGGTAATTTCGCATGCTCAGTCTCTACTTGTACTGTAACAGGAGGGAAAGTGTGAGAGAGCAACTATTAGCCATCATCCTGCCTTCAGCAGTTAGACAGCTCTTTCCTGTGAAACACTCGCGCCTCACATCTGGGTGCACCACGTCACTAGCCGACGGTGCTTCAAATTATCTCCCGCCATTGTTAAAAGGGGACGCTACTCCGGGTGCCGGTAATGGCCGAACTGTCTCGCACCTCGGAATTACAAAGCTTGCGAATCAGCCGTCAGATCAGAGAAGGAGTATTTGTAAACCCTGGCTGAATTATGGGGCAGAAAATCACCGCATAGCGCAAACACGTAATTACACTTTGCACAGCGCCCGCGGGCAACGTGCATTTCTCCCCAAAGTAGGGTCGTGGTGACTTTCAGTTGGGGAAGGAAGGAAAGACTATGACTGTGTTGACAGCTAATAGACAAGGCTCCAGTGAGAACAGAGAATGTTGCGGAGAATAGTGCCCGAATAACAGTGGCTGTATATATGCGTGCTCAATGTATGTCGACTTGTTCACACTGATTTGCAGCATGATTTCGACACCTCTAGCTTAATGATACGAAAAGCGATAGAAGGAATTGCACACAGGTGTACAAAAACTCTGTTAAAAGATCTTTCCTTATCTATCTAAAAAAAATCAATAAGTGAAGGCAGTTAGAAATGAGGACAAAGGGGAAAAAGAGACAGACGCCGGATGAACTGAAGAAAGAAATCAAGGAGGATTTGAGAGAGAGAGAGAGAGAGAGAGAGAGAGAGAGAGAGAGCATTACTGCTCTAATCATTAAAGGAACAAAGCAAAAAAAAAAAAAAAAAAAAGCTAAGCTCCCAAACGGAAAACAACGGAAACTGCAATAAGATTAAAGATGCGAGTGACTTATGAGAGGCTGTTACACGCTCTGCGATTCGCTAATTTGCTCGCGCGGCATGCCGGGAGCGTGGGGGCGCCACGTGCTGGTCGTTAAGCTGTGACGTGATGGCACGTGACGACCCGTTTAGGGAGTGATTTCCATTGAACTGTGTTTACTGTTTTGTGGAGGGGGTGAAATGGTCCCTGCTTCTGGCCTTTTCGCTGCCTGACACCGCCTAGTGCAATTTCCAACTGACTCAGTTCCAGCCAATGGCGAAGGCTATTTCAGAATTTGAAACTGGGCCTCTGGTTCCAACCAATCAAAAGCAAAGTACATTTACACGTTTGTGATTTTTTTTAAAAACTCATAATGCATTGTTGTTTCAGACAACGGTTGCTCAAGGAAGCAAACGCAAAAATGACCTTGATTTGCAGCAGCATCTTAGTCTAATTCAAAAAGTTCAAAATCAGTATGTAGCCTGCAGAGTACAGTATCAGCAGCAACAACATTAACACATTTCGTACCGCTTTCTTGACTCTATTTCGGCTTTTGCCCTGTATGCAGAAATCAGACAAAACTAACGCTTTTTTGAAGGCTCTAATTGCAGCAAACACGAGTGTAATCAAAATGGCACACTCATACTAAGCCAAATTTAAATTAATTGTGATGTTTTAATGACCCCACTTGTGCACAACCCCAAACTTACTTGGTAGTAATTGAGTTAATGACAATAAAAGCAACAGCACCAAATCAGAGCGACCAGAACAAGAACACTGAGCAAAATTGATTCGACATACGTATTTGAATACTTGTAATAGTATTATATTTTATATTTTAAAGCAAACAAACAAACAAACAATAAACACTTCATGGAAATGGGGGTGGGGGTGGGGGGGGTGGGGTAACGTCCTTTTCCACCACTTTCAGATGATATCAAAGGCGGGGCAACGATGAAAAAGCCAGCACAAATATTTGGCCCCAGCCGGGATTCGAACTCACGACCCGAGCTTTGGAAGTCCAACGCTCTACCATTCGGCCACCCCGGCTCCCCATGGAAATAGGGACATAATGCTCAAATTTGGTTCACACGTAAAGACATTTTTCATCACTGACTACCCTTACACCTCGTTACGTTCAGTCTCATACACTTCGGCAACAGGGTTTAGACTTAATGCTCAAATTTGGTTCACACGTAAAGACATTTTTCATCACTGACTACCCTTACACCTCGTTACGTTCAGTCTCATACACTTCGGCAACAGGGTTTAGACTTAAAGATCTTCAGATAAAGGCTCACCACAAAGATATGACTGACAACAACAGCTCTGCGCATGCGTACTCTCCTTAGTCTTGTCGGAGGATGTTGGGAGCAGCCAAAACGGCACGCCGTTACAAAATTGCGACCACACGCAGAAACCGCTGAGATATGATTTGTGTTGGGCAATCGGACGCAGCCGTGGAAATTCCTCCTCGGAGACGAACAGTCATTTCGAGACGAACTCCTAGTGTGCATGCACGTGCAAACATCGCAGGATATTCCGTTTGAAATGCAGACTGGAGAGAGAGAGAGAGAGAGAGAGAGAGAGAGAGAGAGAGAGAGAGAGAGAGAGAGAGAGAGAGACAGACAGAGTTTGTGTGTGTGTGTGTGTGTGTGTGTGTGTGTGTGAGAGAGAGAGAGAGAGAGAGAGAGAGAGAGTGTGTGTGTGTGTGTGTGTGTGTGTGTGTGTGTGTGTGTGTGTGTGTGTGTGTGTGTGTGTGTGTGTGTGAGAGAGAGAGAGAGAGAGAGAGAGAGAGGCATGCTTCCAAAATCATAATTTTCGCTCTCTGCTTTTAATCTTCCGCACGCGAGTGCAACGTTTCCGTAAATTGAAACATAGGTTGCACCGCGCATTACGCCACATCACCCGCTGAGCCACAGCGAAAGGCACCGCCACACGACAGAGACTGGGAAAACAAACGTTTACTGGGAAACCTATTATAGGAATAGAATTCACAGATGTCATAACAGACGTGCGTCGGATGGTTTTGGTTCCGGGGGTGCGCGGAAGGAGGAGAATCTTTTTTTTTTTTTTTTTTTTTTGCTTCTGAAATTAGTTTTGTGCATGATGAGGTTCTTGCGGAAACAGATTTATCTTGCGGATGATACAAGACCCAC
>JACVVK020000008.1:4780000-4807500 GCA_018292915.2 Batillaria attramentaria | reverse complement strand
GCCCGCTACACGTAAAACAACGACAGACGAAAAACAACAACAGCAGCAACAACAACACCAACAGCAAATTAGTTATAGGTCATGGTTGCCTCTGTGGCACCGTGGGGGTGAGCGGTGGTCTAATAGGTAGCGCGTCGGATTTAGCCGCTGCGCTACTGAACGACCGTCACCAATGTCATGGCGATGAAGCGTGGGTTCGAGCCCAGGTCGAGTTTGTGATAATTATTATATCGGTTTTTTCCTGGCTGCCGGGCTGCTCAGCGGGGGTTTCTCTCCGGGTCATCCGGCTTTCCTCCCCCAGCAAATTTGTAAAAAAATTAAAAAAATAAAAAAGGGGGAAAGATAGGTATTGGGCGACGCGCTTCCCCCGGGGGAAGCAGCCCGAATTTCCCGAAAGGGAGGGACAATAAAGTAGTAAAAAAAACCGCTCTTTTAAACGGGCTAATTCCATATTTGCTAAGGCAGCTAAAACAGTTTCGTTCCTGAGTGCGCCTGTACGCTCGAAATACTCTATCTTGATGATTAGTACAGCTCTGTTACGCGTGGAGATATGTTGAAGAGCCCGTCGTCTTATCGAGGTAAAACGATGACACACAGGCGAACACTTCCTCATGTAGCGAGTTCTTATGGAATGCACGTTGTCTCTCGCTCACAGAAGACACGTGAGCGCGTAGAACAGTTATAACCGAGTGGAGTTTATTACAGCACTTCTCAGGTGTTACAAGCTCTTAATGCGATACAATGTTGTGTACACTTTTGCGCGAACGGTGAATGTGGTCGCCGCGTTATGGACTCGAGTACGCTTCGGTTGGCTCAGTGCCAGCATGGTATCAGTCATCACACCACTTGCCCCCTCAGTGATGAATGTGTCGGGGGCAAGTGGTGTGATGACTGATACCACGAGAACAGATCAAACCGTTCTATGTTCATAGAAATGGAGCAGTTAACAGTCGAAAAACAACGGACTAACACCACCAACAACAACAAATTAACAACACGTCATGGTTGCCCTTGTGGCACCAGACATACAAGCCTACGACTCGTAAAACAACGATGGATTAACAACAGCAACAACAACCGTAGGCCGTTGTTTCCTCTGTGGCACCGTACATTATCATGCCAGCGGTCAGGGACAACATCCACTCCGAGCTCGCAGGTGACCGACACGAAAGATTGGCCAGGCGTGGGACCATACTGGGATCTAAAGAGCCGCCAGGGACCGGTCCCTTTGATCCTGTGTCGGTGCCATGACGGCATGGTACCAACCGACCGAGCACGTGTGCACGTGCCGCACTCGCGCCGTGGGCACGTGAGTTGGGTCTGGTACTCTCTCTACGGGCAAAACAGCCGACTGGCCACTATCAACATCACAGATGTATATTACGCTCGCAGAGGTGTCACAGAGCATACACTAGGAGGTATATTTTGTTCTGTGGCAGGCTTCCTCTCTGGTGAGGGAAAATGAAACAGGGGACTGGTACCAAGGTTCTGACTACAGGGGTGTGGGGAGGCAGGAGGAAGGGGGGAGAGTGGAAGCCAAGGAAGGGTGAGGGTGTTTGAGTGTGGAAAAGCATCGAGGGGGATGGGGGAGGGGGGGGGGGCGGCGAAACGTTCTAACGAGATGATACCCTTGTTCTTTGATAAAACTGTCAGCACCGATCAAGTGTTCTGGTAATACTGACGTCAAGACAGCGGGCAGTGCGAGGTATTAACCTGTTTTGCAGAGTATGATACGGTTGTTCTTTGATGAATGTGTCGGGGGCAATCGCTGTTGCTTAATAAAGAGCACTTTCGCCTTTTCTGCACTGACCGGCGATGAGACAGAATTCCTGAACAGTTGGACCATAAGATACTATGATTCGCTTTTCCTCATCAAGTCACTATTATTATTACTATTGTTGTTGTTGTTATTATTATTCTCAATTGTTTTAGGACACCTACATGCAATTCTAACTTCCGAAATTTAAATAGCTGAGCTGACCCTTCGCACCACGTGATTGTAATGTGTTCATGTTCAGTGTGTGAAAAAAATGCGTATGATTCACGTGAGCGTGCGTGTTGGGTTCAGTTCGCGGCGCTTTGAGCCGATTCGTGAAATTGGGTAAAGCGCCTATACAATACTCATTATTATTATTATTATTATTATTATTATTATTATTTCGTTGCAGAATAATGACTTCAAGTACAGCGCTAACAAGTCCTGTCTTGCTTTCTCTCATTAACTGATTTCGTTTACTGAGTTAATTAATGGGACGCCGGTCTGGCTACTTCACAATTTAACTTTGGAGTAAAAGAAGCTGTTTCCTTTTTCTTTCAAGATCATGTTTCAGTTTTCTAATCTTCGAGTTGGACTAAAGACAACACCGGCTGACAATGTAACGAAAGCGAAAACAACACCGCTGATCTACAAGCGCTTCAAAGACCCTTTTAATTAGGTTTCCAAGAACCTCAGCATCACAGATGCAGACTATCCTTTTTTCAGATAGAAAAGGAAACGGTAATGACTGCGAAGTGGTTACAAGTTAAGCAAATAAAAGCGACATAAAAGGGGACAGAAACCACTTAACTTTCACAAAGGACGGCACTATTCTTTTACTATTCTTTTCTGTTCTTTTCTCCCACACTTTTTTTTTTCACACACAGTCCATGGTCTTCTGTCACCAAAGGATGGGTGTTGTGATATTTTTACTATTGTTTTCTGGCCCTTTTCTCGCCCACCGTTTGTTGTTGTTGTTGTTGTTGTTTTTCCCCGCGCCGTGTTGAGTTACCTTTTGTTTGTTTGTTGAAGTTATGTCCCATTTGTTTGTGTCCTGAGGAAGGCGAAAGCCGAAACGTTGGCCCGTGCCGTCCTTTGTGAAAGTTAAGTGGTTTCTGTCCCTTTTATGTCGCTTTTATTTGCTATCCTTTTTTTCAGTTCGTTTTATCTTCTCTTTTTGTCAGTGGTGCAGTTGATCAAGCCTCTGCATTGGCAAGTCTTCAAACCATTTTCTGCTTTCCAAGTTGGCCAGCCCACCCGAAGGCGGGTAATATGATTAGGGTGTTCAAACGTGAGCAAACTCAACACCACGGTCATAAAATAAACACAACGATGATACCCAAAGTCGATTAAAGGTGATTTGCACGAAAGCAATTTATGGCGGTAATGGGCTAGGTGTGTGTTAGTAAAACAACAAGGTCTTTGGGTCGGAGGGGGTGGCAGCAACGGCTTTACGGCACTGTGGTCTGTTTCTGGTCTTCAAAGGAGAAGAGGTCTTTGATAAAGGGCGAGTATCCCGCGAACCAATCACGGACGACGAGACACCCTGCGGACCTATCAACTTAGCCAGTCGCTGCACCCGTTTGATCAGCTCTGTTGTAGGTGGCAGTCCGATATAGTCTGGGTAGTGCATTTAAATCATGATGCAGAAAATGAATGTATTTCCAAATGGTGATGACATATTGAGGATGCCATTCGTAAGGTCAAACTGACATTCTGGTCCTCCAAACAACAGTAATACTATGCCACAAGGTTTTCGTTCAGATACTTTGCTGTGTCGACTGTAAGATAAAAGTATTTCAATGATTATTTGAAACGAGAAGAGGCGCGCCTGTGTTACGTACACTGCACGGTCCGTATTACGACAGTCGTAGTGTGGATGGGAGACAAAATGTTTCCAGTTAAGGATAAGAGTTGTGGAAATATTTTTCTGGTCTTGTGTTTCATGATACACTGTCCAGATGTAGGTTAGTGATTAAAAACCAATAATGAGCTGGCGTTCTCTGTGTGTGTGTGTGTGTGTGTGTGTGTGTGTGTGTGTGTGTGTGTGTGTGTGTGTGTGTGAGCTCACTGCAGCTGAATCCGACAGTTCGGACAGGTGTCCGAGAGACAGAGATTTATGACGGAAGATACAGAACAATCGGCAGAACTCATATCAAACCATTCCGAACACCTAAGCTCTTTCCATTACAACTTCATGCCGTTTTTTTTGTGAATAATGTTGATCCTACGTTAACTCGACTGTCCCGAATGAAACCACACAAGCAAACAACACCAGATATCGCACGCTTTTGCGGTATATATGCGTACATTAAGCACCCGATCAGCACTTCCGCTGCTTGCTGGGTCCTAACATCCAAAATGCAATTTTCCGTGTATTCTTTGATTTACCCACTGTGTTGGCCATCGCCTGCCACAAGGGGGCGGTGTACGGGCAACACAAGACATGATCAAGGCCCGCAACCATCTGTCTCATTACAACCCCTGGTTAACCTGCTGGCGAAATGAAGGCGGGGGTTGTCGGCCTTTGAAGTAGCTCTTTTTTGCTTTATTAATTATGATCGGGGAGAGGTGACCCACGGAGGCTTTGGAGGGAATTTAAGGAGCGACTGGAGCTGTGTCGGTACGCTAAGCAACTTACTTTGGGGGTGTTGATCGTTTAAGAGCGGTATGCTTGGAAGTCTGAGAAAGAATGCCCCCGCCAATTTCTGTTCATTAGCCCAAGAGATAGATCTCCGCTTATTTTTCTGCTCTGATCCCAACACGCGGTGGTGAGTTTTAGCGTGGATATATCATCTGCTTTGAAGTGGTTGCTGTAGCTATGAGTGCACTCTGTTTATCGGCTTGGTTCATGGTCTTACGTGGGCAAGAAAATGATACTATCATGTCTGACTCCTTGAAGTTCCCCGTACAGAGCACGTAACAGATTAGGGGAGAGAGTTTTTCGTACGAGCTGAGGTAAGGTGGCCAGCATGTCATTAAAGGTCTGCAATCTCAACAAAAAGTCGCTTTCATTTTTTTAAACTGCGACTCCTGGGACTGTGCATAATGCAGGTAACTCTGTTACAGTTGCAGACTTTTTAGCGCTTCGGAGACCCTTATAAAACCAGAGCGTGAGTTTGCAGTGACTTCACTGTGGTTTTAGTCAGTGAGCGAGACACATCGTTGCAGCGTCTAGCGGGTGTTGTGTGTTCCACGAGAAGACTAGCCACTGCGATCTTTCTCGTTCAATATCAAAACGCAAACTGAGCTGTGAAATCAGGCTGCGCGGCCCTTGGCTCTTATAGCGGGTTTTGGGGACGCTGAAAAACTCTGCAACTGTGACAGAGTTGATTGTTAATTTTGCACAGTCGGATAGTTTTTCAAAAACACGCTGTTTGTGGCTTTTTTTTTTTTTTTTTTTTAAAGAATGCAGATCTTTTATGAGAGATACTGATCGAGGAGGTTGAACTGATCGGGAAAACATAAACGAAGTTCAAAAAGTGGGATGAACACTCAAGCTGCTTACTGAGGAAACCTGTCCGTGCCGGCGTCTTTATCCATGTATCAAGAAATATGTTGGCATGTTCTGTAGCCTGCACACGTGCACTATTGTATTGTGTAACGTGTCATGTACTTTCTGGTTTTGTTGTGATTTCTTTCGTTATGTATTTTTGTATATTTCAGTATGTTACATGAATCATGCATGATGCATTACTTGACATTTCTCCATACCCCAAATAGGGAGAAAGGATTGATAATTATATTTGGACACCAGCCTGTTGTCTCTTTTCTGTTCAGTTGTTTCATCCGACAGTCAATGAACTTCAGCCTTCATAGCAGAGGGTCGTTTACACAAATAATGTATTTGAAACTTTGAAAAGTTTTCTCAAGTTCTTCTCCTTCTTTATCTTCTTTTCCTTCTTCTTCTTCTCCTTCTAAAACTCTCTTCCTGAACTAATCAACCGCATCTACTTTTTGTCGAGACAACGAGAAAGGGGTGGGGGGGGGGGGGCTCATCATGCAAGTATAAAGTTATCTTTCCTAATACTGGAACCCGCACAGGAACGTTTTACTGACAATGTTCCAGTCAGAGGAGATTGCAGCCTCTCTCGCTGCATTCCTCTAGTCATTGAGCTCGTTATCGTGGGCCCGTGACCCGAGACGGGATTACTGGGGAGCGCTGGTAGCACGTGCAGGGTGTCTGGCTGTTACGTCAAACAGCTGTCATGGCGTGAGCAACATGACCTCGTGCATGGGAGCATGGCGTTGATAAACACTTTCAGTCTCGGTGCTGAAGGGATGACGTAACCGCCAGTTGTAGTCTACCTATAGGGTCAGCTGATTGATGGCGTTAGATGATGACGTTTAGGTGTCGATACGAAAGCGGATAATTATGGTCATAGCGATCAACGCGTCGGTTGAATAATAATAATAGTAATTGTCTCAGTCTGTCCTGCTGGCTGGCTGGCGGTTCGTATGTCTGCCTTTTCGTTTGTATGCTCTCTCGGATGTCAGACTAAAAAACTAGGCGTCACCTGACAGTAACTTTTTTTCCCCTAAACATTATTATTCACCATGACATTATATGCACGACTGTTCTCAAACTTATGATTTCAAAAGCTTACTGATACACATAAGGAAGATTTTCATGGCCTGCAGCAAAAAAAAAAAAATAAATAAAAAAAATAAAAAATAAAAAATAAAAAAACAAACAAACAAACAACAACAAAAAAAAACCCTTTTCTTTCTTTTATGCTCATCACATACTAGTACAATCTTACGCTTTTGCACATTCAGCTATACAGTTGACGATGGATCATTGAACACCCTTTTAAAGCTTTTTTCAACAGTGACAGACATCTGACAGTAACTGTTATACTTGTTTCACGCTGCTTGTAGCAGAAGATAGTGCAAACACAAAAATACAACAGTTTTTCAATTTGCATCTCCAGTGTAATAGATTTTACCTTCTCCCCTTCACTCCAAGGAGATTAACGTTAGAATGATAAATCGGCAGGAAAAAAATCGAAAAAATAAAAAAAATAAAAATCAGCAAGTCAGCGAGTAGCAAAGGAAAAGGTATGTGACCAAGATTCTGGCACTTACAAAAGAAAAGTTAAAAAAACAAAAACTAGAACAGTGGCACGGATCCAACATGCCTTAGGCAGTCATCCACGTCCCATTTCATCTTTGCGAAAATGTCTGAGGACTTGCACGTAAGTTTTTTCAGAGAGGAACCACTTTGTCATCTGCACCCGTTTGCGTCAAAACATTTCTCTCATAATCTGTTCCACATACAAGCAATCCCATCTGCTGTTCCCTTTTTCCTAGTACGCCACACACCGTTTCTGGTCCGCACGCTTTTTTTTTTTTTTTTTTTTCCTCCCCCTCTAGCTCCCCGGCTTAAAAACGGCTGGCCGTACGTCAAATTGAATCAATCAATTATCCCTTACCTTTGGCGAGACGGGACAGGCCGAGGCACGGTAGGGACACAGTATTAGCGGCTTCCACGCCCGATTACCTCCCCTGCAGGCTCTGACGGGCTGCACGTGCGAAGTCGACGTCGATCGCGTGCATGGCGATTCTGTGTGTGTGTGTGTGTGTGTGTGTGTGTGTGTGTTTTACTGCTAGAGCATACTTATGTTCTTATAATATGCCTGAGAGAACTATATAAGCTTGTTCTCTAGTCTGGGCGTCCGAGATAGCCGAATGGTAGAGCGTTGGGTCGGGTCGTGAGTCCGAATCCCGGCTGTTGTCACATATTTGTGCTGGCCTTTTTCTCGTTGCCCCGTCTTTGATATCACCCGTACCTGGTGGAAAAGGACGTAAAACTCCAAACACTCTCCACCCACCCACCCACCCTTGTTCTCTAGTCTAGGCGCATTTAGTTCTAGATCTAGCATACTCTTAGTTTAGGCGACATATGAAAGGAAGTCTAGATCTAACTTCCAGTTTAACTGGGCGATACCGGACTCAGTTCTAGATCATGCTAGACGTTAGATCGATCAGGCGCGGATGAGTTACAGAAGGAACTTTATAGACTGTCCGGGATACATTGAAGTATACGGGCTTTCGGAATTACAAATTGTTTACATGCGCGCATGCGTCTATATCCGAGGTCTCCCCAAATCCCCACGAGACCTTTGAAATTCTTTTTTTTTTAATTCTTGTTTTTGTAACAGTTTTACATACATACTCACATACAAACATACTTACATATATATATACAAACGTACATACATGCCAGCTTGCAGTGCTTACATGCGTAAAAAAAAAAAAAACAACACCCACGCGTTGTATCACACTATCACGTTCTTGTTACTCGAACATAGTAACATAGTTAATCCATTTGTTTCATAAAGTTCATTTTTATGCTTGCAATATACTTTTGTAATTCATGACCTCTGAAATTTTAGTAGAGACAAAGAAGGGACAGTAGTCCTGACATCTCGTGGCCAGAAGTCTGGAATTCCGAAGGAGCGTATAATTAGATCAGTGCAATCAGGGTTGACATTTTACGTCCCCGCCACAACAGTGAATGTAAAAACGGCACGCTACTGAACAGCTGATGGGACGAAGGGACAATTACTCTAATTAAGCAGCCCGGCTGAAGACTCTGTCCAATCAGAACAGATCTTTGCATTGTGCGTGCAATTTTACTGTTGTAGCACAAGTGACGCATGAACGCCCCTTGCAGAGCGCCAAGAACATCCATGCGCGTGGTGTGTAAATCTGAATGAAGGCCATTACGCCTTCACGTGTCTCACCGCTTTAGCTGTTCACCAAGCGGATCCCAGAAAAGAAATCCATGTTCCCATCAGAGCACAAGGCAGTGCCGTAGCCAGTTTTATCGACGAGAGCTCAAAAATGAGGTAAAGGATTTTCGAGACTCTCGGTTTTCCAATTCTGGAACCCACGGAACTGCGTTTTCTTGTGACAGCTGTCTGCTCCAGGCGACAAACGCAAATTCAATGCAATAGATAAATGAATGAATAAAGAAATAAAAAGAAGCCTGCGAAATAATAGGAAAAATCCACTTCTTCATTAGCGGTCAGCTGCTACTCAGCGACAGAAGCACCATCGGGAATCACGCAGTGCATTTAATCAGCTGCGACTGAGCGCCACCGAAGAATCCAGCCGCACTGAGCTTTCTTACGGGTTGTCAGCCTGCCGCTGGAGATGGACGTTACGCCAGTATTTTCGCAAGGTCTGCACTGAGTCACAAAATGTTTATGCTGATTGCGAGGCAATTAGCGCGGCTGGAGGCGAGAGCGTGACTAATGTGAGGCTCGCGCGCATCCCTCTTTGATCTTGGATGTTGGCTGGAGGCACCCTATGGTTCTAGCTGTGTCAGTGAAGCGCGCGTCGCGTTCAGCAAGCCGGCAACTCGAAGACGGACAACCAGCTGAAAGGTCTTGGAGTCTCGTTTCTTGTTTCCAGTAATGACATCTCCATCAAGGACAATTAACAAAAATAAATCGCGGAATTTGAATAATAATGAGAATAAGAATAAGAATAATTTCCCCAAATATTCGGCTCACAGCGACCCGAGCCAAACCCTACACGCACGCTCTCGTGAATCACACGCATTCTCTCATACATTGGACGTGAACACGTGGTGCGAATGGCCAGTTCAGCAATTTAAGTTTCGGAATATTAGAACTGCGTAGTTTTTTTTGTTTTGTTTTTTTGTGGGCTGAACATTTCCAAAGCGTTGGTGACAAAGTCTGAACCACTAGACCACCGACCGCCCCACTAGGTCACCGACCGCCCTACTAGACCACCGACTGCCCTTCTAGACCACCGACCGCCCTACTAGACCACCGCCCCCCCCCCTAGAACACCCCCCCCCCCCCCCCCACTAGACCACCGACCGCCAGTGTTACAGTTGACGTGCTAGGAGTTCACCACGGCTGAAAACAATCCACACGGAACAACAATAGCAATTTAGTTGACACTGATTTTGCTGTATCCTCACAATTCTGACCAGAGCCAGCAATGATAACAGCCTTTGCGTGAGGCGAGCGATAGAAGTCATTTCGGTCGTAAGCCAGCAGCTAAGTATGCTAGTTGTTCCTAGACCGTCTGTGGTTCAAATCCGAACTTCTGCTACAAAACGTCTGAAGACTCGTCGAGATCAGTCAAGCTGTCCCTTTTGTATTTTGCCCCTTTAACCTGTCTAGTATCTGTCTGAGTATGGCATGTTTCACTGCTTCGTATAGGGGGCCGGAAAACTGATTCCCTTTAGAGTCAACACAAAGGAATAATGACATACAAACCCAGCTGTCACGTACACGAGTAAAACGTTTCATGTGAAATGGATGAGCCGGCCAACAATGCACGCGGGACACAAAATCTGCATACGACTGTCTAACATCAAAGCCGTACACGCTTGCCACACAAACACAGAGTCCTGGGCACAAAGGCAAAACAAAAATAATATTTTCACAATGATCATCCCAGTTCGGAAGGGTTCAGTGCGCTGATGGCAGCTATAAAGTTCCTTTTGTCCCTTGAGAGTGTCTTTGAAGTGAAGATGACAGTACATACCTCTCGTGTTCTGCCCGCCCCTTCCCCCCACCTTTTTTTTCTGAGGGGGGTGGGGTGGGGGGTGGGAGTTGTTTTTTTGTTTTTCGGGGGGGGGGGGGGGTGGTTGTTGATACATTGTACCTATGAGTATAAGTGAAAGCCAGAGAGAGAGAGAGAGAGAGGGTGGTGCTTTCGGTCGCCGGTCCGAGAGGCTTCTCAAAATCCACAAGCGCAACTTGAAATCCGCTTTTGGCGAGCGCTCTTTCAGTTTTGTCTCTCCAACCTTTTGGAACTCTCTGCCTGCAAATCTGAGAAATGCGCCCCACACCGTCTGTTTTCAAGAGCGATCTTAAAACGTTCCTTTCTTGCAAAGCCTTCCATTAATTCCCTCAGCCGCGTGCTGGTCTTTGTTGCTTGAGCAGCGTGAGGCCACAAATAACTAACACCAGTAATTTTCTGTTTAAGTAGCCAGTTTCACCAGTGTATGTCTGTTCATCGTTGTATAATGTGCGTGAGTGTGAGTGAGTGATAGGCGCATTGAGTTTTATTCAGTGAAAGAAATGCGCCCTACAATTACCATTTGTTATTATTATTATTATTATTATTCATCAACAGTAGAAGTTGCTGAACGCCATTAATAACCATTGTTCGAAGTCACTACTGTTTTAAGTTGCGGGCTACATTCGTCAATGTCTCATGGATTACAGAAATTGCAAACCTGAGCCAGCAGACAGACAACAGACAGACAGACAGACAGACTCTATTTTACAACGATAGTAGTGTTGGTTACATTAACGGTAACTCAGTAGTGGCCAGTGTTCGAATTGCACTAACCTAAACTAAGCTAAGACAGACAGAGAGTACGAACGAACGAACGAACTTTATTTTCCAACGGAAGGGATTTAACCAAACAATGATTCATTTTCAATCAACCGTTGCTACAACAATAAAAAAAAAAACAAGATGGCCACCAGCCCAATATGTTGTTTCCATTCAATGACCTGCTGCAGTCACAGTCGTAGTCGTTGTGTCATGTATGCAGCCCGCGCGCACACGCCGGAACGCAAGCTCTCTGACATCAAGCATGCTGACATAAAGAAAGTACTGAAAACCCTTATCGTGCCTCTATGCACTTGCAAAAACCCAAACACATGAGGTCGTGTGAGCTCGCCTAGCTGGTTGACGTCACAACTTGTTGGCGTATGCGAGGTTCTACATGGGTGAATGAATTCTTGTAATAAAGTCGTTCCCCTTTGACAGAGTTACTTCCCGCAGACCTGACTGACAGACGATTGCTTACTGGTATCGGAGAAGAGACCCTCTCTCTCTCTCTCTCGCCTTAGACGCGCGCTTGCGCGCGCACGCACGCACCCCCCCTCCCCCTACACACACACACACACACACACACACACACATTATGCAAAGACCTTGGAATCAGAAAGACGCGTCACTCCTGCCCTCGTAAGATTAGACTCCAGAGTGCAGTCCCTTTTCGGCGGGGCGTGAAAATGTGACTGCTTACACCCAGCGCCATTTTTAAAAATGGCGAATTTTTTTTTTAGAAAAGCAGAGACTTGTGTGTCATATGATTCGATTTGAAACGAAGTCTTGAATATCCGACCACTTTTCGTTTGGGCAAAATCTTTGCCAGCGGACAATTATTGTTGCGCTTTGATGGCACTGTTTACGTGGTAGACTGATCCAACAGGATGTGAGTAAACGGCAAGGGGGTTGCACTCTGACAGGCAAGGGTGTTGCACTCTACAGGCAAGTATTATTGCACGGTGCAGACGATCACGTACCTGCCTTGTGGTGGAATAAGAGACGATTACAAAAGCATACACACCCGTGCTCTAGGACTGAATGTAATAATAGATCTGTCCATTCAGACAGAGACAGGTTATGTATGTCTCTGATTCAGAAACACGCCTACTTTCACTCTGAAGACAGCCTGCTAATCACTTGCGCCACTGAGGATCCCTCTGGGTTCAAAGCTGGTCAAGGATGACATAGTGCGCGACCTTGTGTTTGAGAGCACCGAGACAATTTAGGCCCGTCACGGTAGCGCAGTGAGCGCCATTTCCCCACTGTGCACAGAGGTACTTTCCACTGAAAGACTCTGTGCTCCAGAGAGTGTCGTAAGAGAGACATATAGCGGGACAACGCGAAGAGTTGTCTGCCCGCATTAGCGCGCATCCTAGATCTGGCCCCTATAGTGACAGCATGGCGGAAAGTGGAAAGCGATCACAAAAGCATGCAATTGTGTTCTGCGCCGAATTGTTCAAATAACAGACAAATATAAACGGGGAAATACTTCTTTTGGTATTCCTGTTGAAAAACAAACATTTTTTTTTTCGCTTTCTTGTCCAAAAAAAGAAAAAAAAAAAAAAAAGACCTCAAGTGGTACGTGTGCATGCAGTGTAAACTAACAGTAAACACACGCGGCTGACGCAGATACAGCGTAATTTTTTTCCCTGACAACTTTACAAATCACGGTGACTTAAATTGTGCTAGCGTCTACCTGCATCTAAATTCAGAACACACACACACACACACACACACACACACACACAGAGAACAAAATCATCCGGCTGAACTTCGTTCTAACCATTGTAAAACCATATCACAACATAGAATCTGCTGGATCGTCGGTCGCAGATATGATTAATGCTGAGTTAGCAGGAAGTATTCAGCGGATGCGTCCATCTTTGGATCTCTCGCACATTCGATCTTTCTGTGTTCCGTACTAGTTTTACTTGAACACATCGAACGAAATGCACTGCGTAGCCTACGTACAGCAGTGAAAGCCAAACTAGATCTTTCTTTCGTCCTCCGGAACTTTGAGAGTACTTATGTTTTCCATAGGCCTAAAACACATGCGAAATATATGGGGGGAGACCACCTGGCAGTCGCTGACATCTTCGTTTTTGTTTATTTTCTTAAAATGTTTTACGGCGGCTAGTGTAGGGTTGGGTCAAACAACTGCGTAGATCTGCGGGATGCGCGCTAATGCGCGCAGACAACTCTTACGCGTTGTCCCTCAAAGGGAGGTAAGTGAACTATCTTTATGTTTCCAAGATCTTTGCATTATGCTTCTGAGTGTGAGTCAGTGGCAAAAAACGAAACCCACTGAAATTCCCGCTTTCCACATGTCAAGTTGTAGAGACTCTTGCGAAAAGATACTGCATTTCGATGCAAAATAATTTCTAGACCATCCCAGAACATGCTGGTGCAGTAACGTCAGTAGATTACGTCACCTTGGAGAGATTTCGAGCCTTCCAGTAAGTTGAGGAATGTTCTAGATCTGACGTAAGCAGCCCCCCTGCACAGCGTTCTGGATTCTTCTTCTTTCATGAATTTGTTCTCCGCGCATATTCTGTTCATAAAGTATTGGAGTTGTAGTCTGTTGTATCCCGTATCATCTCTGCGAGTGCACGATGATGGCGACATAGCATAAGTAAAATACAACACCACGTCTCCAAACAGAGGAATTCCGAAAGAAAGTGGCGAGACACCCCCAAGAAAAAACAGCATCACGTCAATCAAACATGACGCACTTACTTTACGTCAGTGCGCGTGCGTCTCTTCTTCGATGTTTGTGAGGCGTGTGGCTTGCAGAGGAAATGTGCTGTGAGTACAAATTTTCGAGTCAACTGACGATAACGGCTGCAGTGAATTTTTCTAATTTTTTTGTATATTTTTTATGGCACCCCAGGCTCATTATCTATGTATAGTAGGAGCGATTTTGAGATCTAAAGTGTGTTCACCAGCACTTTCATCAGGTACGGCTTACGCCAAAAGTATAAAAGCGACAACCTCCAAACTTCACTTAGTTGAGAGTCCGTATTCATGCTATCTATGTCCAAAAAATGGAGTGGTTTAGGTAAATATTACGCCTTTAAACGCCAGAAAGCCACTTATTCTGAAAAGGGCGATAACTCGCAAATCATGTGTGCAATTGTACCTGGATCGGGCCTTCTATTCAACAATCTTGATTCATTTAGAAACCCCAAATTTGAAATCGATCGGTTCAGTATTTTCGGAGAAATAGGCATCTGAACTGGGTTCACATGCAATGTCAACTCAGGCTCGGTTTACATGAAAACTATAAGAGCGACCATTTTCTAGTAGTGAGTCAATTCAGAGTCCGTATTCAAGCTATCTACTGCCAAAAAATTGAGTGATTTAAATAAATATTACGCCTGTACACGAAAGACAACCAACTTGTCTCAAAAGGGCGATAACTCCCAAATCACTTAAGCAATCATCACACGCTTGAATCGTCTAATGTAACATTTTGATAAATTTGGATACCCCAAATTTGAAGCCATTCGGTTGAGTATTTTCGAAGAAACGGGCCTGGACACAATTCACACACGCACACACACACGCACACACATCCGCACAGACGGCACTCAGTGAGGAGAAGAAGCGCGTTCGGAACAGCATACATGCCAGCATCGATGACGCAGGTTTTCTTACGTCATTGTCAGAGTTACACTTGCATAATCGTCTCTGCGGGAGATCGGCAGTGACGTGCGTTTGTACCACAGATGCTTGCCTATGAACGTGGAAATTTTAGCCCGTCCTATTATGTTGTTTCCATTACTATGGAAACAACATAAAAAAGACTACAGTGGCAAAGATAAAAGGAAATACAAGAAAGAAGTAAAAGAAGAAAAAAAAAATGCCAAGCATAAAGATTTAAAAAAAAATCTCTCTCTCTCTCTCTTTCTCTCTTCTCTCTCTAAAACACACACACACACACACACACACACACACACACACACACACACACACACACACACACACACACACACACTCAGTCTGACATGGTTAGAGAGAGAGAGAGTGCCCCGTCACGCCCCTGCGCCAGTCAGTGTTTCCCCCTCCACAGACTTACTTACGGCGCACAAGAATCGCATTTTCTGCACCGTGACTTCAGATGACTGGCCGCCCTTTGAAGTGTGCACACGACCAGACTCGGACTAATAGCGGTCGACGGACCAGGGCGGCGCATTCTCTGAACACAGATCTTTGTCTGCAGGGTCTGTGTGCGTGCGTGTATGTGTGTCTGTGTGCATGATATAGTTGTCGTGCTGATGATACAGTCTGCACTCAATGATATAGCTGTCTGCCTATGATTGTTTTCGTGGTCAGAGGAGCGTATGAGGTTTGCATTGGTGGCGGCCCACCCACTGGCATGTACTGTGTGTGCGTGTCTGCGTGTGTCTGTGCTGGCCGTGTGTAAAGAGACAGGGATTTATGCTGTAGCTTGTTTATGATGTTGCGGACCCGTGTGTGATGGTGCAGAAGCATTATCTTCTACGAAGTAGGAGGAGGGAAGGAGGAGTGGGGGAGTCGGGGGGGGGGAGGGCTGAGATGGAGGGGGAGTAGGGAAGGGGTGTGTGTGTGTGTTTCGGAGAGTGGTGGGGGGCCGGGCTTGTTTCAACGGGGAATGGGTGGAGGGCGATCTTAGGATCTTAAAACAACAACCACACGGACTTGCAAAACAAAATTTCTTTCTAGAGTGCATGCCCATAAGTGATGGAAAAAGGACGTTAAACTCCCAAACACTCACCCATCCTGGAGTGCATTGCCTTTCTTCTTCTTTTCTTTGAAAAGAATGTTTACAACACCCGAACAACATTGACCAGCGACAACTTTCATCAACAACATTATGAACACGGAGTTTTAATGTGAATTATCTAGTCAGTGTTCATTTTGATGCTTGTTGTTGGTTTTTGTTGTTGTTTGTTGTGATTGTTGTTGTTGTTGTTGTTGTTTTTGTTGTTTTGTTTGCTTGTTTTTTGTTTGTTGTTTGTTTTTCGTTTTTGTTTGCTGTTGTTTTTTGTTTGTTTGTTTGTTTGTTTGGTTGGTTGTTGTTGTTGTTGTTGTTGTTGTTTTGTTTGTTTGTTTGTTTGTTTTGGGGGGTCGTGGGTTTTTTTTTGGTTTTTTTTTTTTTTTTTTGCTATGTTATGGTCGTACATAAGTGTTATGTTCGTTTGTAAGTGGTGGCTAAATGAATTTGCCTTTGGGATTAATAAACTGTCTTGAATTTTGAATCTTTTTATACATCCGTCCGTCCCTGAGAAGTTCCGTGTCCTTTGCAGCAGTACTGCCAACATACGATACATACAGCAAGCATTCAGAGGCTGAAGACACTGCTTGCAATCGGAACCACCCACTTGCGATAAACAGTCTAGTTTGATTTTCCTCCCCATCTCAGTCTCTGGTGGCATTTCGCAAAAAGCTTATGGCACGTAGCCTGTTACTTTACATCTGTTTTAACAGCTCACACGGCGGGTTTTTATGTGAAATCGATTCTCACTCTGGTTCTGGTTACACTTATCGTACGCCGCCATAGCTCGGCAGTTTCACCGCCGGGGACTGAGGAGAAGTATCTGGTGAAAGCGACAAGCTGTAGTAGCACCGGCGAGCAAGATGAAGCTGTTGCTCGAGAAAGTTCTAGTTGGTGCACGAGCAAGTTGTAGTTAGTGCTCGAGCAAGTTATCGTTAGTGCTCAGACAAGTTGTAGTTAGTGCTCAAGCAAATTGTAGTTAGTGCTCGAGAAAGTTCTAGTTGGTGCACGGGCAAGTTGTAGTTAGTGCTCAAGCAAGTTGTAGTTAGTGCTGGAGCAAGTTGTCGTTAGTGCTCAGACAAGTTGTAGTTAGTGCTCAAGCAAATTGTAGTTAGTGCTCGAGAAAGTTCTAGTTGGTGCACGGGCAAGTTGTAGTTAGTGCTCAAGCAAGTTGTAGTTAGTGCTCAAGCAAGTTGTAGTTAGTGCTCAAGCAAGTTGTATTTGGTGCTCAAGCAAGTTGTAGTTGGTGCTCGAGCAAGTTGTAGTTAGTGCTAAAGCAATTTGTATTTGGTGCTCGAGCAAGTTGTATCTGGTGCTCGAGCAAGTTGTAGTTAGTACTCGAGCAAGTTGTAGTTGGCGCTCGAGCTAGTTGTAGTTAGTGCTCGAGCAAGTTATATTTGGTGCTCGAGCAAGTTGTAGTTAGTGCTGAGCAAGTTGTAGTTAGTGCTGAGCAAGTTGTAGTTAGTGCTGGAGCAATTTAAAGTTGTAGTCAGTGCTGGAGGAAGTTGTAGTTAATGCTGGAGCAGGTTGTGCTTGTAGCTGCTCAGACGCACTGGCAAAGTGCATTCTCGTAAAGTCTTGATTTTTTTTATTTTTTATTTTATTTATTTATTTTTTTTTTTTTGGGGGGGGGGGGGGGGGGGGGGGGGGGGGGGGGGGGGGTGATTTTCACGATTCTGTCAGCTTTGCGGGGATAGGAGGAGTGTGTGTTGGGGCGTGGGGGAGTATAAGCATCTTTGGTTTTTGTAGTTTGTTTTTGATTTTTGCTATATTTTCTCCGGCGCGGGGGGTGTGGGAGGAGGGGGGGGGTATTAAGAGGAGTGTATTTTCTTGCGGCATTTGGTAGGTGTGACGATACGACATCATATATAACAGCCAGCTCCTAGCGAGCGCAGGCAGCATGTGAGGGGTGGGTAAAGAAGGGGGGGGGGGGGGGGGGGGGGGGGTGGGGGGCTGGCGTAGGAGATGCGGGGGGAGGGGGCTAGGAGAGGATGATATTGTTGAATTGTTTTTGTTGTTACTCTTCTTCTCCACCTTCTTCTTTTTCTTCTCCTTCTTCTCCTCCTCCTCTTTCTTCTTCCCTCAAATATCAGATTCAGATTGTCACTCGCTGTTTTCTTTCCCGTTCTCCGAACACTATGTATTGACATGTATCATATCAATAACCTATTTGGATAAGGTTGATTCAGGAGCGTAGAGTGTTCGCAAAACACAGCTCCCTGTATTAACCCGTCCACTAATGGCAATTGTATGCTTCCCACTGACCGTACGGAGAGCTAAATCTCAAAATGATTATCCAATCAGACATCGAAACCGTTTTACGTTCAGCTGCCACGTCGCGTGGGTGGCTGCCACCGAGTAATCTCGTTACAAGAAAAAAAAAAAAGAACCAACCGCTGGGCGAGTTCGCGTGCAATAGGGGATAAATCAGTATGGCGGAAATGTATCCTGTGTTGCTACGATTCAAACGTTTTGAGGACAATTGCTCTTAAATAGATCTACGAGCACGGACACGTCTTCGCGTTGTAACAACTCATTACGTCATATTCTGGTTGGGTCGCGTGAGTTCGAATCCCGGCTGGAGCCAAACATTTGTGCTGGCCTTTCTCTCGTTGCCCCGTCTTTGATATCACCCATACGTGGTAGAAAAGGACGTTAAACTCCTAACCACCCATCCAACCACTCAAACACACCGCTCTACCCGAATCCAATCGTCGTCAAACCTCTTTTGAATCGAAGTAGCAGCAGGAAAACATCCGCCGTAATGAGTACCCCCCCCCCCCCCCCCCCCCCCCCCCGTGTTGCAAACAGTCGCATTTGTCGTGTTCCACAGAACGTTAAACACGCTTCACGGTGCTGTAACGTCGAGGAGGGGGCAATTCTTTCCTTCATCAACGACCACTTTAACTGTTGTGCAAAGTCTGCGGTGCGTTGCTAGACATGTTTTATGCCGATGCAGTAAACAGTTTGTTGGTCTGTTGGCCTAAATGCAAAGGCTTTATCTTCGGTTATGGTCGGGAAACCCAGTTTGTGGTTGCACACCGTTTCTTGGAACTGCTGAAACTGTTTAGAGAGGATATCGAGGCTAGGAAGTTTATTGTGCCTCTGGGTAATTCCCCCACGGGCCACATACACGCGCGCGCGCGCGCACACACACACACACACGCACACACACACGCGCGCACACACACACACACACACACACACACACACACACACACACACACACACACACACACACACACACATCAAGCCTTTACAAGAATGTACTTTGCCTGTACGATTGCGCAACTTGAAGCGCAACTTGCTCAAGTACTAACTGCAACTTGCTCGAGCACGAACAAAAATTGCTTGAGCACTAACTACAACCTGCTCGAGCACTAACTACAACTTGCTCGAGCACTAACCACAACTTGCTCGAGCACTAACTACAACTTGATTGAGCACTAACTACAACCTGCTCGAGCACTAACTACAACTTGCTCGAGCACTAACCACAACTTGCTCGAGCACGCACTACAACTTGATTGAGCACTAACTACAACCTGCTCGAGCACTAACTACAACCTGCTCGAGCGCCAACTACAACTTGCTCGAGCACTAACTACAACTTGCTCGAGCACGCACTACAACTTGCTCGAGCACTAACTACAACTTGCTCGAGCACGCGCTACAACTTGCTCGAGCACTAACTACAACTTGCTCGAGCACGCACTACGACTTGATTGAGCACTAACTACAACTTGCTCGAGCATTAACTACAACCTGCTCGAGCGCCAACTACAACTTGCTCGAGCACTAACCACAACTTGCTCGAGCACGCACTACAACTTGATTGAGCACTAACTACAACTTGCTCGAGCACTAACTACAACTTGCTCGAGCAAGCACTACAACTTTTAGAATTGGATTTAGAATTGCATTGTATTTTTCTAATTTTGTGGGCTGAACATTTCGAAAGCAGAGGGGGGGGGGGGGGGGAAGGAAGCTGGAGTACCCGGAGAGAACCCCCGACGATCGGCCCGAATGAACGGTGGTGGAGAAGCAACGGAAAGGAAAAATTCTTTGCCCCGAGTGGAACTCGAACCCCTGACCTCTCGCATTGGTGACAAGTCTCTTAACCACTAGACCACCGACCGCCCCCAATCGCTCAGTACAGTGGTGCACATGTATTCAGACATTTGCATACAGCATCTGCTGCGTTCTGCGCTCTCGTCTTCAGTGCGGAACAGACCCAAGCGGCAGATTCTAGTAGAAAGTGATCGAATGCCCATCAGCGCCTCCCGTTTATAGTTGGTCGATGCTGCTTCCTTCAGGCTAAAGCTGCTGGGGACAGCCTTGCAGGGGCCCCCTCTGCGTGCTAATAGTCGCGATTTTGTGATTGATGGGGTGTTGACAGATTTGGAGGAGAGTGTGATTAGCCATGTGACTATCGGCACAACACCGGGATGACACGTGTGTGGGAGTGTGATTAACCAGGTGACTATCGATACAACACAGGGGTTACATGCGCGGAATTGGACATGTCCGTAAATTTGGTTTGCGTTATAGCTTTCTGCTAAGAACGAAGTAGTTGTTCGTGTAATGCTCTGAATGTGTGTGTGTGTGTGTGTGGTGTGTGTGTGTGTGTGTGTGTGTGTGTGTGTGTGTGTGTGTGTGTGTGTGGATCACACTAGCTGCATGGTGAAGCGTATGTACTTTGACCATTTCACTGTTGCACTAGTCAAAGTTTTGTGCGGTTTCTTTAGAGAGTGGTAAACACTGGTTTATAATTATACAGTTCATTCTTCAGCCCGATAGATCTACCTCAAACCTGAGGTACCCAGCGCACTATCCCTAGCCCGTGCTGTGCACCACACAGCATGAGATTTTTCGGGCTGGACTGTAGACTGGACCCAACTCTGTACCATCGGGTTTCACTACGTTTACCCTCTGCACTGACCCGATTCTTGAACTCGTAACCTACCAAGTGACTCTCCCGTCACCACACGTCTTCCTGCTATAGTACAGAACTGTGCGGCACTGAAAGTCACAATGAGGCAACTCCTGGAATTTTAGTGTCACGGCCATGCCACTAGAAAGTTACGTCATCCCTCACCGAGACTAAACCCCAAACACTAAGCATGTTCTGCTCTGCACCTTAGAATCCCAACGTGTTTTGGAAGCCCCCCCCCCCCCCTCAACAACAACAACCCCCCAAAAAAAAACACCAACAACACCCCCCTCCCAAAAAAACAAAAACAAAACAACAACAAACAAACCCACAAACAAAAAAAACAACCCAACCAAAAAAACAAACAAACAAAACAACAACAGCAACAACAGCAACAACAACAACAACACAAAACAAAACAACAACAACAACAACAACCAACACAGACCTTTAACTAATGCTCACCATAGTGCCAAAAAAAAAAAAATCACGCTACATCACACTCGACCTGTAATCACAACGACGCGGAACGAACCGATGCTGTTCGGTCTCCGCAACATGATTACATCCATCACACCACACTCTGATTAATACCTGACCACCACGTCCAATACAGCAGGAGAGGCGAACCGTGTTCGGTTTCCCCTAGTTTCCACGTACTATACCACGCTAGCAGCAGCAGTAACTGTCGTTCTGGGCGGCCTATGACTCACGGCCTGTCGATCGTGATCTATTTTGCGCGTGCACCTGGGCGTAAGTGCGCGTAAAATCGTTTACTAGAAGTGTCCACAGGGAGCAGGGAGGTAGTGGCTGGATGATGCGTGGATCTGCTGCTTTGCCTGAACATCGGTCCAAAGAGCCGGCCCCTGTCGGTGGTCCTATTGTGTTAAAGGTCTGCTTTCTGGACACAAAATTAGCAGTGTGATGCTGTTTTGTTGTTCTTCTTGTGATCCTTTTTTAAGTACTTTATTGTACCTTTCGTGAAATTCGGGCTCCCCCCCCCCCCCCGAGGGGAAGCGCGTCGCCGCGGTGCAGCGCCACACAATACCTATCCTATTTTTCAATTTGCTGGGCAAGGAAAGCCGGATAGCCCGGAGTGAAACCCCCGATGAGCAGCCCGGTAGCCAGGAAAAACCGGTATCACATAATTATCACAAACTCGACCTGGGCTCGAATCCACGCTCCATCGCCGTAACAGCGGTGACGGCCATTCAGTAGCGCAGCGACTAAATCCGACGCGCTACCTGTTAGACCAGAGACATTTCGAGAAACTGTAAATCTAGTGTTCTGCGTGAAGGCCGGGAGACAAAACCCATTTGACCACCGTCTCCAGTCTCTCACAAAAAAGCAACAATGAAGTTGATTTAAAAAAAAAAAAAGCATGCCACCAGCAGGAAACCCAAAACGACATTTTGGAATGGACATACCAGTTATTTTACATCTATCGTGCAGTTTTCATCACCACCCTGCTGCACTAGACACTCCTGCAGAGATTGTCTAACTTTTACCAGTTCACTACCCTTGAAGTCGGATGGTTCATCCGCAATCCCTGACAAAGAATGACTGCATAATTCTGGAAGCTAACTGTTTAGTTGCACTGAAAATACTCTTAAAAGACCAACAAAACCGTTAGTATGAGTAAAAGCGACAAAAACATGAGCACGAATGTTGAGTGATGGTATTTGGGAGTAATTTTACGTGTATGTTGTGTCATGATTATATCATCTTACGTAACTTTTTAGTTATCTAGTTTAATGTGCTGTTATATCTTTATAATATTTTGTCATAATGGGTTATTGGGCCTGTCCGAAGATGAATTGCCCCTTGTGGGATAAATAAAGTGTTTTGACTTGACTTGACTTGACTGTATCAATACAGTGAAGCATAAGAATAAATTCGGTGAACATCGTTGTGGAGAAACACAAGGAGGAAACTGTACATCAGCGCAAAAACACACCTACATGAACTGGTTCTGCTGTAGCTATTTCTGCCTTTCGTGACACGAATCTCCCGCTAAACCCTGATTTGTGTGTTCTCTCTGACAGCTATTGTTAGAAAAAGTATCCTGGCCGGCAAATCTCATATCATTTGAGCCTGCAGCTTTCCCTTTTTGTTATATCTGACTGTATTGATTTTCTCAGCTTTTTGGTCCTTCGAGGTAGATTTCAAAGGAGATGTTTAGGCTGAATCGTATTTCTATTTTTAAAGCTTATGCTGTTTGCTTTGCAGCACTTTGAAGTGAAATTAAAGGGAAAATGAAGTGAAATTAAAGGGAAAAAAAACACTCAAACATCCAACGCCACGGATATGAAGTGAATTTAACACAAAAAAAAGAAAGTATTGTGTAGCTTTTGTTTCAAGTCTCAAAAAAGTCAAAGTAAGCACATGATATCCATGTCGCCTCATTGCTTTATCTTGTGGGAACTGATGTACACTGAAGCACAGATGAAATTATGCAAACTGGGTTAGGTTTACAGATACAGATAACTTTATTGTCCTTAAAACAGGAAATTTGTCTTCGGCTTCACCGACACGTAAAGATCATGACATCACACAAGGAGTTTGGCTTATAAAATATCTCTCTCTCTCTCTCTCTCCTGTCCCACTCTCTCTCTCCCCCCCCTCTCTCTCTCTCTCTCTCTCTCTCTCATGTCTCTAGCTGCAGCAGCACTAGTGTTGATAACTTACATAAAAACTCCAGCAATACTATAGTAAAATCAGACTATGTGACTAAAACATTTGTAAAAGACAGCTCGTCGAAGGAATGACGTACAAATTAAGCATCACGAATTCAACACACTTATTGCACAGAGTAGGAACGACTTTTTAAACAGGTTTTTATGGCACACAGGAACTCTAAAACGCCTACCACTAGGCAGTCTTTCAAAATGACGGTGCAATTGATGCGAGTCACAGTTTCAGTGACTTCATCTGACCTTGTGACATACTTCAGTCGTCTTTTGGAAACAAGGGCTTAGGAGTTTTTTAAATGCATTATACATGAGACCTTTTATCAAACGGCGGTGGACTTGGTGCTCGGTTCCTGGGGTTGTCAACCTTTGTTTCAATGGGATTTGAATTAAGCTGATGAATCAAAGTGCAAACAGACTGGCTGGTCAATTTGCAATGTTTGCTGAGGCGCGCAGGCAAGCAGCAGAGGGTGCGAGGCTTGAGGAATGGTTAATTGTTTGCAGGCAAAAGATTTTTGTTGAGATTCGCTATGTTGAGATTCGCTGTGAAGAGTCTCTCTCTCTCTCTCTCTCTCTCTCTCTCTATCTCTCTCTCTCTCTCTCTCTCTCTCTCTCTCTCTCTCTCTCTCTCTCTCTCTCTCGGGAAGCCGGGGTGGCCGAATGGTACAGCGTTGGACTTCCAATACTCGGTTCTTAGTTCGAATCCCGGCTGGGGCCAAATATTTATGCAGGTTTTTTCATCGTTGCCCCGTCTTTGATATGACCCGTATGTGGTGGAAAAGGACGTTAAACTCCCAAACACCCACCCACCCACCTCTCTATCTCTCTCTCTCTTTGTCTCTCGTGTGCATATTGAGGAGAGAGAGAGAGCGAGAGATAGAGAGAGTGTGTGTGTGTGTGTGTGTGTGTGTGTGTGTGTGTGGTGTGTGTGTGTGTGTGTGTGTGTGTGTGTGTGTGTGTCAGGTAAAGTGCGATTAGGGACTGAATGAATTTAAGGGATTGTAGCCATGCAAGCAAGCTACGAAGATTTTTGTGGAGAGATAGAAATACACAATTTGTTTCAATGGAAGAGTAGCGACACTAACCAAACCCTTTCTACGTGAATTTTGAGACTCTGCTGTACTCGGACATTTAAAAAAAATTTATTCTGAGGCTATTTTACTGCCGAAGAAGAAGACAGAACAGCTGGCGCCTCTCTCCCACCCGGTGACGCTGGTGTGTGTCCTTTTGCTGACATCCGTATCATATGTCACATCAGAAGGTTTCTGTTTCTGTCCGTGTCTTCCATGAAAGCTTTCTTCTGTTCTGTCTGGTCTGCAGTCTCTGGCTGCTCGAATCCGACGAACACTGCAGCTTCTGTACCATTAGTACATTCTCCCTATTCCTATGGGAAGAGTGTCATGTGACATGACCACAAAGTTCAAAGTCCAGTCTGAGTTAGGCACTGCCAAAGTTCCTTTGCGTGCTCTTTAAAAAAAAAATCTGTTTTGGGTATATATATATATAAACTATACAATGACAAGGACGAGAACCCTGTGCATGTATTACAAGCATACATGAAATAACTTGAAATATGAGCAGAGTAATGCCACAGTCAAAGGCCATGGAGCTGTTCTTTCTTATATTTTTCTATCGTTTGTTGTTTTGGAAATTGTGGCTGCTGTTGCTGGTTTTTGAAAGGGATGAAGAGAGGGGTCGGTTTGGTCGCTTGTTTTTATAAGAGTGTCATTGAACAGAATCGGAGTGCCCTAGGACACATCGTCACATCGTCTTGACCTTGACCTTCGTGCTTTTGCCACAAGACACGTGGCCTCCATAACTGTCGAATTACCTTCCATGGCCGGGCCAGAATGGCGCCTCCGTGTCTGGCTAGCTTGACGATGGCGTGAGGTGCAGGCATCTCAGGGATGTCTCCAGAGGACGCTAATCAGTTCTTGGGATTAGAGCTAGGATTCTCTCTCTCTCTCTCCTCTCTCTCTCTCTCTCTCTAGAGGTGTAAATATTGCTCTGCCGCTGTCGTCTGTGGTTGCCTCCCTTGCCGCCTGCGTTTGTGTCCCTTGCAGCCGTCTAGTCCCTCCCGGCTTGTCAATCGAACTTGTAAGGCCGCTGATAGAAAAGAGGGGTGTACGTGACTAAGAGATTTCTGGATGACTTGGTTTCTGCAGAACTGGCAAAATAGAACACCAGTCTGCAAAGCTGGGTTTTATTATAGTTCAGTTTAGATATGGAGAGGTTTCGGGAGGGAGCCAAGAGAGAGAGAGAGAGAGATTAATCGCAGAGGTCACTCGATCTTTATCGAGGTTGGTTCAAACTGAAGTCTGTCCTCGACAGTGCGCAGGCTACCTCGGGGCTGAGATGGATTGTTCGGGATAAGTCCATAACCGTGTATGCGTCAGTGAAACCTGCCGTATAATTATATACATGAGCGACTGACGGGTCTGGTTGTTGCAGGACGACAGCTTGCTGGCCTTTTGAACTGCAGTGAAGGTGGAATTATTGTTTGATTGGCTAAAACTGTTCACTCTGGTGGCCGCAAAATAGTCTTTATTGCAGCGTAAAGCCCAATCTAACTAACTAACTAACTAACTTTTCTGGCTACCGGGCTGCTCATCGGGGGTTTCTCTCCGGGTTATCCGGCTTTCCTTCCCCAGCAAAATTGTAAAATATATAGGATAGGTATTGGGTGGCGCTGCACCGCGGTGTCGCGTTTCCCCCGGGGAAGGCAGCCCGAATTCCCCGAAAGGGCTAATAAAGTAGTTTAAAAAAAAAACAAAAAACTAACTAACGAACTGTTCACTGTTGGCGGGTGTATGGTATTCGAGATGTTCGTCGACTTCGCGTAGTGCCCTTGGCTTTGCTCTGTCGAGAGTGTGCCTATACATATTAGCGAACGGTTCTTGTTTGCTTTAAATGGAGAGCTTGTGGACCCTTTGAACTGCAGCAAATTGATTACTGTTTTCTGGCTGAAAAAAAAAAGTTTACTATGAACGTGTCTAGACGTTGAGGCTTTTTTTCATGTTTTCTTGGGCGTTGCGTAGCGATTTTTGCCCTGTAGAGATGTCATTCCACACACAACTTTGACAGTCTCTGCTGACTAGACACGAATCCATCCGGACAAAAAGCATGAATCATGAGGCGGTCGTCTGGAAAGAAAAACCCAACAGCCCTCCCCCCCCCCATTTAATTCTACCCCTCCACCCCTGTCTGTTGTCACCCAGACGAGACGCTGTGTAGCACTTGGCGATCTCAATTAACTCCGCCGCAGATATTTTGCATGTGCTTCCAAGGCGAGGTGAAGCGAGTGCTGCTGCCCAGGATGACTTGAAGGGATGTCGCGTTAGGGAAGAGCGAGACACAATGAAATGGCCCAATGTGTTTTTGTCATTGCAGAGAATCTGAGGATCTGTCTGTTTATGTTTAATATCGTTCCGAGCGCCCCATCTCTTCAGAGACGACCCTTTGCTTACAATGAGTGGATGAAGTAAAAGAGAAACAACAAACAAACAAAACAAACCCAACGGGTTTGTGGAAAACTGAAACTGAAATGAAATGAAAATAATAAAAAAAAACCAACTTCAAGAACGGTAGTTACAAGGATGACAGAAAAGATTTTTTTTTAAGACAAAGAAAAGGCCAGGCGGCGAACTGGCGAATACATGGCGTCGGAGTGTGGGGGAAATTTTCCATCTGTGTCGATACAAGACAAACGTCACTTGGGGCTCCCCCTGTGGGGATGACGTCATTCTCTTCATTAAAGAAGTTTGTAGGGAGTTTTTTTTTTTTTTTAAATCACAATGATTGGCCCATCAGGAGCGGGGGTTTTGCTTTAGAAACACACGCCCACGCGCGCACGCACCAGCACGTAGCACGTATGCACACACAGACACACACACACAGACACACACACACACACACACACACACACACACCTTTGGGATTAAACTATTGTCAGACTAATCACAAACCGTAAATCATGACACACAGGCTAGAAAAAAAACAAAACAACAACAACGCAACAACAACAACAAA
>JACVVK020000008.1:4755000-4775000 GCA_018292915.2 Batillaria attramentaria | reverse complement strand
AACGCTCTACTATTCGGCTATCCCGGGTCCTAATAAGCGGCTAGCGCACAACAAGTAATAATAATAAATGTAATAACAACAAAATTCATTTAAATGTGAAGCCTGTCCCTCATGAGAAACTCCAGGCGCCATTACAATAGGAGGTAAAAACAAACTGACATTCAAGTAAGCACACACGCACACACACCCTGACACAAAACTCACACACATGTTAAACTCAGCAACTAAAGTAAGATACGTGAGAGGTTAGTTAGCAACGTAGGACCTAACGCCGCGCAAGCAACAAAGACCATTTCCCGGCTTACACACAAGAGGACAATACAGATTTCTAAAACAACAAAATGGAAGTACAGTATCTCACTGTGTTCGAGTTTGAGGTACAGAGGTCATCAGGTTGACCGGTCTTAGACCATGTTACTTAGTTACTGGTTTATTGCACTCGTGAAGAATATTTGAAAAAGAGGAGTGGTGTTACAATGTCATGGTAAAAAGTATAGAGTGCATGGTGGGACAGTATTCTGGCACACAGGGCTGACGGGTGGGTGGCGGAGTTAGACTAAATTATAGTCAGAAGAGATGGAACCACTAGAAACACTGCTATACTAAAACTACAACTGCCCAGAACAAGGCAAGCGAGCTGTTGTCATTGATCAGGTGGGTGGGCGGATGGGTGTTGGGAGTTTAACCGTCGTCTACCACCACGTAAGGGTGATACCAATGACGGGACCAACGAGAAAAAAAGGCCAGCACAAATATTTTTGCCCTCAGCCGGGACATTGGTCAGGTAAATATTCGATTCCAAAGAAGCTTTAGTTGCATGCTGAGCAAGTATTTCTGTTCATTCATTATTGTACTGTCTTATAAGGAAAGTTCCTGTTGGCTTTCCTTGTGGAAGAGCTCTGTATCCGAGTCACGATGTTTCATACGTATAGCTGCCTTTGTCTGATTTTCATTAATTGCCTCATCACGAGAAGACAAAAGTTTTTAATGGACGCTAATTTCTCACAAATTGCGGTAAATGTCAACTGCTCATCTACTTACATTTCAATAAAGGTTTTTTTTGTTTGTTTTTTTTAAAGCTCGCTTGCAGTATCACATCAGATCGACTATCCAAACGCCTAATGGACCCTCAAAGTCCTGCACACGTAATTCCTTCCCTGAAACACACAAAAGAATTCCAGTAACATTTTCCTCTCAAGTTTTTTTTTCTGTTTGTTTTGTTTTTTGCTTCGGTTTCTTGCTCGCTGATTTGACAGCATCACTGCTTCGCCTTGCATGCCAATGCACACGTCCAATACTTTGCCCTAAGGCGGGATGTTGAGACGTTCTCTCATTGTGCTGATCGGCCGCATCATCGACCAGAAAATGTCCTCCGGTGTTTTTCAAAGTGGCAGAGATGATTGCCCAGAGAGGAGACACCCGCTCTAGGGTTTCCAGCTAATAGGCTGTTATGCGACCTCGACATTTTAACACTTTCGAATTCCGCGACTCAAAGAGAATAATCATAGTTTTGTAGTCGATATGAGCGTGGGATCACTTTTCTGACCGAGTTATGCTACCTCGACATTTCAACACTTTCGAATTCCATGCAGTCACCTATAATTTTATGGCATATATAATCATAATAATTTTATAATGGTTTTTTAACTTCACAGCGTATTAGCACTTTTCTTACCGAGTAAATTCAAAGGACTTACCTGTAGTAGCCTCGTAGGCCCAAATAAATGAACAAAATGAACAGAAAAGGCAAAAATTGTGCTGGTTTTTTCCTGCGCTGCCTCATCGCTGATGGTGAAAAGGTTGTTAAAACCGGAACTGATCAACCAGCCAACCGCCCGCCCCACCAACCAACAAACAAACCCATCGACCCCACTAACCAGCAAACCAATCCACTGACCCAGCAACTCACCAACCAGCCAACCGCCCGACCCACCAACCAACAAACCAACCCATCGACCCACCTGCCAGCAAACCAGTCCACTGACCCAACAACCAACCAGCCAACCGACAGTCCATTATGAACCGGCGACGTTCGATACAGACGAGAACGCATCCTTTCTTGTCAATTTGTCGATGACAGTCATTCATCTGTCTGGAATCTGTGACGAGGAACTGTGCATGAATGGGAAGGGTGCACGATCGCAAGTTCTAGGTCGGCTAGATCCTGTGATCACTCTTCCCATCCACACTCAGTCCCTCTCCCTTGCAGCGTCCACTAACCTCTTCGTGCCCATTGAGCAGTACTTTCACTGCTGCAAGGGAGAGAACTGTGCCTGAATGGGAAGGGTGCATGATCGCAAGATCTAGATCGGCTAGATCTTGTGATCACTCTTCCCATCCATACACAGTCCTCTCCCTTGCAGCGTCCACTAACCTCTTCGTGCCCATTGAGCAGTACTTTCACTGCTGCGATCACTGCTTGCTTTTTTGTGAAGAGAGAATTTATATATTGGCGAAGGAAACGGACCTGAACAGAAAGGGAAACGCTTATGGCTGCATGACAATCTCCGAAATCTGTATTCTCAGCACGACAACACTTAACATCAGACGCAGGCAGGACCCGAGGACATTACATCGATGGAAGCTTGTATGATCACTGATGGCTGGGTGGATAGCTGGTGTCTGCGTCCCCAGAGTTCGACAGGTGTGAGAGGAATGGCCCAGCTCGGTGTAGGCTGAGGGTGACCTCGGCACGTGAAGCCGAGGAACACACAATAAACATTCAGGGCCTGCATGTAAAATTCGGTGTTACGGAGTTTAGCCCCGGGTTAGAGTCTAACCTCGAACTAAACTAGCTCTAGGGTTAAATTTTCTGGGTTGTTGTTGGTGTTGGTTGTTGTTTTAAATCAGGAAGCGGTGTCATTTCTAGCATGCAAGGTGCCTATGCCGTTATAGAAGGATTTTTGTTTATTCTTTTTTCGCTTCCTTTTTATTTAATTTTTGTTTAGGGTTTCTTTTGTCCTCGTCTGGGTTAGGTCCTTAGCCGTGGGTTAAAGTAACCTCGAGTTTTACATACGGGCCCAGGGCCGTCCAAATAGTGCGAGGCATGTGCTATTATTCGAGAGAGTGTGGGGATTACTGGAGAATATTTGATTTGATTTAAAAAGGACATTAAACCCACCATCAATAAGTCAGTCGACCTCATTACACAGGTCTATGCATGTGTGGACATGGACCGGAAGGGATGGCTTGTGAACAGTACTCGGTGTGTGTTTTCCCTGAGCGTTCGTCCAGGTATTAATTTAGTGCAAGCGTTGCTTGTCTTCGGTAATCGGACGAAAACTGGTTACTCGAACGTTGCTCAATCCCTCAAGAGTGTCCACTCTACCGGAATAATTGTTGATGGGGAGGGGAGAGTGAGAGAGATAGATGAACTACGCGAACGACAGGCGTTTCAGCGAGGACCCCCCCCCCCCCCACACACACACACACACACAGACGCATAACTGACACTCTGGGTTTAACCTACAGTTTTAAGATTTCAAGCGCGCCGTAGGGCTATTCTGGTACTGCAGGAGAGAGAGATAGAGAGGGGGGGGGGCTTTATTGGTGTGTGGATGAAAACCAATGAGAAAACCAAATGTCATTGTCAGAGAGAGAGGGGGGGGGAGGTTGGAGGTTAACGTCCGTTTCCACCGTTGTATGGGTGATATCAAAGACGGGGTCACGAGAAAAAGGCCAGCACAAATATTTGGCCCTAGCCGGGATTCAAACTCACGACCCGAACATTGAGAATCCAACGCTGTACCATTCGGCTATCCCAGCTCCGAGAGAGAGAGAGAGAGAGAGAGAGAGAGAGACGTGCACAGAGAGAGAGAGAGAGAGAGAGAGAGAGAGTTCCCAAGCCGACTGAACTTTCCTTGATGAGTTTAAATGCCTTCTGACCTAAAGAAATGTCATTTTCAATTTTCGTAGCCCCACAAACCCAATACCTCACCACCAGGGTCTTCGCCAGCCTCTAATACCTTCTCCGCTAACGTAACTCTGCCATGTGGAGGATAATTCGATTTCTCTTGAGGAATAAAGGTAAAAGTTCTAGGCCCCCGTTAAATGAACTTTTTACTGCACTGCTCTAACCTGGGTGGCTTCTGTCAATAAGGAAAAGCGTCTTAGGAGATGTTAAAAGCGGCGGCGGTGGGTCAGGATGTCTGGAAAGTGGTGTTAGGTTGAAGTGCTCTTTCCTTTCTACTGTTTCTTTGTTTTGATAGCTTTAGTGTATTTAGATGTGTTTAGCTCTCTCTCGCTCTCTCTTCTTCTCTCTCTCTCTCTCTCTATGTATGTGTGTGTGTGTGTGTGTGTGTGTGTGTGTGTGTGTGTGTGTGTGTGTGTGTGTGTGTGTATGCGTGCGCGCGCGCGCGTGTGGATGGATGCGTGCGTCCGTGCGTGTGTGTCGTAACAATGGTGGAGAGCCTTCTTTTGTAGGATTTAGTATTAAAGGGGCGATTGCTAGCATGTTTATGTCCAGGACAGGTCGTTCTAAGCCGTTTCCGTACATGTCACCGCATCACTTAGACACCTGGACAGTAGCAGCGTCTGTGAAGCTGTCGCTGAGCCGACAGAAGCGTACTCGATGACGCGTAAAAACAGTCGTAGAAGTTGACTGTTTCACCGCTCGCTCTTTCACGATGTATCGCATAAGAGCTGTACTAATCGCCAAGATATAGTATTTCGAGTGTACAGGCGCACTAACGAACGAAACTGTTCCAAAAGATGAGTTGGCTTAACAAAGATGGAATTAGTCAGTTTAAGCTTCAGCTGCTGTGATACACACACACACACACACACACACACACACACACACACACACACACACACACACACACACACACACACACACAGAGTTAATGTACCGTAAAGCCTTTTTAATGATGGTAGTTACAGGCTTTCTCAAAAGCGGCCTTTATTGGCAGCTGCTTGCTTCATGTATAGAATCATTTTAGTAAATTGTAAGCAAGTCCCAGGCAGCAACTGCAAGGCCACTATGTGCAGGTGTGTGTTATATACAGGTTGTCACGAAAGCAGGTCTGAGTGTAAGACGTCTGGGAGAATGATAATAATAATAATGAACTGTACTTACATAGCGCAAAATTCTCACAAAGTCATTCAATGCGCTCATACCAACAAACAAACACACACACACACACACACACACACACACACACACACACACACACACACACACACACACACACACACACACACACACACAGAGCAGCTGAACCAGGAGGAGGTAAGTGGGCTTAGTCGAAAGCCAGCCGGAACAGATGCGTTTTCAAGTCAGACTTGAAACGATCTATGTCCGACTGGTCTCTCAGGCCGGAAGGTAGTGTGTTCCAGAGTGACTGGACGCGGCAGCAAAGCTAAACGCGCGCTCGCCAACTGTTTTGAGGTTTCGACGGGAACTTTCAACAGAGAAGGGGCAGAGGGCATAATTATGGGCATTTCCCGGACATGAGGTGTCATCTTGAAGTGAATTGAACTGAAATTGAACTGAACTGGGCTGTACTGAACTGTGCACACCGCTCAGCCAAGAGAAAAACACCTCCTTTGCACGAGCGCATGCAGTAACGAGGCTAGAAAAATAATGAACGAGGGAATGAACCCAACTGCCGCCACTTACAAGCACACGTGACATATGATCGAACATTACCCTGGTTGCTGCCAGAGTCCTAACCGACATCCTTATTCTCCAAGATTGATTGCTCTGGAAGGTTTTGTCCCGAGAAACCAGCAAACGGCTTAAGAATCGTGGAGCTCTCCCATGAAGCCATTAAGACTGTCCATCCTGTCTTTTTTTTTTTTTCTTTTTCTTTTTTTTAAAGCCAGAGTAAAACCTGTGAGTGTCATGATCGAGTTGTTTTGTATCTCTTGAGCGCAAGTATCCTAGTTTTGTGATGTCAAATTGTAGCAAAGCTGTTTTCATTTTTAGAGCAGGCGTGCAAGCGTGAATGAACATCGGCGTGTGTTCGTGGGATTCGAGGGTGGGTGGGTGTTGGGTGTTGGGGTTTACGTCCTTTTCCACCACATAGGGTGATATCAAAGACGGGGCAACGATGAAAAAGCCAACACAAATATTTGACCCCAGCCGGGATCGAACTCACGACCCGAGCATTAGAAGTCCAACGCTCTACCATTCGACCACCCCGGCTCCCCTGTGGGATTCACAGCCAGTATTGTAAACGTAAGAATTGTATGTACATACAGGAAATACCGATGTGGGTGAGCGGTGGTCTAATACTAGTAATAGGCAGCGCGTCGGATTTAGCCGCTGCGCTACTGAACGGCCGTCACCAATGTCATGGCGATGAAGCGTGGGTTAGAGCCCATGTCGAGCTTGTGATATGTGATACCGGTTTTTTTTGTTTTGTTTTTTCTGGCTACCGGGCTGCTCTTTGGCGGTTTCTCTCCGGGTTATCCGGCTTTCCTCCCCCAGCAAAATTGTAAAAAAAAAAATATAGGATAGGTATTGCGTGGCGCTGCACCGCGGCGACGCGCTTCCCCCGGGGGAACAGCCCGAATTTCCCGAAAGGGATAACAATGTAGTAAAAAAAAAAGTCTATCAAAACCGACGTGTAAGACACTGTGTTGGCAGCTTGAAGACTGTCTGTTTCCTCAGTGAGAGTAATCAGGATGTAGCTGGGATGAGAGCTGTAGATTTTGAAAATGCCACCAAGCTTTTCACCATGTGTTCATCACCTTTCACCCACGTTTCTTGAAAAAAAAAAAAAAAAGTTCCAAACACATGTGGAATATACAAGCAAACAAAAACAGTTCACTCTTACTTGCGACTTTGGCGAAATAAAACTTAAATTTCGATACCAAAAAACAAATGTCACCAATGTCACGGCGATGAAGCGTGGGTTCGAGCCCAGGTCGATCTAGTGATATGTCATACCGGTTTTTCCTGGCTACCGGGCTGCTCATCGGGGTTTCTCTCAGGGTTATCCGGCTTTCCTCCCCCAGCAAAATTGTTTAAAAAAAAAAAGCAAGGAATGATAGGTATTGGGTGGCGCTGCACCGCGGCGACGCGCTTCCCCCGGGGTACATTTAGAATGTTTTTCCAAGGTGTCACGCAAAAGTGTCATTAAGACAGCAAACAGACTCTGCAATTAGTCTGCTGCAGCAACTATCGAATTTCTCATTTCTTTCTTCAGCCCCCTCCCTTTTAGCGGGTAGCTGCAAAGTAAAGCATTCCCGCTTAGGACTGGAGCAACTGGTGAGGCCTACAAAGCCAAAGCGTGAAACACGAAGTGGGTACTGTGCAGTTCAGATACGGTTGGTGGAATCCGGTTTTAGCTTTCCGTCTTTAGAAGAAAAAAAAAAGGGGGGGGGGGAGGGTATTTTCACAAGGCGTTTGGCAAATTCTGTAAACGACAAAGCTCACAGCTTCATTTAATGAGAAATCAGGCATGATGCTCACGACACTGTGCGGTTAGAGCAGTGTCTACGCATCAGTTATTTTTGACAGGACTGTTCTGGCTGATTGAAAAAGTGGGACTACTGAGCGAATCGGGCCGTTCAGCGACGATGATAGCGCGGCGTAAAGCCTAAGTAAGTAACTAACTAACTAACTCAGCGACCTTGACCTCATACTCAGCCCAGATTCCAGACACTCTCTGACCCTTTAACCGTTGCTGAAATCCACAATTTTAAAATCTAGGAACGAGGAAATAAACCCAACTGCCGCCACTTACAAGCACACGTGACATATGATCGAACATTACCCTGGTTGCTGCCAGAGTCCTAACCGACGTCCTTATTCTCCAAAGATTGATTGCTTTGGAAGGTTTTGTCCGGAGAAACCAGCAATACGCCTCGTATACGCAATTAATAATTATACGGTTTTATAGTGCGAAAATTTGTCCAGGAATGAGTGTTCTGCAAAACCACGCAACATTGTATTTTCAAACGACGTGTTCTCGGTACTTCTTTACACGAAAATATTTTCCGGCGCTTTGGGCTGAGATGGGCAGGTGTTTCTGGCGAAAAATAAAGGAACAAGGTATATAATACAGATTTGTAGCGTCCGTAATTGGACTTGCACAAGGGTTGAAACAGGGGCTGCTGCGGAGAGAGCTGGTATTTGAGAATGAGCCCCCAAAGATTTAGTAAGTGCGCGTATTGCATCTTCAGCCGCACTAATTTCGGAATCTTTTTTGGTTTTTGCGCTTACGAAATTTCCGAAAAGTGCTCAGCAGATTGGTTGCTGTCAGTTCTCATTAGCGAGAGCGTCTTGCTCTAACGCCTTTACCTGACTTCTTTCCGGCTACCGCATTTAAACCCCTGTCTCCCCTTCGCAACTCTCGTCTTCTCCTATTTCCTGCTGTTGTGTTGTATTTGTAGCAAAGGCAAGTCAGAAAATTGACCTCAGTGTGTGTTAATTAACTCTATTGCGCCTGGGGTTGCCGCTGCCTTATCACTTGGGGAGCTGGGATAGCCGATTGGTAGAGCGTTGGATTTTCAACGCTTGGGTCGTGAGCTCGAATCCCGGCTGGGAGCGCCAAATATTTTGTGCCGGCCTTTTTTTCGTTGACCCGTCTTTGATATCACCTATACGTGATGGAAGAGGATGTTAAATTCCCAAACATCCACTCGACCACCCCTGCCTTATCACTGTGTGTTGTAGAGATCGCGAAAAGCCACTGCATTTGATGGAAATTTCTAGACCATCCCAGAACATGCTGGTGCTGTAACGTCAGTAGATTAGAAAGGTTTCGAACTTGCCAGTAAGGTGCGGAATGTTCTAGATCGACCTGTTTAGTATATAGTATAGGCAGCCCTGCACAGCGTTCTGGGTTCTTCTTCTTTCATGAATTTGTTCTCCGCGCATCTTTTGTTAATAAAGTATTGGTGTTGTATCCTGTTGTATCCCGTGTCTTGTATTGGAGTTGTATCCTGTTGTATCCCGTGTCTTCTCTGCGAGTGCACCAAGAGAGCGACATAGCAGGAGTGAAATACAACACCGTGTTAACCTGGGCCTGCCGTCGTAAAACAGCAGTAAATTGACTACATGTAAAGAAACCTCTCTAGCAAGAAGACACACGTACACACACTTGACATTCTGTGTACTTAATATTAACATGGATAGAAAATTCATTTTGGTGAGCAAAAGTCTACGTGGGCAATGCATGGCTAAAGCTTTGATCAAAGTCTCCTGGCATGGATGAGTTAAACACGCCCATACCAATAATTATTACTGAGTTTCACAGAAGAATTGGGTCAGATGGGCTTGTGAGTGCCTTGCTCCCCATTAAAGTTATTTAACTTTTTTGCATCGCAGCGCGAGCCGGCTGGCGCTGAGCCAGCGCTAAAAGTCTGGAGGGAAGGGTGGGTGGGGGTGGATGGGTGTTTGGGGGTTTAACGTCCTTTTCCACCACATACGGGTGATATCAAAGACGGGGAAACGATGAAAAAGCCAGCACAAATATTTGACCCCAGCCGGGATACGAACTCACGATCCGAGCATTAGAAGTCCAACGCTCTACCATTCGGCCACCCCGGCTCCCCCTGCAGGGAAGAAGTGGCGGTTAGAATTTGAAAACGATTTGAATGGAAGTCAGAAAATGCAAGAAAAATTGACAAAGTGAAACAAAAACACCTAAAGCTTGGCCACCTGCTCTTTCTGCGGCCGTTACTACTGACGTCGTGGGTTGGATTTTTCTGCAGTTTCAGGCAGCATGTAAACTGTTAGATAATCGCGCGAACGCCAGTTTGTGCAAAAAGTCATTTCTTCTTGGCACTTAACGGTGACACGTGTTTAGCAGGGAAAGACAAAATCGCGGTTGCGTGTAAACTGTTAAAGAACTGTGCTAATTTAGGGTGGTTCTCTCTTTTTTGTAGTGGCAAGCACTAAAGCTCTCTCTCTGTGTGTGTGTGTGTGTGTGTGTGTGGTGTGTGTGTGTGTGTGTGTGTGTGTGTGTGTGTGTGTGTGTGTCAGAGAGAGAGAGAGAGAGAGAGACAGACAGACAGACATCAGTATCCAAGCTGGTTCCCTGAAGAGACTTGAACCGACAGCTCCTCAAAGAACGGCCTAGTCTTTGAATGCCGATGCACTGTCATTCTCCAGCAATGTGCGCTCACTCATGAAGCAGAAGTATTAATCTTGTGATCCGCCGCATTCCAAAGCAGCCCCCTACCCCCGCCCCTTGTTTTCCCTCCCTCGTCCGTCCCCCCGTTATTCCGTGATGGTGGATGACTCACAGAAGCCATGTGCACTTGAGGACTGCCCTCCAAACAGAGACCAGCGACTGATCACCAAAGAGGGATCATTTGGCGGGCTTAATTGATACTGAGGTCGATATGGGCGTGAAAAAAGAAGCCAGAGATCCCTTGGTGTACGTTTTCACAAAAAGAAAAAAGAAGAAAAGAACCACTTCAGAGGCTAATGAAGCTGCACACATCAGGGTTGCCCCAGAAGCACCGCAAGAGGGTCTGTTTGTGAGAAGGTCATGAACTGAGTTAAACGACCAAAGTGGTGCTAGGCTTCCTTTAAACAAGAAACCACAGGTATCATTACTTGTCCCCATTTCTATCATCTGAAACTCCTGCAGTTTCCAATAATTACTTACAATTTCAAACTTGTCCAGTGTTTGCCGAGAATGTGAAGGTTCGAACAAGGACGAACGCTCTGCTTAGAGGACAGACTAATGCAATTATCGTAACTTTCCCCCTCTAAATAACCACGTACATCAAATTTCTTCAGGAGTCGAATAATTGTTTTGATGTTCAAAATAAGTCTAATATTTCTCCAGCAAGTGAAGGTTTAGAAAATGAGTGAACGTCAGATGATAGAATAAAACTATTCAGAAAAAAAGGTAATTTAAATTAAATTTAAAACACCAGGGATTATAATCAACGTGGGGGTGAATCATTCTTCTTGCGTTCGATTTACAATTTCTCCGTTCTCAATATCAGCAACACTTCATGCTCCATTTGTCTTTTTGTCCCCTCCCTTTGACCTTTTCCCTTGTCCGGAACACCATACCCCCCAGGTCACCGACCCCCCCCCCCCCCCGCCCCCCCTCTCTGCCCCTCCCCACCCCTTCCACCATTACCACTACACTCCCGCTGAGTTTTATAAAGGAAGATTATGATCTGAGATAACGCTTCATACTCCATTTGCCCCTTTGCCCACTTCCCGTCCCAAGCACACACACACACACACACACACACACACACACACACACACACACACCCCTTCCCGCCCCCCCCCCCCCTTCTTCTCCCCCCCCCCCCCCCCCGCCTCCCCAATCCCTACATCCACCATCACAAAAAAAACCCCAAAACACCCAAAACTCCCCGTGATTTTTTATAAAGACGGGAACAAGCTCAGTTTATCGAGTCACCCTGGACTACGTAGTCTATATCTCAGAGTATGTGACACTTAATTTTCAACCCAGTCCCGTGTCATTTGCGCAAAACCCCAGCCGTTTATTTGGCAGATTGGCCGAACTCCAAAACTTGGAGAGCGTGTTGTTTAAGCGATTACTATGCCACATTAATTTAATGAAAGTGCAGCAGGGCGTGACTGTGCAACGAGGTCACAACTGGAGCGTAACTGTTGCAGTTTTGTTCACAATCCTGGCATGTGGCCCCAGCGCGTAAATAAGTCGTTGTTTTAGATTTCCCTTGCGAGTTTAAGCGATTACGTCCCTTTTTTCAATTCCTGCCCCTGAAAATGCATATTTTTGACGAATTAATTGCTACGCTAAGTAGGATTGCACGTCATATCCTCTGTCACACAATCATTCCAGTTCATACTCGAGCTGAAAACTGCCCCCCCCCCCCCCCAAAAAAAAGGGAGAAAAAACGTATTTCGAAATGAGTCAGTATGATTTCTGAAAGGTCAACGGGTTTACGTTGCGCTGAGCGGCCGTTAACATATAGCCTCCGGCTTGAAATTCTTATTTTTGCAGCTTTAATGAAGTTTCTCGATGGCGTTCCCGTTTTGTCGGCAGTTATTATCGTGTTTGACATGAAACAGTTTGGATTTAGCAAGGCTGTTTTTTTGTGTGATTTGATCTGGATGCGAATAGGATTCGCAGAATAGCGACAAGTAAAAGACTCTGCTGCAAGAGGTTAAATAAAACATGCTTGAAACCAGTCATATGTCTACAGTTGTTAGCAGCTGGTTTGACATGAGCGGCGCCATTTTCTATATAGAGAGATTTTGAACTCAAACTTTGAATGGCATTGGCACGACGACCATAACAACAAGGCGAGTAGTAGTAGCAGCAGTAGTAGTAGTTGTAGTAGTGGTTAATAATAATAATAATAATAATTTTTGTCCTTTGGGAAGCTCTGAGCGCCTCACAAGTTGGGGTTCAGGGATGTGTGTGTGTGTGTGGGGGGGGGGGGGGGGGGGGGAGATGGAGAGCCGCGCAAGCAAGAGGCTGTCTTGCAGCTAGGAAGGGGGTAGTAATATTAAGGTAATAATCATTGCAACAGCCAAAGAATACAGTGTGTGTGTGCGTGTCGTGCGTGTGTGTAGTGTGTGTGTGTGTGTGTGTGGCTTGTGTGTGTGTGTGTGTGTGTTTAAGAGAGAAAGAGAGAGAGGGTGGGTGTGGAAGGCTGAGATTGTTTGATGATTTAACGTCCTTTCCTCCCAAATAAGAGTGATATCAAAGACGGGGCAACGAGAGAAAAAAAGCCAGCACAAATACTTGGCCCCAGCCGGGATTAGAACTCGCGACCCGAACGTTGAAAGTCCAACGCTCTACCATTCGGCCACCCCGGCTTCCCAAGAGAGAGAGAGAGAGAGAGAGAGAGAGAGAGAGAGGTCAAGTTTATTTCCCACCCTCTCGGGGCATAGGCCAACAAAAATAAAAACAGGAAAACTGTAAATCAAAACAAATCGAAACCTATATACAAATGCTTGCACATACATAATGACTGCGACAACACAAATAAAACACACAGCTCTGTCTAGTGCATACATGCATACATACGTACACACTAAAGTCCACACACACACACACACACACACACACACACACACACACACACACACACAGAGCACTTTGGAAATCACCGCTTCTAATGAAATTCATGCATTTACATTGATTCTCCCCTCGCAGAAATGATTTGGACAACGCTTCTCCAAAGGACTTTATAAGGGAGATGAACTCATTCGACCTGTTGCAACCACTAACGCGGCAGCTTCTTGATGAGTTTCGTCCGTCGTCCGTAATTATGATGTTCACGGAATACGATCCCTGGCGACTGACTATGCAAAAGGGCAAGTGATCACATGGACTGGTAATCCATTTTGCCGCCATACTGCAGGCACGTACTGGAATTCGCAGCGGATGGCGGGCACAGATTAATGTTTCATTATAAACACAGCAAGCAGCAGTCTGACTATCTCTTTACGTTTCGATGGTGATGTGCTTGGAAAACAAGGTGTCTGCAAGCACCGATCTGTGCTATGTTTATGGTAATGGTGTGGTAGACTTCTCCTCGGCGCACATAATTATACATCGCTTCTGAAATGCTCATGGCGCCGCAGGGCTGGAGGACGAAGCAGTGAAAGCCTGCTGCCGCTAAGCGTTACTTTACGTGCAAACCTTCACCTGCGTACAGTATTTCTGTTTTTCCACGCCACCGGCCACAGCCGACTCTTCTTCGAAAGATGGACGTGGGATTTTTAGCGTGCACACTTTATATTTGTAAGTGCGTACAACAGGCACTGTAAAGAAGTCTGCACGTGATTTTGACTCGATTGGGAAAGGAAAAATCCATCCAAATTCCTGCCACAAGGGATTCGACCCGAGCGGCTCAGGGTCCGAAGTCGGTTACCTTAACCATGGACCAAATGTGTGTGTGTGTGTGTGTGTGTGTGTGTGTGTGTGTGTGTGTGTGTGTGTGTGTGTGTGTGTGTGTGTGTGTAATTTAATTATTGAGGTGAAAAGTAAGAAACTAAATTCTTGATTTGGTTCCTCGGAATAGCAAATCCAGCTCAGATGTCTCTGTCAAAGCCGAAAACTGTAAACATAAAACCAGTTACTTTCCATCGTGATTACACAATTCTGACAACAGAAATGAAGATTTAGGAGACGGCAGAATCGTTAGTGTTAGATCTTCAAGTAGTCATGAGACATAGGTAATCTTTTTTTGTTTGTCAAGTAGGGCTTGGGTTTTGGGCAGACTTCAAATATGTCTAATGCCAACGGTAATACGCGAGGATCCAAAAGCTACACGAGAGAATGTTTGTTTGAAAAACGCTCATCTTAGAGATGCGTTTGGAGGTTCCCTGCGGAATTTTTTTTTTTTTTTTACCAAGATGCATCTTCTTCGGCGAGATGGGTTCAAAATAGAGGTGGAGCCAGGGATGGGGGAGGCATTAACTGACGAAAGCAGGGGTCCTAACATATTGCACCACTCGTTTCGGGTGAAGATTAAAGTAAAAAAAAACAAAAACAAAAACAAAAACTCCAAAGCTCACTATGGATGAAAAGCATTCGGCATTCTTTCCAGGTGACACGAACAGTTCCTAACATATTGTACGACTCGTTTCGGGTGAAGAAATAGTTGGGTTTTTTTTCCTTAAATGCAAAACTCACGATGGATGAAATGCATTCGGCGTTCTTTGTAGGTGACACGAACAGTTCTGTAACCATTCAGTCCTTCTGAAAGGCGGATCATGACATCGGAGAGCAAAAGACTCAACCGCTGAAGTCAGATACGTGTGATCGTGATCGGAAGATTCTCAAAACGCGACCAGGCCGCTGCCCTAGAGTTTAGGTTAATCATCTCCGTATGATTCAGAGTAGAACAACTGACAGAGGATTCCTACCGTCATATGAAGAAAGGCCAAAAGCGCCTCCAAACCCCATGGTGTTTAGGCCCTTTAACCCCCCTTTCCAGATAACGGTGAGATTTGATAGTGTGGGTCAGTCCAGGGTGTGCTGTCTTTTTGACAGATTCAGGGTAACTGTCACGCGCAAAGACCATAGCAAGAGCAAATTCTGGACTTGAGTATGACCTGTGTGAATCAGACCCAGAAACTACGATACCGTAGGGGCAATATGGTTGTGCTGCTGCATTGACTGTTCGCGGGCAGTGCCGGGAGACGCACAGAAGACATTTTAAGAAGGCTTACGGAATACTTTTCAACTCTCACGGTCATGGGTGGTTATTATTGTTGTTGTTTATAGCTATATCACAACTACTGACGTGTGCATATAGTGATTAATCCGTCTAGGTGAGCTGGCACCTTCATCAATATGCATCATACTCCCCCCCCCCCCTCCCCCTCCCCCTTCACCCCCCTTATTTGTATTCGCACATTACAACAACAATCATTCCTGCAAATAGTGCACCAGGCAATAGTGGCAATAACCAGGTGTCAAAGATGATGAATGCGGACAGGGTGAATCACACTTGCAAATTTTACGCTCATTCCTCTTGGTTATCGATAGCACCGAGTAAATGACGGTGCTCTAGCGAAACCTTCACTGTGCAATCGGTCAGAAATTGGCGACCGGAGTACTCGGTATTGCCCCTGTCTGTCAACAGGGGGAGAGGGTTTCAACAGCCTTTGGAATTTGAATACGGTTAGTCTTTGAGATTGGCAGGTTGCTGTTAAAAATGGCTGTTGGAATATGCAGGGCGGTAAACGTTCATGATGCTTGGTTAGGTTGATGAGTAAGGTTACACGTACGCGCATGCATTCACTTATGCATACACGCACACACGCGCACTCGCGCGCGCACACGCACACACACACACACACACACACACACACACACACACACACACACACACACACACACACACATGCAAGCACGCACGGGCATAATTATGCACACACGCACACACATAATACGCACGCAATCACACACGCGGGCGCGCGCACACACACACACACACACACACACACACACACACACACACACACACACACACACACACACACACACACACACACACACACACACACACAACCTGGTTGATTCTCAGGGGAAAAACACAAAAGCAAATAAAAACACGAAAGCAAATAACAACAACAACAAAGAAACAAAACAACATGAACAAATTATGCTGGTTCTGTCCCTAATCACTCTTTTCCAAACATTTTGCCATCAATAATCCACGTGTATGATATGTGTGGGGAGAAATGAATCATTGTCACTGTTCACAATCCACACCACATTAAAAGCTAGCTGTCACACGATAATAATTATTATTAACTGAAGCTGTGTCACTTGGCTTATCAATCTCTACCAATCTCACTCTTTCCATAAACTTCCGAATGCGAAGCGCTTAATTTGATACACAAGTTTCAAGCTATGTGGAAACTGGATATTTTGTAATGGGAAGTTCTTGTTTTTTGCATGGGCGTTTTTGTGCCTACCTCCGCGTCTGCTCTATGTGGTGGAAAAGGACGTTAAACCCCAAACACCCCCCCCACCCGCGTCTGCTTCATGCACGTTTTTAAAAAGCCAGTATGGTATGGAATGGTATGGTATGGTATGGTATGGTAGACTTCTCCTCGGCGCACGTATCCATCTCTACTGAGATGCTCTTGGCGCCGCAGGGCTGGAGGACGAAGCAGTGAAAGTCTGCTGCCGCTAAGCGCTACTTTATGTGCAAACCTCCACCCTTGTATTCACTCTGGTGCGTGCGACAGTATTTCTGTTTACCACGCCACCGGCTACAGCCTACTCTTCATCGAAAGATGAACGTGGGATTTTTCGCGTGCACACTTGATATTTGTGCGTGCGTGTGTACACGAAGGCGAGAGAGGCAGTATAGGCATGTCTAAAGACAATTTTCTGTTTTAAAATGTATTTTTATAACAGATAATAAAGTATTTTTGAATTGAATTGAATTTTGAATTTGAATAGTTGGAAGACGTTACGTCTTGTTCCAGAAGTGCGGTCGGTCTTCCCATTTTGACACTTATCGTAGCTTTTTGGTTCATGAACTTGATTTGATGGTTGTTTCCAGGGGGCCAGAAGGACTGCCGGAATTTTTCCTGTACGCTTTAACGGACCTGAATTCATGAAGTCACGCAGCAACGGTATTGACACGTTTTCCGGCCACTGATGTGGATGATGAAAACAGACAGGTCACCGGAAGGGGGACCACTCCCCGTAAAATAACCCGATGATGGCGTCCCTTAGCGGTTTCCATCGGAACCCTTTCAAATTGCAACCTGATGTTTACCGTCCAATGAGTTCGCTTGATCGGAAACCGGATTCGTTTTCGAGGAGTAGGAGAGAAGATTGGAAAGGGGGCGGGGGGGGGGAGGGAGGGGCGGGGGGGGAGCGGATATAGTGTCACGTTGGTCCTGACGATTGTATAGAGAGAAATGAAGGAGGAGTTTGGATGTATATTCATGCTGGGGTGAAGGGGGGGGGGACTGGATGGGGGAGGGGTGATGGAGGGGGAGGGGTGAGCGCGGGGGGGGGTGTATTAAGATAAACTCCTGATCTTTTAAAGTGTCGATGTACTGGTACGCGGCTGATTTAAAAATCTGTGACTAGTGTCGCCGGGTAGGAGTACTCAAGATCTAGACACAGCGTTTAAACGAGAGAAGGTCATTGTGAAGTCTAAGTCGATAGAACTGTTTTCATCCTTCCCCAATACCCCCGCCCCCCCCCCAACTCACCCCACCCGACGTAAAAGAGATTCCCATTCACTTGACATGGAGGTCGACCCTTACAATAGGGTCACGTGCCAGCTTTGACAGGTCACGTGCAAGCCTTGACAGGTCACGTGACAGCCTTGCCAGTCTGCGGTTCCGTTTCTGGATCTGGTGACAGATTTTGACTTTTTTTCGCGTTGTTGGAAACCGGAGAGCGAATGCCTGAGTAATTTGAAGCTTCTGAATTTGTCAGACGGACATGCGTGCCTACCGAACACACGTTTGCCTGGCGGTATCCAGGACTGCTCGGTAGATTTTGTTACGGTCACGATGTGACATGTGACAGACGGCTACGGGAAAGTTGATTTATTATTCTGCTCTCTCTCTCTCTCTCTCTCTCTCTCTCTCAGTGATTTGTGTTCACAAAGGTCGCACGTGTGTGCGAATGCGTTTTGACCTGATGGACGATTTGCTCTGTTTTGTTTCTTATAGTCTGGTGCGTAATTTTCTGTGTAGATTTTTTTTCTTTCTTTTATATTTTGCTCCTTTTTTCCTTAGTAGATAGTCTCTGTAGTATTAGCAACGGAGTGCAAACTGGCGAATTTCTGTCAAAACTTTTACCGTCGATAAATAAAGTTTCATGATCATGATCCTCTCTCTCTCTCTCTCTCACACACACACACACACACACACACACACACACACACACACACACACACACACACACACACACACACACACACACACACACACAGATGATTCAACTATTTGGGAGGGTGGGGTTGCGGGGGGGGGGGGGGAGTTGCAGAATTTGGAGGTATGGTTACAGGAAGGTGGGCATTATTGGGTCACATCTTCAAAATCGGTATTGTTGGTTTTGTTTATGGATGATAGCTAGTTGTGAATTCTGCTATTGCCTTCCTTCTTTTCATGTAGATGAGCCTTTACATTCTTCTTCTACCGTTGTAAAACAACGCACCGTTATTGTTATGTCCCTTCCCCCCCCCCTCCCCAGAGAGAGAGAGAGAGAGAGAGAGAGATGATGATGATGATGATGGTGATGATGATGAAACATTATTACACAAGGATTGATATATAGGTTCACGAGAACCTGTCTGACAATCTGTCCTTGCTAAACTACAACAACATAAGATTATAAAAAGACGAAGGGGAAATAGAAAAAAAAGCTAAGTCAATATACAAAACAAGCATATGCATGTAACACGCATACACACACACACACACACACGCGCGCGCGCGCGCGCGCGCGCGCGCGCACACGCACGCACGCACGCACACGCACGCACGCACGCACACAAATAATACGAGCGTGCGCTTAGACACGTGCGCAGAGAGAGAGAGAGAGAGAGAGAGAGAGAGAGAGAGATCAAACTATAGAAACGATCTAACGTTGGAGTCAAACTGTGCATCAGTTTATTTCATTTGGCATCTGCTTCACACATTTCTCGCTATATCACTACCAGTTTATCATATTGCATACGTTTACGTTACTTCATATTTACACAGGTTTTGCTCTTCTCATTTCAGACGAGAGGGAGTGTATACAACCCCGGCTGGCAGTATGACGCAAACGCCTTGGAGTTCGCACACTACAAGGAACTCTTCAGGCGAGGAAAACAGAAAACGTGCACCGGAACTTGGAAAGTAAGCATGCGCATAATGCCCCACCCCCCCCCCCCCCCCTGAAAACTTTCACCCTGGTCGAGTTTATTTTTCCCTGCTGCTCATTATTTTTGTTCTGACGTTTGTTTTGCATTCTTTTCTAGAGATGCTGTTTCACGGAGACCATGAAAATAAAGTGATCGTTACCAAACTTGCCAAGCGGCACGATATTAGGCCTGTCTTTTTTGTACTTACGCCATTACAAGCTTGGAAATGGAAAAAAAAAAAGGCGTTAATGTGTGAATTCCGTAGTTTAAAAAACGCGGTGAGAGGGTAGAAAGTAATAACTGTAGACAATGAGCCAGAAACTATTACGGGTGTATTCGGGTAATGAGAATTGGTGTACGAGTAGTTGGGAGGGCGTTTGGGGTAAAAACCACGGCACACTATCTAAAGGGTGTTGAAGCTTACGGAAAATCTTTGGAGAACAAGTGTGCATGCAGCTTACAAATCAAGGGTTGAGTCACTGTTTTCAGAACGATAGTGAGAATTTTCAGCGTCTATTCGCAACACAGTTTCATGGAGGTGAGTAGTGTGCAGAGACATTTTTATATTTCCAAAAACAACAACAACAACAACAACAAACAACAACAAAAAACCCTACCCACACAGGGCAGTGAGTTCAAAAGATTTACCTCTCAGCATCATTCTTGAACTTACTGATATCACAACAAATCAAATTTAAGAAGAATTTAAAAGCAGCGACTATCAGTATGTTCATTAACAT
>JACVVK020000008.1:4682500-4750000 GCA_018292915.2 Batillaria attramentaria | reverse complement strand
GGGGGGTAGTGGTTTCAGATTGGATGCTTGCTAAAATGGGAATGAAACTTGACGATGGGAGTCAAGTCAAGTCAAGTCAAAACACTTTATTTATCCCACAAGGGGCAATTCATCTTCGGACGGGCTCAATAACTCAATATGACAAAATATTATAAAAGAAATAAGAGCACTTTAAACTAAATAACTAAAAAAAATGAAGGGTGTTTAATAAAGGCGTTTAACGCGACAATCAAACAGCTACGCAAATAACGTACAACAGAATCAGAACCTTTCGCTTTACTTCTCCTAGCTATACGTAGGTCTGACACTATGCAATACGAAAATCAAACAAAGGTACGGACAGACATGAAAACAGTTGTTAACCATTCATTTCTATTTCGTAGCTTTGCTGCCGGCTGTGGTGTTTACCGTTCCTCTCAAGCAATCAATTTGTATTCTCTCGTTAGATGAGAGAGACACAAACCTATATTCACTTTTCGAGAAATTGTGAAGAAGAAGAACTGTGCCAAAGTAAAAATACCAAGTTGTAAAATCACTATCATTAGGTCTACTGGCACAATAAGTGATATTGATTGGCAATGGAAACTAAGCAACACCTCATACACTTTTCGAGAAATTCTTTGACACGTTGATTCGTTATATCTATCGCTTAATAAAATTAATCTGCAACTTTTCTTTGACACGTCATTGTTATTGTTGTCTATCGCTTCATTAATCATTTGATTTTTTTTCCCAATGATAACGATTATTGTGCGCCATTTCCACCACAGGAGCGAAGTTCCAGCGAATCTGAAAGTCGTTCCCCGATCATGGACCTCTCTCGAGCCCCTCCACCCTCACCTCCGGAGTTCAAACGGGCACAGCTGTTCAAATCCCCCGGAGAGTTCGCCAAAATTGACAATCATGTGTTCGAGGTAAGATCAGAAGGGAAATATTGACAATCATGTGTTTGAAGTAAGACCAGAAGGGAAATATTGACAGTCATGTGTTTGAGGTAAGACCAGAAGGGAAAATATTGACAATCATGTGTTTGAGGTAAGACCAGCAGGGAAAATATTGACAGCCATGTGTTTGAGGTAAGATCAGAAAGGAAAATATTGAAGCAAACAAAAACAAAAAAATCAGGAAAAAGGCAAATTTCAAATTTTACATTTATTAACTATGAGTGGCCACGTATTTCTACTGTCATTATTTTGGTAAAATTACTTATGCGACATTGATGGTAGAAGAACTTAGACTATATTGTCAACTCGCGCTATATATTGGATGCACGAGGTACACGAAAATTAAAACGGCGGAAAATTAATGATGTCGAGAAGATTTTTTTTAAAAAGAGACAGACTACCACTGGAGCCAAAGAGCTGGCAGTAAATATCTTTTTGCACTTGGTCATACCTGATCTGTTCCAAAGGCGGGTCATTTAGTAGTTGACAAGAGTGAATTATTTTTGTGTGTGTTGTCTGATCAGATCGCCAGGAGGCACTATTCCAGTTTCTCTGGGCTGGTCAAAGATCTCATTGTCGACTGCGAAACCGATCTGGAGAAAGCTAGGTGAGTACGACAAAGAACGATATGTATATAGCACAGTTTGCAGTGCCGTATTCGTCGTCTCATTTGCGTACCGCAAAACTTCCTTCACAGAATCCCAGGGGAGCCGGGGTGGTCGAATGGTAGAGCGTTGGACTTCTAATGCTCGGGTCGTGATTTCGTATCCGGCTGGGGCCAAATATTTGTGCTGGCTTTTTCATCGTTGTCCCGTCTTTGATATCACCCGTAAGGCCTCGGTCACAACCGGCCGCACGATTTTTTTATGCTTGCGATCTGCACGAAATGTCTGCGGCCTGCGGCTTCTACGATCTGAAAAAAAAAAAAAAAAAAAAATAAGGTTGCAAATCGTGCGTACGATATACGTGCGATGGCGTACGTTCCCCGCAAGTCTCGCACGGGTAACGTCTTGCGATTTCAGTTGGTCAAAAATCGTACGACGGCCGTACGGATCGTACGTTGTCCTCGCAGTTATCGTACGGAGGTTGTAAGCCTTCGTACGACGTTCGTGCGATGTTGACGATGTTTGCACGGGCTATACGGGTGTCGTGCGTGCGCCGTACGGCTATCGTAAGTGCTCTGTACGCGTGGTGTGCGTCGGTCGTTCGACGGCCATGGCCGACGCGCGTTTTTCATGCATATAGGGACCAGCCTACATATATACATGTAGTTTGTTTATGGAAAGAAGACATCAGAGGATTTGGATATTATTAACAGAGAGTTTGACAAATCTATGGACACGTACACAACTTGACAGACACTGACACAGCACTGCAACACTTCTACATTGCACACCAACATCCCCCGGGCCCGCACCTGGGGCCGTGGTCACGACGCGTTCGTAACTTTTCCGCCACCGATTTACGCACGCGAGGGTCCGTAACTTACGATTTGTGATAAAATTGGGTGGTCATGACGTTTGCGCAGAGTTACGGCCGCTCGGAAACCCTTGCGTATTGTACACCACCTAGGAGGGTGTCGGAAAGGTGCCGTAGCCTTTGCGTAGATCTGAAAAATGGCGGCCCGCTTGATTTACCAACTGCAAATGAGAAGAGCATTGCGACGGGAAAGGGTGTTCCGCGATCGTACTAACCCTTTTGACTCGTACGACGATGTGGACATGCTTCAAAGGTTTAGATTTAGGAGGAGAGACCTGCAGGAATTGTGCGATCTGCTGTAGGACGACTTGAGTGTAGAGGGGGCGCGTTCAGTTCACTACGCACCCTGCAATGCAAAGGCCCGTATGGCCGGCTGTACACACATCGTGGGTTGATTTGTTTCCTTTTTGTGGGTTAACATTTGTTGTGTGTGTTTCGGACTAGTTCAGTGCTGAACGCACTCGGTCAGTCCTCACTGATCAGCCACCACTTTTTTGATCGTATGCCTGTCAATGCAGGTCTCATCAGTTCATTGTGTTGTCAGTGGACCCGAAATGTGCGGGTTCCGAATTCAGAGTTATGGTCGAGTCATGTTTCTCTGCCGTAGCAAGTCAGGTTAAATGCGTGGCATGTATGTGGAGAGTTTTGTTGATGTTGTTATCCTCTCTTTCGTTTTTCGTTGTTCTTTGATTGAGGTTCATTCCGTTGGTTTTCTTGCCAGTGAGCCTGCTACATACGGTTTATACGCGCAGTAAATGCTTCTACTGGTTGTAGTCCGTCCAATGTTGAGATAGAGACTGCTAGGAAGCGGTCTATATGCGACCTGCATGCTCTCCTGATCACACTCTCCACATACATGCCACGCATTTAACCTGACGGCAGATAAACACGACTCGATCAAACATTCTGTAGTGAACGCGTACTGAACACACCCCCTCTACTCTTTCACGCTTCACGCTGGAAGGAGAATTTGTGCAGGCCACGTGATGGTGTTTTCCGTGGGAATCCCAGGGGTCCCACACCTATCTAAAAATAACCCGTACGTGACACCGTTTCCAGTCAGTGCGCGTCGTGACCGGCCAACTAGCGGAAGAGATAGTTTTCACGTAGCCACGTACGAACTTACGATCCGCAACCCATTTGCGCAAAGAAATTTGCGTTCGCGTCGTGACCACGGCCCCTGGTCTTGCGTCCGCCTTGCGGAGCACTCACGGAGCACGTGCGTGCATCGTGGGAACATCGTACTACCGACTTGCGGTCTGTGATCACGTGCGGCCATCGTGCGGTCCTCGTGGGAAGCACGCAAGACAACCGTGCGTCACTTGTGCGTTCATCGTGCGGCCGCCGTGCGGCCATCGTGACCTATTTTTCTCGCCCCGAGAGGTCAGAGTCGTACGATGCACTTGCGGCAATCGTGTGTTGGCCGTACAGTGGCCGTGCGGCCAACGCAAGTGTGTAAAAACTCGCAGGTGATCGTAGAGTTTGTTGATCATGTCGAAAACCGGCCGCAGCGCTCTGCGGCCTCCTTGCGACCTAGAAATTTCGCAGGACGCCCGTGCGCCGTTCGCAAGATTTGCCACGATTTTTGGCCGTAGACCCGCCGTAGGAGCCCGTACGGCCGGTTGTGACCGTAGCTTATGTGGTGGAAAACGACGTTAAACCCCGAAACGCCCACCCATCCACCCTTCACAGAATCATATGAAAGTTATCCCAGAGACAGTTAACGGTGCATTTTGCACAGTCAGGTAGTAGTTTTTTATAATTTGAACATAGTTTTTTGCTTTTTGTTGTAATTGCAGACCTTTAACTTATTTTTAATGTGCACCATGCACTGCCGACAGGGCGATATTCCGCTGGGTGACACTGGCTGACCTGAACGAGATGGAGTTTGCTGACAGCGAGAGTCCGGAGAGTCCCCTAGGCTTGTTGAGAGGAATCAAGTTCGGTACGGAGACCTACCACGATCTTTGTCGGCGGTTATGCAGGTAAGAAAACTTACAGAGAGACAGACAGACACGCAGCGAGACAGGCACACGCACACACGCACCCCCCCCCCCCACACACACACACACACACGTACACACACACGGTGAGACAAGGTACCAGACAAGATACCAGACATGGCGACAAGGTTAGTCGCGTACCATGCAACATCCAGTCCACTGATTCCAATGTCTACTTCTGAAGCAAGGAGGTGTACTCGTCGAGAAGGAGGTCAGGCTTGTTGCAGACAACTTCCGGACCATACACTGCCAGTCAGTCTCAATGGAAGAAATAAGTTTTCATGGCTCTTCTGAAACACCACTGTTGCTTGGGGGACTTTCCAACAACATAGTGCGCGACCTACGCTGTCGCCAAAATTATCCGACGATAACCCTTTCGGCTTAATTACGTCAAGTGTTCACTGGACCGCGAAAGCCTGGGCCCACGCTTGCACGCACTCTGCACGCGCTTGGCGCTCGTGCGCTGCTCGAGGCTGCCAGAAATTGATCATTAACATTGATCGGCAGGGCTGCTCTTTTTCATCTCTCTTACGTCCACGACCCCGTAATGATCAATTTCCCTGAACATGAAGAGTGGCCGCCGAGGTCCTTTCATTAGAATGCAAGGAAAAATTGAAGGCTCCCCTCTTGACCCGTGGCATGTGAAGGAACGTAGGAAACTGACGTGCCGCTATGTCATTATTCAGTTAATTTTGGACAGGGCTGCAATCAGAAGTAATTGCGTTGCTGAATGCTTAGCAGGGTCTCATGCAGGAAGTGGGATCATTAATTTTGCCTTGCCAGTTGGTATTTTGAAAACAGGTACACACATACGTGCGTGCGTGCCTGCACCACACAACACACACACACACACACACACACACACACACACACACACACACACACACACACACACACACACATTCATACATACATACACACACGCGCGCGCGCACGCCCCATGTGACTTTGCTCAGATGGGAATGCCTATAAGTTTTTACTTGTTCTGCTCAGTTGCAATGCTATTGCTGTTTGCGGCTATCTGTGCGTGAATAACATGAAAGAAAAGAACAACCGAAAAAACCCCTCTCATAACGACTTTCACCGTATCTAAATTTCTTCCTTTTCTTCGTTTCCTTTCTGTGTTTGTAACCCACTGTTGATTTTGGTCGTGTTTCCAGTTACGCCGGCCTTCACTGTGAAGTAATTCAGGGTTACTCCAAAGGCGCCGGATACAAACCTGGAATGAAACTGGAGGGCAGCCGGTTCCGGAACTCCTGGACCGCCGTCTGCATTGACGGATCCTGGTGCTTCCTTAACTGCAACTGGGGAGCCAGACACGTCCGCGCCGCATCCAACGACAGCGGCAACCCCACCAGCACTCACCACCACCACGACCGCAGCTACCACCCCGGACACGGCCGGAGGAGAAGGGGAAGCTGCGCGAAAGAGAACATAGACTGTAAGGTGAACAGCGGTGGGGGTGGGGGAGTTGCTGGTGGGGGTGTTGGTGATGGTGATTACCACGGCGGCGTCTCAGTCACAGGCTGCGACCCCCACAACCACCACCACAACAACGGCAACGTCATAGTGACGACGACGGCGGCGCAGTCGTGCGTGGACGCCAAGCACATCGTGGACAACAACAACGACAATGACCACAGCTTGCTCCGCTTCGGCCGAGAAAAGGACTCGCCTCTCAGACAGCTATTCCGCTACGCTAGCGGGGACATCCTGACGGCGCGTAACGGGGACAGAAACAGTAGCAACAGGTACCTGGTGATATCAGTATTGTTGACGCATAATAATGTACCCAGGTACTTTACTGGTGAAGCTTGGTTATAGTAGTTTTAATGGAAATTAAGTAAAATGTCAGTGGAAAGTTGAAAACCTGATAACAAGTAAAGGCTACAGCTGCTGTAAGGATTATTACAGCTTTTGCAGAAAAGTAAGCTTAAGTGTTCTCTAAAATCTGACGGATTATTTCTTTTTGAAGGCCGTACCGGTTTACTTTAGGCTTGTTTTCTCGTGAACTCTCACTTGTTTGGTTTGTCATTTTTATTTGTTGGTATTCCTCAAAGTGTTCGGCTCTATGCTAATGAATGAGGACAATAATCCGGCACTATAAAGAAACTATAAGAAGTAACCCAGTCTGAAATGAACTGACCCGATATGGCTGGAAAATGAAGTTGTACAATCTGTATTAGCCGGGGAGCCGAGGCAGCCGAGTGATAGAGCGCTTGACTCGCAATGCTCGGGGCGTGAGTTTGAATCCCGGGCTGGGGCCAAATATTTGTGCTGGCCTTTTTTCTCGTTGCCACGTCTTTGATATCACCCATACATGGTGAAAAAACAGGTTAACCTCCTAAACACCTACCCACACTCTGCATTAACCGTTATCATTTTAATGTATCTAACCGTACAATGACAACTACTCTTTTTATCGGCTTGTCATAGCCGCGAATTAGCCCTTGCCGCTTGCGCGGCGTTAAGCCCTAACTAACTAACTAACTAACTTGTCGGCTTGTCACAGCAACAGGAGTTCAACAGCGTCAGGCCAGAGCTCGGACAGAACGTCCACCGGTAGCGCCACCACCACGAGCTCCATGGGCAAAAGCGACGGCACCCAGAGTGACTCGAACGGTTCCAACAACTCATCTGACAGTGCATCGGACTCTCACAACGGTTCCAACGGCTGCGAAGGCTGCAAAGGAGGTCCCGGGGGCTGGCCCGCGGGGGAGGGGACTGGGGACTGCAAAGCAGGGGACAAGGGAAGGACTGGGAATGTGGAAGGGGATGGGGGAAGTGAAAGGGAAGGGAGGCAGAGGTACCATTACCAGTGTGACGAGTTCTACTTCATGACGGACCCGGAGGATCACATCTTCCAGCATTATCCTGATGACCCTGAGTGGCAGGTAAGACTTTTGTTTATTTATTTGTTTGTTTGTTTGTTTGTTTTCTTTTCCGCACTCCATGGGGATCCGGGGTAGCCCAATGGTAGAGCGTTGGACTTCTAATGCTCGGGTCGTGAGTTCAAATATTTGTGCTAGCTTTTTCATCGTTGCCCCGTCTTTGATATCACCTGTATGTGGTGAAAAAGGACGTTAAACCCCCAAACGCCCACCCACCCGAAATCCATGCTGGAGGAAAGATAATCGCGTCCAGCAGCAGTACATATTGTCGAACTTGATCGAAACGAAGTTTCAGTTTCTTCAGTTTGTTCAAACGCTGTAGAGTTTGTTGTTTGTTTTTTTCTCCCCATTTTATCCGTCCCGTGTTTGTTTTATCTTTTATCTGCTTCTATTGTTCAATTTAATAAATGTATTTTATGTAAAGCGCCTTGAGCTTATTATAAAGTTAGGCGCTATATAAAATTAATAAATACTCTATTATTGTTATATTATTATTAGTGGGGCGGAGTGGAACACTTCTGAGTCCAGGTTTTTCTGAATCATAGGATGTTTTCCAATAATAAGCAATAATAATCAGATGGTCCCCAGAATGTTTACACCTTTCCATTGGAGTTGTTGAACCTTCGCTCACTTAACTGACGCTTTAAATGGAATTAAAAGCACTTATTCATTCATTTGTATGCGGAACTAAATTCTGGATTATTTGCATATATTATATATTCAGGTTATTGATTTCAGTTATTGGAGTGCCCGATCACGCTGTCGGAGTTCATCAACCTACCAGTGCTCAAGTCTCCCTTCTTTAACTACGGCCTCAAGCTGGCCACACACTACGACTGCAAGCAGGTCACGGAGTCAGGCCTGGTCAACGTCACGCTCAGAATCCCGCACCTCCTCGGCTTCGGCTACACGCTGGAGCCCAAAGACAAACGCATGAACCCTTACATCCTGGAAGGTCGGGTCATGCTGAGGATAGTGGGCCACAAGGCCATCTTCACCGTCGCTCCGCCCAAACGGGGTCGCTTCTACTTCACCATCTACGCCAAAGACGATTGGCTGTCCGAGTCCCTGCAGAGCGCATGCGCGTTCCAGATCCGGTGCAAGGAAGGGCGGGAGACGCTGAGGAGTCCTTACCCGAAGGTGTCGTTTTTCGGGCCCACGCCGAGCGCCGCCATGTTTGGTTTGTTGCCGCAGACGCACATCGACCCTGTGGTGACTTACTCTCACGAGGATATGAGTTTCCACTTTCAGTTGCCGCGTCACGTGCGACTGTCCTACTCGCTGCAGTTCCATGGTCAGGCACCGGGTAAGTGGAGACGTCTGAGATGCAAGACGATTGATGCATGCTTGAAAGAATCCACACAGAGCGTGGTTTGGTATGTAGGGGCCTGGGGTGCAAAACCTAAGAAGTTGGGTGGTTGTTTAAGGGCATAACGCCCCTTTCCACAACATGAGGGTGATGTCAGAGACGAGACAACGAAGAAAAAGCCAGCAATATTCTTTTTAATACAATCTGGGATTCGAACTCGCAACCCGAGTATTGACAGCATAACTATAAACAAGATGGCCACTGACCAGCCCAATATGTTGTTTCCATTTAATCACCTGCTGTCGTCACGGTCGTACTTTTGTAATGCCATGTATACGGGAGGACACACACACACACACACACACACACACACACACACACACACACACACACACACACACACACACACACACACACTCTCTCTCTCTCTCTCTCTCTCTCTCTCTCTCTCTCTCAATGGAAACAACTGACCGGGCTTGTCAGACCAATCTTGGTTTTGGAGGAGAGACGTCAAGTTGTTTTCTTTGAAATCTATGACGTTTTCCTCATTGGGATGACGCATAATACATTTGACGTAATAACTTTGACTCGGATACAATTCTTGCAATGAAAGCAGCCCCATGAAAATTGAAGTGTTGCTGCTGCGCAGTGTAAAGATCGAATTTATACCGGCTCAATGTGTTTAACAGACAAGTCTGCGCGGCGAACGTTTTTTCACTATGTGTTATGTCTGCTGCGCGCGCGCGCACACAGACACACACAGACATACGCGCGCGCGCACGCACGCACGCACGCACGCACGCACGCAGACTTGCGCGAGCCGCGTTTGTGCATGTGCTCCATTGAGACCTATGTGGTGTTCTCTCACTCTACTATGCTATTGAGTGAGAGTCAGTGGGAAAAACAAAGCTCACTACATCAATGAAACTCCCGCTTTCCCCGTCTACAAATAGAGAACTTCCGAAAAGTGACGACACACCCCCACGTCAATCAAACATGACGTCGGCAAACTGACGCTGATACAGTTTTGCGTCAGTGCGCGTGTGCCTTTTCTGCGATGTTTGTGAGGCGTGTGGCTTGTGTAAAGGAAATGTGCTTCGAGTACAAATTTTCGAGTCAACTGACGACAACGGCTGCAGTGAATTTTTCTAATTTTTTTTGTATATTTTTTATGGCACCCCAGGCTCATTATCTATGTATAGTAGGAGCGATTTTGAGATCTAAAGTGTGTTCACCAGCACTTTCATCAGGTACGGTTTACGCCAAAAGTATAAAAGCGACAACCTCCAAAATTCACTCAGTTGAGAGTCCGTATTCATGCTATCTATGTCCCAAAAATGGAGTGGTTTAGGTAAATATTACGCCTTTAAACGCCAGAAAGCCACTTTTTTTGAAAAGGGCGATAACTCGCAAATCATGTGTGCAATCGTACCTGGATCGGGCCTTCTATTCAACAATCTTGATTCATTTAGAAACCCCAAATTTGAAATCGATCGGTTTAGTATTTTCGGAGAAATAGGCATCTGAACTGGGTTCACATGCAATGTCAACTCAGGCTCGGTTTACATGAAAACTATAAGAGCGACCATTTTCTAGTAGTGAGTCAATTCAGAGTCCGTATTCAAGCTATCTACTGCCAAACAATTGAGTGATTTAAATAAATATTACGCCTGTACACGAAAGACAACCAACTTGTCTCAAAAGGGCGATAACTCCCAAATCACTTAAGCAATCATCACACGCTTGAATCGTCTAATGTAACATTTTGATAAATTTGGATACCCCAAATTTGAAGCCATTCGGTTAAGTATCTTCGAAGAAACGGGCCCGGACACAATTCACACACGCACACACACACGCACACACATCCGCACAGACGGCACTCACTGAGGAGGAGAACTGCGTTCGGAACACCATACGCGTCAGCATCGATGACGCAAGTTTTCTTACGTCATTGTCAGAGTTACACTTGCATAATCGTCTCTGCGGGAGATCGGCAGTGACGTGCGTTTGTACCACAGATGCTTGCCTATGAACGTGGAAATTTTAGCCCGTCCTATTATGTTGTTTCCATTACTATGGAAACAACATAAAAAAGACGCTTCTGGTGTCAAACGCTGAGTCGACGGATGGGTTTGTTGGTCTGGTTAGCTGGTTAGTGGGATGGTTGGGTGGGTAATTACCCTGTACCCAGTTCCTTATTCACAGGTCATGCTAGCCAAAGAAAATGTGCAAAGGAGACAAGTGTACTCCGACAAACAAATGCACACCTGTGGCTTAGCTTGTCGGAGTATGTGTCTGACAAAGAGATCAGAAGGTAAAAAATATGCGCTGCGTGTGGTTGCCAGGGAGGATTCGTTTTAGTCAGTGGGCATGGCTACATGTCATCTGGTTGGGACATAAACGTCCTTTTCTACCAGAACTGTTGTCGATATCAGCCTACGATTGCGTTGATTCATCTGTCTCTGTCTTTGTTGTTGTTGTTGTTGTTGTTGTTGTTGTTGTTGTGGTTTTTATTTTTTGTCTTTGTGAAAGAGCCGCAATACTGGACTATTTTGTAACACATTATTGTCCTCTTCAGACGCGGTGGATGCAGACTTCCAGCGGTACGTCTTCCTGCGGCAAAGGGACGACAACTCCATCTCCTTTCTCGTCAGGTGCCCGCACGTGGGAAAATACGTGTTCGCACTCTACGGCAGCAGAGTTGACTCCCCTGAAGACTCTTCAGTTTCCGGAAACGGCAACCCCAACACTCCAGCTCTGCCGTACGAATGTTTATTCAGGTACGTGTTTGGTCCACTGGCAGTGTCTCAGAAGAGCCGAGATAACTCCTCTTTTTCTTTCTTGTTGTTGTTGTTGTTGTTGGGGGTTTTTTGTTTGTGTGTGTGTGTGTTGTTAATTTTTTTTTTTTTTGTTCTTTATGTTGTCGTTAGCGGTGTATTTTTGTTTATACTTTAAGTTTTATACTTTAAGTTTTGTTGCTTGATATTCCTTCTGGGCCGCGACAGTCGAATGGTAGAGTGTTGGACTAACAATGCTCGGGTCGTAAGTTCGAATCCCGGCTGGGGCCATATATTTGTGCTGGCCCTTTCACTGTTGCCCCGTCTTTGATATCGCCCGTATGTGGTGGAAAAGGACGTTAAACCCCCAAACACCCCCACCCTCCTTCTGATTCGTGCTGTCAGACTGAAGTCTTAGAACATTTTCATTACGTGTGGGAACTAGTTGACAAATTCCCATGCTCCTGTTTCGCCCTTCTGATTGTAAGTTCTTGTTTTTTTCTGCTCTAGATACTTAATCGAGTGTAAGCAGAGCGCTACAAACAAGGCTCCCTACCCACGTGCCTGCCATCGCTGGTACCAGAGCCACCTGCTGGAACCCATGGTTGGAGATCTGGACTGTAACCGTCGCGTCACCTTCCGGCTGCGCGCGCCTCTCGCCTCTGACGTGGCTCTCCTGATGGGCGACGCTTGGTTTCATTTTCGAGCCTTGCATGACCATATTTGGGAAGCGACTGTGATCACGAGCAAGACGCCGTGTGCCGCCAAGCTTTACGCGAGGTTGAACAGGGACACGTCTCGGTTCTCTCCCTTGCTGGAGTTTCAGGTCGTGCCCAGCACGTGAAGTACAGTGTATTCGTAATGCAGGTTATGCTGCTGCTGCTGCTGCTGCTGCTGCTGATGATGATGATGATTTGATACAGCTCACGGCTCCCTACCCTGAGTACTCACGGCGCTTCGCGAGAGGTTTTGATAGAAGGGCAGCACCAAAACAGTGCAGGTAATTAGTTGAGCAATGCGCTGAGTAAAGAGATGAGTCTACAGTCGCTTCCAGAAAGTAGTGATGTTGACCTCCTCCTTCACTGACTCAGGAAGGGAGTTCCACAGTTTGGGAGCTGTATTCTTGAAGGACCGTACACCGGACCTCTCCTTGCTGGTGTCGTCAGTCGAAGGGGTATAGGGAGAGGATTTTCAGATCGCAAGTTGCGCGCTGTTACAAGTTGCGCGCTGTTGCAAGTTGCGCGCTGTTGCATGTTGTGCATAGGTATCGCTATACACCGGAGGATTTTCTGTTCACAGCTAGAGGGCTTGTACTGCACTCTGGCACTGTAAAACTGGAGCGATAGTGGCGTAAATGGATCAGCACTGAGACTGGTCATACCTCCGTTCAGAGTGATACGTGGTGGAAAAAGACGTTAAACTCCCAAACATACACCCATCCACCCCTCCGCTCACAGTGTTCATACCTCGCCGCATAAAAATTGAATCGGGACGGGGCTCTGTGCCTCATACTCACCCGTACTCATGCTGTTATCTTGCGTTAAATTTTGAGCCAACAGCGGTATTTTGTGCTGTGCAAGATTTGTTAAATTATTAGCTACTTTGACAGAATAAAAGCTAATATTTGTGCTCGGTGTGACTTTAAGACATCCTGCAAAAATGACTTGGCGGGAAAGAACATTTTGTTACTCCTGGCGACGACCAGAACACAGAGGACGACAATCTGAATGTTATCTTTGATGACAAGCCAAGTTTTGTGTCTTGGTTACAGGTGTGCGACTGAGAACATTACCAAGTAACCCAAAGTGTTATTTGCATGTATACCTGTATGAAATACTGTGTTGTAACAACTGTTGTAACAATTGTCTGTTACATGAAAATTGTGTCTCAAAAATCCAGTGGATGACGGCGACTTACATTAGTTGTGTGCAATTAAATCCTACACTCATTTGTGCCAGAAACAGTTCTGTGAATAGTGTAAAGTTATTTATTTTTAATTGTTGGATTTGAATTGTTTTAACGGCTGATAATCAAAGACGAAGAACACTGCCACAAACAGCCCATCACTGCCATGTTTCCGTTGCTGCAACAAAGGAATGTGTTGCTTGTGTTCTTGCATGTGTTCCTGTAAAATATGAAACAATGTTGAGAGCACTCTCATGTAAATCATTCGTTGACGAGTTCAGCTGAGCGTAACCACGACACTGAACACAAGTACTGGAATAATGAAAACGATGCAGTCGTCCCAGGATTGGGAGCGTTGTTGACAAACTTGCCTTCAACGCGAAGTAAACATACATCGGCGTGATGTAGTCGCCATATCTGATAGCTTAGTTTGAGGCCTTTGTCGCAAGACGAGACAAAGTGATAATGACACTGGATCCAACAGAGTTAAAGTGGATTTGTAGGAGACATACTGAACAGTGCATTCATGATCATGAGACACACCGCAAATATGCTTCGAAGATTGTGCATACACGCGCAAGAAGCATAAGTTATGCGACCGTTACGTGACACGCTGTGTAGTCCCAATACAGTCTCGAAGATATGAGATATGTGAACGTTTACTGACCAGAAATGTTCTCTGTTTTTCTCTGGCCTATCTCCAGATGTAACCATAAACTAGATGTCTCAAATCTTCACGTTAAATGACCATTTAACGGTTCCAAAGATCGGATGAGAATGCATGACTTTTGTAATGATTATTGCAAAGCTTGATGTTGCAAATTGTAAAAGAGCTTGTAATGTGAGGTGTCATTGTTACCCCCACCCCGATCCTCCCTCCCTCTCTCTCTCTCTCTCCCTCTCTCTCTCTCTCTCCCCGTGCAAGACCGGAAATCGGCCATGATTATACAGTATTCACAATAGATCTCTGTTGGGAAATTAACAGTGTATTGATACTGATGATAAGTATGTTAGCACTGAGTAAATTTGCATAATTAGTGAAAGCATTTTTCGGTTGAAATCTGTGCGCTTCTGCACATGATATGAAAGCTGTGTCGCTTTCTTTATGGATTCAGCTTTAGTGTCAGCTTGCAAACAATTCACCACTAACGTACTCTTGTACGAACAACGCACTGACAATCAGTATTGCGGTATACAGTTTTAGTCCGTCCTTATGTCACCAAATGCTTTTTTGATGTGAGGGACGGGGTATGGCTGTAAACGGTCACTGTATAGTGTATAGTTCTGGCGCGGCGTCAGTGCAGTACGTGAGGTGCGGAGTCGCCATCGTCACAAGATGCCGCGCATATCTTGATGCCAACGACACTGTACGGTGTCGTACCAAAGTGGTCGTAGTCAAACCAAGTGATCTTCGAAGGCAGGGTTTTACATCAGTGAGAACTGTAACACGACAAGTGTCCTAGCAGACCAGAAAAACGTATAGTACATGAATTTTAATTAATGAATCAAGGCATCTCTGGTGCAGAAATGTCGCTGACGACAGTATACAGTGTTACTTGTGTAGGCTACTGTGCTTCCAAATTAATCTGCAACAGTGACCGTGTCTACAGAAGCATGCTGAAATGAAGAAAGAAGTTTTTTAGAAGCGTGCACTCATGCTAGAGGTGGTGTTTTAGTCTACCTCTTTCCTGTAGACATATCATGAACTTGGACGGACCGAACCAGCTTCTGGATATATATGAATGAACAGTGTGCGTCTGTCTGTCTTTCTATATATTCACGGGTTACTGGTCCACGGGCAGTAACTTCATTTAAGTGACTCCGTAGCCCAGTTCGGCGACTTCGCATCGATTACCTCCCGTCACGCGAAACCTCGGCAAAGCCGAGTACACGGATCTGCTAGTATGGTATAACCTTGTTGAGGGCGCAGACGTTTGGCTAGAGGCCGCAAGGATTAAGACAGTTTTCCGTTCTTACGGAAATCCAGTAATCGTTTGAAGCAATTGTACGAAGTGTAATCGGAATTCAGTCAAATTGTCTTCTGCTTACGTCACAAATTCAGTCAAAACGATGTGCCTGACAGCAATATTTTTTCGCCTAATCACAGATCACAATGGCAGCATTCGTGTCATCAACTGGTGCTTTCGTAAATTTACGTCTGTGGTCACCATACAACATCAATTTTCTGCACTTGTTTTCCTGCTCGGACGATTTCCACGGAGTACGTGTGACTCAAATGCATGCATCTCATCAGCTCGCCCATAGTTTCACTTTAGAAACAACATGATAGAGACGTGAGTAGATGATTCAGTTTATCGCATCACCATTTCCCAGAGTAGATGAAGGAGACATTTATTATTATCAGACCATAATTATTATATTCATGCACCATGTGAGCATCTTACGAGTGCGTCGGCCGTTGAATTTATAGTGTGGATGAATTTTTAGTCTGCGTACCTAGCTCGAAACTGCACATAACATGCCCATTGTTTTTCCTTTTTATTATTTTTTTTATTATTGGGTTTTGTTTTTTTTTTCGTTTTGTTTTGTTTTTGTTTTTAGGGATTAGGGGTTTTGTTTTTGTTTTGTTTTGAGGGTTTTTGTTTCTTGTTTTTGTTTCTGTTATATTTTATTTGTTGTTTGTTTGGTTTTTTTGTGTGTGTTTTGTTTTTTATGTGTGTTTTTTTTTGTTTTTTTGATTTTTTTTTTTTTTTTTTGGGGGGGGGGATTTTTTAATTGTTTTGTGGAGGGGGGGGGGGTGGGCGGGGAGCGGGCTGTTAATCGAGGGTGTTCGGGGGGGGGGGGGGAGAGGGGTGTCTGTAATGTGCAATATTGAAAGTTCGACCGAGTGGTAATCACGTACATGTATACACATTTATATATTTATTGTACATGTTGATTTTTCACAAGTCTGTTGCTGCTTTTTGTGATTTTTCAGTACCTATTTGTGTGAATAGTTGTTTCTTAATTTATTTTGCACTCTGTGACGACAGGCATAATTATATATGCGTACCTTAGGCGTGATTTTGTGTGATATTTAACATCGAAGTTGATTCGACCTGTAAATAAAGGAAATGAAGAGTGCTCCCCTCTGTGTGTGTGTGTGTGTGTGTGTGTGTGTGTGTGTGTGTGTGTGTGTGTGTGTGTGTGTGAGAGAGAGAGAGAGAGAGAGAGAGAGAGAGAGAGAGAGAGAGAGAGAGCCTACAAACAACGTACAAGAGCACTTACCTTCCCCATTGCGCCAATCAACCTACAAAGTTGGAAATCACTTTTGCATGCAATATGCAAAGACGACTGTTTCAATTTATTCGTTTGATTGTTTGCTTGTTTTTTTGTTTGGTTGTTTGGCTGGTTGGTTAGTTGCATTTGTTTTGTTGCTTATGTTCTTTAGAAAAAAAAATGTTTCTGTTTTGTTTTCCCGGGTTTTGGTTTTTTGGGGTTTTTTGTTTGTTTTTGTTGTTGTTGTCGTTTGTTTTTGTTGTTTGTTTGTTTGTTTGTTTGCTTGTTGTTAACTTGTTGCTTTTAGTTTGTTTGTTTGTTTGCTTGTTATTTACTCGCCTGTTTATTTGTTACATGACCTGATGTCCCGTGATCATTCAGCAGCGTCTCAGCTGGTCTGGCGAGCGAGAAATGATGCATGTGGGCGAAGTGACCTGTACGCACCTAGCGGGTCATACATACGATGAAGGATCACTGGTGTCCATGGTACAAACACGACACAGGCCAGCGGATCAGGTCAGGGGGTCAGTCCGAACACTAAGGGCGACCACTACCTGTCACCAAGGGCGGCTACCGTTTCACCTGGATGACGTGATGTTTCACTTGCTGTCCTACCGCCCTATGCAGGCCTATAGTGGTTATAAGGCGCCAGTCTGGTCTGTGCATCCTGACGAACCGGGCACCGGGGGTTTTTCCTCGCTGAAACCGAGTGAATTTCACGTGCTGGCTCGTTTACGGTGCCTGTCTTGATTCCGTGGACACGTGGGCATGTTCAAGATCGCATAGATGAACTTCTAGATGAACGAACCCTTTTTCCAATCAAATTCAAAAATTGCGCAGTGAAATAAAACTCAACTAAAAGCAAACAAAGCCCTGTTCTGTTTGTTAGACAGCTCTCAGACAGCTCATGATCACGGGTGTGAAATAAAATGGGCGGACGTTTAACAGTCACAATGCCGCTCTAAATAATCGCACCAGCAAGTTCCCACGCTATATAGCGCCGCGTTCTCCCAAATTCAAAACCACCGGAACAAACGCTTTTGACTTTCATTCGTCGGTTAGAAGGAGTGAATGGGGCCGTTTACCACTCTGAAACCAACTTGTACTACTGTGTTACTACAATGTAAAGACGTGTATATGCTCATGGTTTTTGTTTGTTTGTTTGTTTTTTTGCTGCCCCAACTCTTTTTGCCAGCTCCAGTGGTGTTCCTCCCAGGTCATGGGTGGAATCCACGGAGGGCTCGAAAATTTTTCGATGATGGAGGGTGGGTGGGTGTTGGGGGTTTAACGTCCTTTTCCACTACATACGGGTGATATCAAAGACGGGGCAACGATGAAAAAGCCAGCACAAATATTTGGCCCCAGCCGGGATACAAACTCACGACCCGAGCATCAGAAGTCAAACGCTCTACCATTCGGCCACCCCGGCTCCCCTGCATAACGATGGAGATGAGGATGATGGTAAGATGATGCTATGGAGGTCCGTGTGGTTTGGGACTGCAAGACAGGGCCGCATTCCACGCTTCCTGTCATAAATATCCCGGCATTAACCAGGTTCGGGAACTACGACACCTGCGGTGCCGGCCGTGTAATCATCCATATCATAAGACGTGTCATACCAAGGGAAGCACCCCCCAAAGTCGCACCCGTGAAGTGGGTGAAGCTCGGCTTTGTGGCAACAGCCTCCCCATTGGGTTCGTAGCACATCCGCTCTGGGCAGGAGCCGACCGAGGTAGGAAAACTCCCGCTTGCCTCGGCTGGGACTCGAACCCGGGTCTCCCGGTCCATGGTCCAGAGTGCCAACCACTACACTACGGGGGCCGGTTTTTTTTGTTTTTTTTTTAATAACCGCTTTAGATGAGAGCAATCGTCGTTGAAACGTTTGAGCGGCATAGCAACGGAAAAAGGGCTTGCATTTTGATTACCCCCCCCCCACACACACACACACACACCCCTCCCTCCTTTCGGGTGGTGTTCGTGAAGACAAGGTCAAAACACGAGAACCGCCGAACTACACTGTCGCCTATAATGAACGGTGAGTCCATTGAGACCATAAGAGTGGTATGGGCCGCCTTACTGGTTACACGCCACTAATAGCATCTGGGCCATGTAGTAAGAATTCCGCTAACTATAGTACAGAATTTGTGCCCCTTTCTGAGTTTGTGTGCACAGTAAAAACTGGCAATCTGAGGCTGTTTCTTGACATTGTAAATAAGTTTCATGCCTGGTAATTTTGGGATTTTGGACAGGGGATTTGGTCTGGGGGTTAAGGCATCCGACTTCGGATCCTGAGCTACCTGGTTCGAGTCCCCGGTGGGCAGGAATATGGTGGGATTTTTCCTTACCATATCGAGTCAAATCAATGTGCAGACTCGTTTACGGTGCCTGTCTCGCCTTCGTGTACACACGCACGCACATACATCAAGTGTGCACGCTAAAAATCCCACGTTCATCTTTCAAAGAAGAGTAGGCTGTGGCCGGTGTCGTGGTAAACAGAAATACTGTCGCACGCACCAGAGTGAATAGCAGGGTGGAGGTTTGCACATAAAGTAGCGCTTAGCGGCAGCAGGCTTTCACTGCTTCGTCCTCAAGCCCTGCGGCGCCGTGAGCATTTCAGCAGAGATGGATACGTGCGCCGAGGAGAAGTCTACCATACCATACCATACCATACCACCATAATTTTGAGCAAAGTGAACAATGAGCCTGGCATGGGGACTATTTGTATTCTTGCGCGGCTAGCACAAGTGTTGGCAGACGACAGTGGATCGAAGGGGTAGGTGGTCGCTGTCGGCATTGCCAAAAATATGAACACTGGGATTTGTTTAAATTTACCCTACACACGAATCTTTGACTGCTTGATTTTTGAGATTTTTTTTAAATTTTTTATTTTATTTTTTATTTTATTTTTTATTTTTTATTTTTTTATTTTTTTTATTTTTTATTTTTTTTTTTGGGGGGGGGGGGGATTTTAAAGCATTTCTAGGGATTTATGCGTAGCGTTATGTTTAATAGGAATACGTGTCATTTTCTTTGACATAAATGATAATAATCATAGTGAGTATTGTATGCGCTTTACCCAATTTCATGAATTGTCTCAAAGCGCCGCGAAGTGAACCCAACACGCACGCTCAAGTGAATCACACGCATTCTCTCACACACTGGACATAAACACATTACAATCACGTGGTGCGAAGGGTCAGCTCAGCTATTTAAATTTAGGAATTTAGAATTGCATTAATTTTTTTCAAATTTGGTGGGCTGAACATTTCCAAAGCAGAGAGGGGGGCGGGGGGGGGGAGCCGAAGTACCCGGAGAGAACCCTTGACGATCGGCCCGAATGAACGGTGCCACATACGAGAAGGAAAAATTCTTTGCCCCGCCGGACTGGGACTCGAACCCCTGATCTCTCGCATTGGTGACAAGTCTCTTAACCACTAGACCACCGACCGCCCCGTATCTGTACTGTGTAGCCTGTATTCGCGCCCATGCTCCGGCATGAGCACGACAAAAGCTGACACGACACGGAGTCACGTGAATGACGTTGTAACACCAAGGACATACTGGAGAAGCCAGTTCTGGCGAACATTGAAAACCTGTTCCAAGCACCTGGGGCAAACTACGATTGATGGGTCAGGGTCTGGGGTCGTCTACACGGCGGCGTCTTAATGACGTAAAGCTGTCACTTACTTCAGGCCCAAATTTGTCACAGAGAGAAATATGGTCAGCGCGAAAAGAAGGAAACTGGCACCATTTGTTGTTGTTCGAATCACGGCTTGGGCCAAATATTTGTGCTGGCGTTTTTCTCGTTACCCCCTCTTTGATATTGCCCATACGTGGTGGAAAAAGACATTAAACCCTGAAACACCTACCCACTCCTTTGCGTTTTAGCAGACGTTTCATTTTGTTTCGCTTTTTTTTCCCTTGGATTGTTTATGTCTCTACCTTGTTTTTGATAATGATGTTGTTATTGTATGCTGTTGTTGATGTTGTTGTTGTTTTTGTTAATTTGTTACTGGTAGTGGTTTTTTGTTGTTGTTGTTGTTGTTGTGTCGGGGTTTTTTGTTTTGTTTTGTTTTGTTTGTTTTTGTTTTTTAACCCCTCTTTTTAACTGTCCTCTCATTTTAATACATGTAGTTTGACTTTTCATTTTATTTTCATGTTGTGCTGCCAGTAAACTGGAAGTGTACGTTCTTATTATCTCCGTGTGGCTTCGCCCGAGTAGCTGCAGTCGCAAACTTTGAGACCTGTCGCAGCATCGTGCAACACTCCTGTTTTGAAAGCGTCAGCTGTGTTCAGTCTGACTGTGACTGATCAGCACTCCCTGCTCACAAACAAGCACGCTCCGTGATTGGTCGGACAAATAAATCAGGTCAGCCTTACGTTTCACTTTTTTTTTCATTCACAAAAAAAGTTGTTTATCTTTCTTGTAAAACGTATCCTCTGACGTAGATGTTTGCTCGGTGAGTATGTGTTAACCTCTACAGTAAAAGGAATGAGTAGACAGACGTCCCCGCCTCCACCCTCGCCTCTCCCCTTTCCCTCCTCCCTCCACGCGAAAACACACACACACACACACACACACACACACACACACACACACACACACACACACACACACACACACACACACACACGAGAGAGAGAGACAGAGAGACAGACAGACAGACAGACACCGAGACAGAGACAGACAGATACCGAGATAGAGACAGAGACAGACAGACAGACAGAGTTCTTCCATGACTATAGCCTCTAATAGGTCTGACTGGACACACGTCCTTCCACCCATCTTACCCCTCCCCTTTTCCCCCTTACCTCCTCCCTCCCCGCCGCACAGAGAGAGGGAGAGAGAGAGAGAGAGAGAGAGAGTTGTTCCATGCCCATAGCCTCACCATCCTAGATTGGGCCGTGCCTCCAGATCACAAACAAGTTTGAAAAATGACCCCCATCGCCGATGTACGTTCGCGAAATCGTGGCCGTGGAACTGAAGAAAACAAGAAAGGGACGCACGCGCTGGGTCAGAACGCTATAAGGAACTCGCCTCACTGTTATCTATTTCTGAACCAGTACACACAGCAGTACTAGAATGGATGGCGCAATTGTGACTGGATGTGGACCTACCAGACCACTTGTGCTGGCGGTATTTGCAGGTTTGTCCATCACGCCAATCGTTGTGGACGCAGCCCTGCAATGACCTCTTTATGTGCGTAGCTGTGACTTGAATGATGCATTCGGCTTTGAGTGACTACACCGTCTTTGCATAGTTCCCCCCCCCCCTCAATGTGTGTGTGTGTGTATGTGTGTGTATGAGCGTGTTTGGTTTGGTATAAAAATCGGGAGGAGGAGGAGGAGGAAAGATCCGAAAGCGATGCTAGCTAAGCGGCTGAGAGGTCCTGTGATGTTACCGTTTTGTGAATATGTATCTGGATGAACTCTGAGTCGGCTCCACGTGAAAGGTAACTGTGCTTCAACGACGATACTGTGTAATAATGGATTATTATAGTCTGACTTTCACTTCACCTATTTCTTTTTTTTTTCTTTTTCTTTCTGTTTATATTAAATTAGAATGTAGAGTCTTGTTTTTTGTTAATTCCTTCCCCCTCCCTTCCCCCATGTTTTTGTTTGTGTACATACTGAGATGTCTATTTTCAAATTTTTAACAAGTAGATGTGGCTGTAGAGACATGTTATGGCAAACACAGTTTATATTCGACACAAAAACCCCAAAATAAAAATTATGTTATGATGTTATATCATAACAACAACATCCACAATTTCCTTAATCTTTTCCAGCGTATGTCGTGTTTTTGCTATTTATTTTTTTATTTAACCATTCAAAAAAAGTTCTAAAATCTCATTTATTTATTTATCTATAAAGACAACGCTGACAACTTTGAAGGACGTTTTGGACGCTACAAAAAAAAAAAAAAAATCCCAATAAAGTTAGATACATGGACAAGACAAGTCGGTGTTTTGGTGCAACGTCACCTCCATCTGGGAGAAAACAAACAAAAACAAACGGGAGCTAGACATGTTCTGGAGGTTGCAATTGGCACTATCTACATGCTCTAAACTAAACTAAACTAAATATGTAAATGCAGGTACTATGTCTGATTTTCTTCTATTCTTCCATTTGCAGTATATAAAGATGCTTCGACGAAAAATCTGCTTCGTGTATATCCTGGCCTCTATTTACCTGGGTCTGGTCGTCCTAGCATGGACTTGCCTAGTGTCTTCAGGTTGGCTGAACAGCTTGAGGGCGTTACAGGGGAGAGAAACGCGCGAGGCGATGCCGGACGGAGTCGCTTCCCTTACACGGGTTCCGCTCATCGAGAGGGTCAGCAAACAGCCAGCAGCACGGCGCATGCTCTTTGCGGACGACGCTATGAGGTTACATGATGGCCTAGAAAACAACCAACGGGAGTTACTGCACACTTTTGACCAGACGAACTTCACTGAGGGTGTGTCAGCTGATATCAACCAGCGAAATAAACGTGACAGATCCGAGAAGAAGCCGCGAGGTTTGAAGGCAAGTGGGAACTTTGAAAGAGACCCAGCATATGAACGAAGCTCATCCGTCACACAGTTTCGTCTAATGGAGAGCACACTTTCTAGTGATTCTTCCAGATCTTTAATTTCGATCGCCGATGCAGAAGGCGCGTCGGTGACGACGAACGAAGTCAGCCCTGAACGTTTGAGTGATGTGAGTAACGTTCACCCCAATCGTAGTAGAGCACAGCCTGAGGAGGAACCCATATTCGTAAAGGCAATGAGAACGCAGTACCGGTCTCAGATGCGAGATGAGGCTGACCCTGAAATGAAGTTCCGTAGCGAGAGGCTCAAAGATTTTCAGTCTGAGTCACGTGATTCCACTGGTAAAAATGCCACTGCTGGTAAAACTGACACTTTTAAGCTGTCCAGAAGGGGGTCATCTTACATGAACGCAAAACCTCAACCAAGTGAAGACATAAACAGCAGCAACCTTACAAATAATAGCCAAACTCATGCAGGTGACAGAACTCAGCTGCAGCCCAAACTTCGGCTTGACAACGACGCACAGCTGAACTCTGCTTCAAAAACTACACGCTGGACGTTGTCCAGTCGGACATATCTAGGAACCAATGCAATTGTTAGTAAGCAAGAATCAGACGACTGTCGCACACCACTGGAAACAAGAAAGTCCTGTCTAGGCACTTCGGATGCATCTAGCAGATCAGTGTCTTCGAAATGTTCTCTAGAACAACTGACGTTGAACTGTAGAGCACTGAGAAAAGCCCACCGGTATGACGAAAGACATACCGATGGAGAGGAACTGGCATTTCCACTGGCGTTTTCCATCAAAATGCACACTGCCCCTGAACAAGCTGAACAGCTGCTCCGAACTATCTACCGACCACACAATGTTTACTGCATTCACGTTGATAAAAAGGCAGATGACGTCATTTTCCGCACTATGACTTCACTTTCTAAGTGTTTTGACAACGTCATCGTCGTAAGAGATCGTGTTAACGTGGTGTATGCCAGTTCAGGATTCGTACAAGCCGAACTGAGATGCATGGAGGCCGTCCAGAGAAGCAGCGTGCCATGGAAGTACTACATTAATCTCGCAGGACAGGAATTCCCACTTAGAACCAATCTGGAAATGGTACGGATTCTGAAAATGTTCAATGGTGCGAATGATATCGAGTCATATTCAATGCCCTCCTATTTGCGATGGAGGATCGAGCAGAAGTTTAGAATTGACAGCAACATTTTGTTGATGACAAATGAACGGAAGGAGAAACACACACAATATCAAATCCGCAAAGGAAGCGCTTACGGGGCTTTCTCAAGAGCTTTTGTGACGTCAGTGCTGACCGATCACGTGGCGCAGTCCATCATCCAATGGTTTAACGACACCTACGCCCCTGAAGAAAACGTATGGGCGACGATCAATTCGTTGCCATGGATACCCGGCGGATATCCAATAGACGTGCGACACGACAGAAACCATCACGCATCACGTGCCGTCGCCTGGCAGTGGGACGCTTACACATGCAAGGGAGAGTATCAGAGAGGCGTCTGTGTTTTTACTAAGGCTGATCTCCCGTGGCTTATGCAGCGGCCACACTTGGTGGCGAATAAGTTCATGTCGGAGAAGGACCAAGATGTGTTGGACTGTTTAGAAGAAACCTTGTTTCGCAGGGCCAGAACGCGTCCTGTTTCAGTTGACCTATCATATTTCGAGAACTTACCACACGTGAAATTTTACAATAGGGGACAGAGTCAGTAAGAAAGAGCCAACTCCACTCACAAATGAGACCACAGATAGGACTGAGCGTGCATGTTTACAAGGGTAGTTGTTGCGTGTGTGTGTGTGTGTGTGTGTGTGTGTGTGTGTGTGATTGTTATTTGCTGCTGTTGCTGTTGTGTTTGTTTAATATGACGGTTTTCGTTTTAGTTCTGATTTCACATATTCTACACAGGATGCAGAATCAGTTCTGTGTAACAGCTTAGGCCCAGGTCTGCAAAACAGGATATAAACGCCGCGTGCACATCTGGCAATGTGTGAAAGCTAGGCCGGGCAGTCAGAAAAAAATAACAGGAAACGTATTGCGACTTAGGGCGCTTTTGTTTACTTGATAAAAACGCAGCTGCACCTCTCCTGTGCCCTTTGCATGTGTACGGACTGATTTTGAATTTGACATTGGGATGTACTGAGTGGATTTTCTTTTTTTTAATTGCAAGTACAGTTTGGATGGTTTGCTTGCTTTGCTTTGCTTTGCTTTGCTCTCTCTCTCTCTCTCTCTCTCTGTCTCTCTGTGTGTGTGTGTGTGTGTGTGTGTGTGTGTGTGTGTGTGTGTGTGTGCAAGGGAGAGTATCAGAGAGATGTCTGTGTTTTTACTAAGGCTGACCTCCCGTGGCTTATACAGCGGCCACACTTGGTGGCGAATAAGTTCATGTCGTAGAAGGACCAAGATGTGTTGGACTGTTTAGAAGAAACGTTGTTTCGCAGGGCCAGAGCACGTGCTGTTTCAGTTGACCAATCATACTTCGAGAACCTTCCACACGTGAAATTGTACAAGCAGAGACAGATCCAAGACGAGAACTCTTAATACAAAATAATGAGACCACAAATAAAAAAAAACATGCATGGTTATTTGGGTAGTTGTGTGTGTGTGTGTGTGTGTGTGTGTGTGTGTGTGTGTGTGTGAGTGTGTGTGTGTGTGTTGGGGGTATGGGGGTTGTCCGCTTGCGCGCGTTTCAGTTACATTTTGCGTACTGAGACAATGATTATGATTTGAGTTCTACCTCCAGAAAATTAATACACTGCTTGCTAAACTGCTAAACAAACAGTTTGTCATCGGTAAGTACTGAGGCGTAGATGTTTCTTCGTTTGTGTATTTGTTTGTTTGGGACACGCACACATTTAAGAAAAAAAAAACAAAAACTTTTTTTTAAAAAGCATAAAAACAATTTATTGCTTTAACTGATATAATACATATTTTGTGAACTAATATGCAGTATACATAAACAGATTTTAAGACTTTTAATAATTTCATTTTTAGAGTAAATGTATTATTTAATGTATATTTTCTCAATTGGGTCAAGTGCTCGATATTTGTACAGATTGTAGGCCTTATCATGTTTCCTATTCGTCTGTACACGTGTACACAATCTAATGAGAACAGTGCGACAAAACATGAAGACAAAAAATGCTCCACAACACCAAAATCACTTTGGAATCCGGAATCGGAAATTTCCTGAATTCCTAAAGAAAAAATCCTACACACAATTCTGTACTGATGTACATACTGAAAATTTCAAACCAAATAAAAGTGTGTGCTGAAATTTTGGGCCTTAAGTTTCATTTTAGCAGAAGCTTGATTCAAATTTTTAAAAACACATTAAACACATTAATTTACAAATGAAATTACAAATTGATATAACGAATAAATATTGATAACACTTGATCCAAACAACTTGACAATCATGTTGTACAAAGCGGATGTCCAAGACATGCCAAAAGCACGAAGTGGAATGTCGATCTCATTCTGCATCAGCTACATAAAATTATATATGTGAACAGTATCTGTCTGTGTTTAAGTCTCTTGGCCAGAAATCCTAATTTCCTAAGTTCTCACATCGCTGTACTCAGGGGGGGGGGGGACCCCGGGGAGAAACTGGCAGAAACTAAATCTCGGAAAGTCGTCAAATTTAGTTATTATCCACCTCATTTTCAAAGCACTTACTGTAAGCACAAGGGTTACTGGTCCACGGGAAGTAACTCTATTGTTCAGTTCGGCGACTTCGCATGGCAAATTCTTATTACCTCCCATCGCACGATCTCGGCAAAGTCGGGTACATCCGCTATGATTTGAAAATGTAATGAAGAAAACGTACTTTCTGCAGGTGGCTTGGGACATTTCGGGGAACTGAGCTAGTCATAGTGTACAACATATAAAACCCACATACAAAGATACCTAATACTCATACGCAAAAAAAAAAAATGAGGACCACCGTGCAGTTCCGGGTGGTGAGTGAATGAATGAGTGAGTTTTTCGGACTTTAAGAATTCCTCGTGGTAATGTGAAATGACGATAGTGTGTATGCTTCTGAAGGTCAAGTAATAAAACTTCACAGTGTAGTCAAACGAGGCAGTGAAAGCAGGTAACTTTGTCCGTACACTTCAATTCAGGCTCACTGTGACACAGCCTGCATATTATTAGGCGCCACCCCCCCCCCTCCCCCGAGCTCTTGCGGGATGGAGGGCGTCCCTTAAATATCCATATCATTATTATTGTTAGTCTGCTGTTAGCTGAAGATAGCCATCCGCGTCAGTCTCTATGCCATCTGGACTGACTATGCCTGGAGAACACACACACACACACACACACACACACACACACACACACACACACACACACAGAATGTGAGCTGAATACAATTTGATCAAATTAGCTTATATAGCTATAAAGAGAATTTCCGACGCCAGGTACTCGTAAGTATGTTTTCAACTATCTTTTTTCATTTATTTATTTACTTGTTTATTTATTTATTTATTTATTTATTGTTTTGACAAAGTAGTATACCACCATTAAATTTTCCTGACGATGCCTTCTTTTTCCTCATTTGAATTTTGAAATATGCATTGCAATATTCTTGTCGTTGTTTCAATCGTGATAGTCTGCTTGCAAAAAGAAAATAAATAAATAAAAAGCAAGCGTATGAAAGTAAGATACTTTTAGATGTTCCCAAATCTCATTTCGGAGACAGGGACGTTAAACCTGCAGACACCACCACCACCTCTCGCCAGCATCCTGAACCGAACCTAACATGCACACTCACGTGAATCACACGCATTCTCTCACACACTGGGCATGAACATATTACAATCACGTGGTGCGCAGGGACAGCTCAGCTATTTAAGTTTCGGAATTTAGAATTGCATTTATTTTCTAATTTTGTGGGCTGGATATTTCCAAACCAGAGGGGGAGGAAGCCGGAGTACCCGAAGAGATCCCCCGACGATCGGCCCGAATGAACGGTGCCACATACCAGAAGGAAAAATTCTTTGCCCCGAGTGGGACTCGAACCCGACCTCTCGCACTGGTGACGAAGTCTCTTAACCACTAAACCACCGACCGCCCCGGATCCATATGCTTTATTGCGACGGCCAGTTTTCGCTCGGTCCACAAGGTGGTAACTAGGCTCAGCTGCAGCTGGAGGCGGAAATGCGATCGGGGAAACTTACGTGGAACAAGGCGGTGGTCTATTTCCGTGTAGGTGTGGGAGTCGATCCTATTTGTGAAGTCAAGCCCACTGTACGCTGCCCTCGCCTCACTCTCTCTAAGGACTATTTCTGTGTCCGGGGCTTGCTGACTTGGCACAAGACGCTCATTGTTCCGCCCTGAAACGTTTGGTTTTTTTTGTCAATTTCAAAATAGCGCAATTCATATTATTTTGCAGAATGTCTTTGACGCGGCAATAAACACACACACACACACACACACACGCGCGCGCGCGCGCGCGCACGCACGCACACAGAGACAGACAGACAAACAGAGATCGTACCATTCTTTTTCTTCCTGATGACGACAGAAGCGATCATAATGCACCCAACGAGGACAACTCCACCAACAACGCCGACTATGATCCACGTCACTGCAACATTCCTTTGGTCTATAAAAACTGTCACAATGAATAGTACATCCACCTAATCATAGATCACCAACACATTTTTTGCGCCTATCACTCACTCATACTCACGCATATTACACAACAATGAACAGACATACACTGGTGAACCTTACATGTTAAACAGGAAATTACTGGAGTTAGTTATCTATGGCCTCAAGCCGTTCAAAAAACAACAACAACAACAACAACAAAAAACACAGAGTCCAACACACGGCTGAAGAAATTACTGGAAGGCTTTGCAATAAAGGAACGTTTTAAGATTGCTCTTGAAAAGAGACAGTGTGGGCGCATTTCTCAGATTTGCAAGCAGAGTTCCAAAAGGTTGGAGCAACAAAACTGACAGAGCACTCGCCAAAGATTTCAAGTTGCGCTTGGGGATTTTTGAGAAGCCTCTCGGACGACGACCGGAGGGTTCGCGACGGTGTATGGGTGACAAGTGAAGCTGTAAGATATGGTGGGAGAGTGCCATCAACGTGACGAAATGCCAAAACAGACATTTTGCACTGAAGGCGGCAATGAACTGGTGGCCTATGGAGTTCTCTCAGAAGTGGTGTTACCGCCAATATTCTAGCTAAGAGGCCGATTGCTGTGTAGCCAGTCTTGAAACTCACCTTTAGGTTCTGGCGTTGGGTCAGGGTGTGATGTTTCTCCTGGACTTGACGTTTCTGGTGGTGGTGATGCTGGAAGAGATCAGAATGTGAAAAAAGGTTTTCCTTCAACTTTTCACTCGTAATATTTTTTTGTTCAGTTAACGCAGGTGGATCCGGGATGGCCGAATCAAAGACTATGGTACCTGGCCGAATGGTAGATCGTTCGACCAAAGACTATGATAATACGGACCACAGTCTTTGATTGGACTTTCAATACTCGGGTCGTGAGTTCGAATCCTGGCTGGGAGTCAGATATTAGTGCTGTTTTGGTCTCCGTTGCCCCGTCGTTGATATCACCCTTATGTGGTGGAAAAGGACGTTACCCCCGAACACCCACCCTATTTCTTCAACGTAGCTGCAGTGTTTCAGAACCCACTGGTTTGGACCATGTTTTGGATCCAGGATAACCATCGCGAGTGCCTTGAAAATTAGATACAATAAAACATAAACAGTAACTTTGTTGAGCATTGGATTTGAGTAACTTTGTTGAGTATTGGATCTGTTACGAGCGTGGCTGTGTTTTGTTTCTGTTTTGTTTGTATGCTGAAAGGTAACAGCTGTATTGTACTTTGGAAGATTGAGTGAGACAGAGAAGTCGCAATGTTAAAGTTCATATTGTGTTTTAGCATTGTAAATCTGTTTCCCGTGATCCAGAAGTTTCTATTGTTATCACGAGTATTCGAAAAGTGGTGACCTTGTTTCGACCGTAGCTAAATTTCGCCTCGGGGGCTGTACGCACTTAGGGTCAAGGGCTGAGTCTCCCGGAAATTTCGTGCAAATCGCTTTGTAAGGAGTTGTTTACGATTAGAAGATGTTATATAACGCGCCTAGGTTCGGCGGGATGGTACTCGATTCTTCTGGATTCTTCTTAAGTTTTAAAATAGTGATAAGGTGACTCACGTTCTGACTTTTGACTGGTTTTTATATAATAGTGGTTCAGAATGTGCTAGAACGCTATGACTGTATATAAGGCCCTGAGATGTTTGCGTGTGTGTGTGTGTGTGTGTGTGCACGAGAGAAGCTTGTATGTGCGAAGCTTGAAAGTGCAGTGTAACACCAGAGAAGTGCTGTAATAAACTCCATACGGTTATAACTTTTCTACGCGCTCACGTGTCTTTTGTGAGTGAAAGAGACAATACGCAGTCTATAAGAACTCGCTACGTGAGGAGTGTTCGCCTGTATGTCATCGAATTCCCTCGATAAGACGACGGGCTCTCCAAACATATCTCCACACGTAACAGGATCTAAGTAACTTTGTTGAGTATTGGATCTAAGTAACCAGGAAAACCAATCAAGCAACTAAAGAAGCAAACGAAGCCCCCCTCCACACCTATGCCCCCTCCCCCCCCTCTCTCTCTCTCTGAGAGAGAGTTGACTGGTCGGTGGGGTACTTACAGGTCTTTTCACAGATGAAATTCATTTCCAGATCGCAAGAGTAGTCATTCCATTTGTAGCCTGAAGAAATGAACATATCTAGGCAGTGTTCACTGTTCGGGTAGCCGTGCCACCAGTCGGTAAACGTCATTTCGCTATTGTCGCTGTCCCACACCCAGTGGCCCTCTCTCGCCTGATCCGTGCCGCCAATGAAGTAACCTGAAGCGGAACAGTATGAATGTTCAGTCGTTCGGGATAACCAAGACAACAAGAAGACAACAAACAAATAAAAAGCCTACACTGCAATACACTCAGACAGTTTGGGCTGTTTGAATGCTCGTGGACCTATCAACGAACGAATGAACTTTAGTTTCCAACGGAAGTGGTTTAACCAAACAATGATTCATTTTCAATCATACGTTGCTACAACAATAAAAAAAAATTACGACTACAATGGCAAAGATAAAAGGTAATACGAGAAAGAAGAATAAGAAAACGAAATGGCAAGCATAAAGAAAGTTTACTGAAAAAGAAAAACAACCAACCAAACAAACAACAACAGCAAAAGAAAAACAATAACAACAAAACCCTCTCTCTCTTTCACACACACACACACACACACACACACACACACACACACACACACATGCACACACACATGTCGCACGCCCACACACACATGTCGCGCGCGCGCGCAAGCACACACACACACACACACACACACACACACACACACACACACACACACACACACACACACACACCTGACACGGCTGCATAGCAAGCAGAAGAGCATTCAGAACTCTACTAGTCATTATAAGAGGGGCGTAGGAACCACGGGGGCCCTGGGGGCCCAGGCCCCCGTTCGATTTTTGGAAGGGTGGCCGAATATCTTTGGGCCCCCCTTGCTTTTGATAAGAGAAGAGGGGTCCACCAGTGGCAGGACACAATCCTGGGCAGTCAACACACACACACACACACACACACACACACACACACACACACACACACACACACACACACACACACACACACACACACAAACCTCTTCCCCCCCCCCCCCCCCCCCCCCCCTTCTTCACCCCCGGCCTTATGGCTCACCAGACTTATCGGGCCCCCCTTCCTCTCAGCATCTTCCTACGCGCCTGTATAACCGACCATGTAGGCTATACAGGCGCACTCACGGCCTCATCTGTTCCAAAAACATGCTTCTGTGAATGAGCGTGTTTAATGTATTGAGTTCAGATGCTGTTTTCAGCTGACACGTAGGAGCATTAATTGCTACAAACATATTGCTACATTGTACACACGTTGCTCTGTCAGGTTCTTCAGGTAGTTTCTCAGAAATGCGTTGACTTCAAGGTTTCTGGGTTCCGCCAGTTTGCCTCCGAGTGACCCACATTTTGCCTGAAAGGTTATACAAATTATGAGCAAACCGTATATACACCTAAATACTCTCTCTCTCTCTCTCTCTCTCTCTCTTTGACAAAAGATTAAGCCTACACAGGTTTGTTGAATTTACGCCTCCCCTAACATGAAGCAGCTGGTTTGCCCTTGTGAGCAGCATATTATGCTCAAATGTTTTGCTCCGTGTGCGTGTGTGTGTGGGTGGTGGGTGGGGGGGGGGGGTGTAGGTGTGTTCATTGAGTCTGAAATGTGTAATTTGCCTTTATATTTTCTTATCCCTCCTTTACATTCCTGTTTTGTTTAGACTGTACTTCGTTTCTTTTCATATTTCTGCAGTTTAGAAAGGGCAAGTTCCAAGACGATATTTATGCCAAAAGTTTTACCGTTGGAAAATAAATTAGTATATATAAAATATATTACTGTCATTGTCATTGTCATTTCTCTCTCTCTGTCTGTCTCTCTGTCTCTCTGTCTCTCTCTCTCTCTCTCTCTCTCTCTCTCTCCGTGTCTTTCTTGCGGTGGCTTGACAAAAGGCAGCGGTGCCATACTCACTTGTGCATCGGTCCATGTCATCTCTTCGTCGATGATCCCAAAACATGATGATTGGAATCCAATAGGAAATGAAGATGCGCAGCTTGCAGATGAAGCACCTGTCGAAAGAAATCCTGTAATTTAAATAATCTGATCTGGTATCCATGCATGGCCAGCATCCTCACGTGGGGCCATCTTTCTTGAACCCATTTAGGCCCGCGTGTTTTGGAGGCTAGTAAGCTAAGTAGCCCTGCCCCCACACAGATTACTCCCCCCCCCCCAAAAAAAAAAAAAAAAAAAAAAACTTTAAAAAATGACACTACCCAACCGGCAAAATGAATAGCTCTTTAAGGAATCTCAGAGAGAGAGAGAGAGAGAGAGAGAGAGAGGTGGGTGGATGACTATGAGTTTAACGTCCTTTTCCACCACGATGGGTGATATCAGAGACGGTGGCAACGAGAAAAAGGCCAGCACAAATATTTGGCCCCAGCTGGGATTGGAACTCACGACCCGAGCATTGAGAGTCCAACTACTACTACTACTCGGCTATCGCGGCTCCCCAGAGAGAGAGAGAGAGAGAGAGAGAGAAGATAGAGAGCGAGAGAGAGAGAGGGGTCTGCTTGTTTGTTTTCTTTGTTTAAACACGTTTGTTGTAATTTTTAACTGTCTTGTAATTCTTGGACGTACTTACCAGTTCTTTCACAGATGAAACTAAACTTTACTCCACAGAAATAGTTATCCCACTTGTAGTCAGCAACTCCAATAAGTGTCAGACAGTCAAGGCCGAGGTGAGCAAAGTTAGGCTCTCCATCCGCCCAGTCCGTGAAGTCGATAGAGCTGTTGTCACTCGCCCACACCCACTGGTCCTTTACGATGACATCATGGATTCCACCAAGGATGTAACCAGTAGCTGCACAAGATGTAAGCGTTTTTCCCCTCGTACAATTTAAAAAAAAAATGTGCACAAAATTTTGCAGTGAAAAAAATGAAAGGAAAATTATTTCAAGTTCAACCCAAAAGATGACTTAACTTAATGAGATCAACAATACTCCAAATTGCATCCGCAGAGTAAAACTGCCAAACAAACTGTTGTAGAGATCGCGAAAGGTCACTGCATTTCGATGGAAATTTCTAGACTATCCCAGAACATGCGAGTGCAGTAACGTCAGCAGATTACGTAACCTCAGAAAGATTCCGTACTTGCCAGTATGTTACAGAATGTTCTAGATCTGACCTGTTAGTATATAAGCAGCACTGCACAGCGTTCTGGGTTCTTCCTCTTTCATGAGTTTGTTTTTGCGCATCTTCTGTTAATAAAGTATTGGAGTTCTAGCCTGTTGTATCCCGTGTCTTCTCTGCGAGTGCACCGAGAGAGCGACATAGCAGGAGAAAAATACAACACAAACAAACAAACAGAAACCGGTCTGTTATTATTTGCCATACGTTTTTCAGTCTCTTGCCTCATTTGTCAGTTAGTTTCTTGCTTTTCACTGTCGTTATGTGTTTCAGTGTAAATAGAGTCTTACCATATCCAAGACTTTTTGCATGGTCCCTCAAAAACATGCTGACTCCCGCATTTTTGGGTTCAGCAAGTTTACCTCCGCGTCGAAAGCAGTGTTCCTGAAATGCATGCCAAACGCATTCTTCACAATACATTCCAAATCAAGCCAGCCTGTACCTTAGACGTAAACAAGGCTCTGAAAGTAACTCAGTCACGATTACTAACTTTTGATTGTTTATGTACAAAAGACAAGGAAGCCCAGAAGTTTTGTGTTGTTGTTGTGTGTTTGTTTGTTGTTTTTTGTTTGTTTGTTTTTTTGTTGTTGTTAGTTTGCTCTTTTTTGCTTTTTTGTTCTTGTTGTTTGGTTATTGGTGTTGCTGTTGTTGTTTTGTTGCTTTGTGTTTTTTGTTTGTTTGTTGTTTGTTTGTTTGTTTGGTTTTGTTGTTGTTGGGTTTTGTTTTGTTTTGGGTTTTTTGTTGTTGTTGTTTTGTTTTTTTGTTGTTTTTTTTTGGGGGGGAAGGGGGCGGGGGGATGGTAGTGGTGGTGTTGGGTTTGTTTGTTTTTCAATATCGGTTTAGTCAATATCATGCGATCCCAACTGGATGTTTGGCTATGAAAATGTCAGAAACTTAGTCAAAATTGAGCGTTGTACATAATTTGTACACGGAAGTTTAGCGTGCAACTGTGACATCCGTCAACATGTGACCCGGACCTTATCCACATATGTAGGTCACAGGCTTGTTTACGTGTGTATGGGAATAACGAAGAATTTATAAGAAGAAAACGTTATACCTGAGCTTCACTCCATTTCGTTTGGTTTGTGCTGAAGAAGAAGCAGGACGAGAGGTATCCTATCGGGAACTCCTTCGGGCAGCCTGCGCCAAATATTTTCATCATTGACATGATTGTGCTATGTGAATGTACTACTGAAGTGTTGTGCTTATAAGGGAATATTTGTTTGTTTACCTATCCCAGCACAGAAAATGATAGGAAAGGATATCTGGTAAAACTACAAAACTATACTCCTCCTCTGGGGATCAAAACCACATACAATACAATACATTTTACACAACAGAGAGAGAGAGAGAGAGAGAGAGAAGAGTTTAGAACGGACTTCCCAAAGATCGATTGAAGAGAAACAGCTGTGTAATAGCTGTGTGCCAACTGGTGTTACCTATTTCACACAAGCATTTCGCTGCTTACCTATGCTCTGTCTCACTTCTGTACTGTTCTTTCCTGCGGCAGATTGGTTCAAGCTTTAACAGAGACAGCTTCACCCAAAATGATAACATGTTCCGTTCCCCGTCTTTAAAATTTTCATCACGAATCGGAAATGACGGCCGATTTGGTACATGGTTTATCCTCTGCAAACGTGTGCAGTATATATTTTGTTATAGGGGTGGGGGTGGTTACAGCCAGAGCGCGCAAGCAGCAAAATTAATACCATCTTGCGGCTAATTAACTACTAACCACTCACTGGCTAATTAACTAAGGCAGACTGGAAGGAGTGGGGTTTTAGCTTGGTTTTAAAAACTGTGAAAGACGGAGACTGACAGATAGAGGAAGTGAGTTCCAGGCGCCTGATACTGGAAGGACCTTTTGCCAATAGTAAGCTTCACACGAAAGTATACGTGTTCCCAACGTGTTCTTCATTGCTGCAACAGCTATAATGCGGACAGCTAAGTTTAATTATACAGGGTGGGGTGGGTTTTGGGGAGTTTAACGCCCTTTTCCACCACGTAAGGGTGATATCAAAGATGGCGCAACGAGATAAAGGCCCGCCCCCATCAGGATTCAAACTCACGGCCCGAGCATTGAAAGTCCAACGCTCTACCATTTGGATATCCCGGCTCCCATAGTTATACAGAGCATGAGAAGATATCATTAAATTATAATAATGTCAGTTGTAGCAATACGAGAAAATCACTTACCTCCGACTGTACTTGAAGCCTGGGGCAGAAAAACACCAAGCAATGTGACTACCACTGATATCGTCCAAGACATGACTGCTGCTCGGCCGGATGTGTGGGTGACTGTTTAGGAGTTTAACGTCCTTTTCCACCACGTGTGGGTGATATCAAAGACGGAGCAAGAAAAAAAGGCCAGTACAAATATTTGGCACCAAGCCGGGATACGAACTCACGACCCGAGCACTGAGAGTCCAACGCTCTACCATTCGGCTGTCCCGGCTCCCCACTGCTCGGCCGGACATACGACAGAGGTTTGAAATGCTGAAACAGTAACGACTGCATGGTCCCACCAACTGGTCTAAACTGGTCTCTCTGACGCGTAGAAGCACCGGTAAGGCCCAGGCAGAACTAGGCACAGTTTCAATAGCTAGCGGACATCCGACCAGGACAACGCGGGATTTGTCGAGCAGGAAATTAGGTAGTCATGGTGCCCCTCTCCTGTAAACCAGGATGTGACTTCCCCGATCACTCATGGGTTAGCCATAACTAGAAATTAGGCAGCTCCATAAGATAGTGAATGTGAGCGATGCAGGTTCGCAAAATGAACGTACATTTACTATTAGCCTGATTTTCATATATTCATTTGAATGAAACACTGCCGGCTCAAAGTCAATCAGAAAACTAAGTTTTGTTAATGATACATACCACAGCTTGTTTAAGCTCACAGATCAGCCTAAGCTTATTATGGTGACAAGAATAATATATTATAGTCTCGTTTAGATGTGAGCATAACCTGAGCCCATTCTGGACCGTCGTTACTAAGTACAGTCGAACACGCTTAAGTCGAATTCGCAGGGGAAATGGATTTTTGTTCGACGTATCCGAAGTTGGACTTATCCGTGACGACGGATAAGGTCGAATTTCGAGTTCAGCTTCGAGTTAAGCGAGTTGCACCTTTTCACCCCCTGATTCGGTTTGGAAACTGAAATTTACTTTCTCTGGTCAACATGAGCTTACTGCTGCTGCGTTGGTATAGTTCGCCCCCTTGTGTCATGTTCACCTGCTGTAAATGCCCTGCGATCGTCTAAACACCACAGCGATTGCACCATTACCACAAGGTAACCCCAACCCTAAATCTGGATGCGTTTGAATAGTTTGCCCAGTGCGAACTTTACTGAGCCTTACTGCTAGGATTTGTTATATTCAATACGCTCGTGTAAGCTGCCGTGTCATCGAATCTCCGTAGCTGTTTTGTTCACTTTGAGTTCACTTTCAGTTCAGAGTATTGGCTTGGTCTTACCATAGTCACACATGCAATGCAGAGGAAGGAGAAAGCCAAGTTTTTCTGATGGTTGTTTCGTTCTGACATGAAAGCTGCCTGGTACCAAACGGTGATAAGTTTCCAGCTTATGTTTTCTTCTTCTTTTCTAGTGTCACTGACTCTTATTCTGCTTGTAAGATCAGCAGCGTCATCTGTGCGCGCGCGCGCGCGCGGGTGTGTGTGTGTGTGTGTGTGCGCGCGCGCGCGCGCGCGTTCGCAGTCATATGATCGCATGTGCTCAATAAATTCTTGTGCAACGTCATATAAACACATGCAGTCAAATAGCAGAAAGATCCAACTCTAACGGCACCAACCGGCAAACTCTCTCTTTCTCTTTGTCTCTCTCTCGCTCTCTCTCTCTCACACTATGTGGTAGACAAGGACGTTAAACCCTCAAACACCCACCCAACCCTCACACACACACACACACACACACACACACACACACACACACATTTCACACACCAGGAATAACTCACTGCTCACCCTCCGAATCCGACGGCAAATCACCTTCTTAACACTGGCGACAGAAAACCTCAGAGATCACGGGCACAGGGTCAGATCTCACGCCTAGCTCTGTTGTTGCACGTGTTTCTCGCCAATTTCGTGTTCTACCACCCACGATAACCAGTCCTAGGCCCGCAGGACACATAACACAGTCAACCTGTACTTGCACGGAAAATATAAAATCTCCGTGCAAGCCGTGTTTTGGCGCTGATGCATCAGAGGGACAAAAAGAAATTTCCGTGCCAGCGACTGGTACGACTTATCCGAGGCAAAAATTGCAGATTTCGTTTGACATAACCGAGTTTTGACTCATCCGTTTTTGAGTACTCGTTCGACTTATCCGTGGAAAATTTAGTCATACAAAGAGCAAGTTTGGCCGGGAAAAACGTTTTGCTTCGACGTATCCGAAGTTCGACTTAAGCGTGTGTGACTTAAGCGTATGGGTCTGTATATGAGTCAAAATGCACGTCTGTCGGCTACTAAGGGTCAACCTGAATGTGTTGAGCCATATACGGTCGCTGGTATCACGTGACACCTAATGACCCTACAACTGTAAACACGTACCCGATACGGGCTGGCATGGCATTCTGGTTCAGTCCCGTGTAGTCACAGGTCAGCGCCAAGCCGATGCAGTCAATGTGACCTACTTACGACAGCGTGCCTCTCGGAACATCCGACGGCGGCCAATTTTGCGATTTACTCCCCTAGCACGCGTGTGAAGTACTGGCACAGCTAACGCTGAAGCAATAATAACTGACGACATGGTGAAATCCAATGTTTACACGGGTGACCGTGTGAAGGGATGTCACCAGTTTGTGAGGAGCAGACGAATCATACCGTACTCGATGCGTGCTACGTGTAAATTTGAGCAGGGAGCACAGTTCATATGGGGTCGATGGCAACGTTACAAGTTTACCGACCTCTAATATAGCCTTGGAGAAGACCACTGGCCCAATAGTGGCGGCATGTGTGCGAATCACTTTTTTTTTTTTTTGGAATTTGATCCAAATGTAATTTCCAAGGACAACTGTCTCAGAGAATTTTTGTTTTATTATTCATTTATGTTTCATTTCATCTGCTGCTTGCTCTGGTTAATGTGCTTCTCAAACAGCATACACACCTACATAGTATGTTTTCCACATAATTTGCAGGGTTTTTTGTTTTTGTTGTTTGTCTTGGACAAAGTTATACAATATATATTTTTTTTTTAATTATTACTCGATAAAGACATTTTTAACGTTGTTGCGAAACACTTTCTTGACACAGTGGGAGTTCATCAAGCTGCGGTATGTAACTTTAGGTGCAGGAAATGAACTTGAGAGGTACTAGGACTGGCAGCTTCTGAACCTCACAAAGTTCTATGTACACTGGACATGATTGTGCACTCTTGTTGTGAGAAATGTTATTGGGTTATTTCACTGACCATAGCTATAAGACCAGAAACTGTTTACTCTTGTACGGCGATGTAACGCCGCTGTCAATTGCTTACTTCCGTAATGTATCATACCAGTCAGCCTGAGAATGATGAGTGCCGGAAGGAGATACACACACAATTTCAGATCCGCAAAGGGGGAAGCGCTTACGGGGCTTTCTCAAGAGCTTTTGTGACGTCAGTGCTGACCAATCACGCGGCGCATTCCATCATCCAATGGTTTAACGACACCTACGCCCCTGAAGAAAACGTATGGGCGACGATCAGTTCGTTGCCATGGATACCTGGCGGATATCCAATAGACGTGCGACATGACAGAAACCAGCACGCATCACGTGCCGTCGCCTTCCAGTGGGACGCTTACACATGCAAGGGAGAGTATCAGAGAGGCGTCTGTGTTTTTACTAAGGCTGATCTCCCGTGGCTTATGCAGCGGCCACACTTGGTTGCGAATAAGTTCATGGCGGAGAAGGACCAAGATGTGCTGGACTGTTTAGAAGAAACCTTGTTTCGCAGGGCCAGAGCACGTGCTGTTTCAGTTGACCAGTCATATTCCGAGAACTTACCACACGTGAAATTTTACACTGAATAGGGGACAGAATCAATAAGGAGCCAGCTCCAGTTACAAATAAGACCACAGATAGGAGCTTGCATGGTTACTAGGGTTGTTGTTGTTGTTGTTGTTGTTGTTGTGTGTGTGTGTGTGTGTGTGTGTGTGTGTGTGTGTGTGTGTGTGTGTGTGTAGTATACATGTACATATGGTTCATTTTCCACTAACAAAAGCCATTTAAACATGTTGCTGCCCCTCGCACCCCATGCTTTCGCAAGAGAAGAAAGCCATTGCAACTGAACAACAAATGAACGCTCTGATCACGCAGATGCAAAGGCACGTAGATTTATTGAAGCAGCTCTAAAAACTTTTCGGGCGGAGGCAAGATAAATAGTCCAAAATACCACTTTTGGTGTTATCCTCAGGTGGGTGTAGACTTGAAAAGGGGCTGATAAAACCTGTATGGTTTTAGTGATTTAAAAATTCTCATGCTGGTTTGAAAAGAGCATTGCTTGGTCAATCTTTTACAGTAAAATGAAATGCGCAGTTTAAAAGAGACTGCCCATACTGGACATTTAACATATCGTTATTAAAAGACAAACAGTATGTACAGTAAATCAAAACCGTAATTTCAAGAGCCAAGAAACAATATTCGGTTTCAGTGTACTGTCATGAAAAAAGTATTGTGTCTTGAAGTTTTTTTAAAACGAAATCACCATATCAAATATCTGTAAAACATTTACAGACAATATATTCCTTTGAGATGACCTGACTTGACAAAATGGACAGTTTTCAAAAACGTATGTGTACATAATTATGTTGTAGAACATTCTCGAAGATCAATACAGGCAGAGAGCAAAGAAGAAAAGGAGGAAGATCTTTTCAGATCCTAAACACCCGTTTTTCCTGAGATGTAAGCTTCACTCTTCTGGTCACCGTTTTCAGCTCCCTCAGTTTAGACCAGTCTTAATCGAAGTCGGAATTCGTCTTCGGTCCGACTTTTGAACGAGTAAGATCTTCCTCAGTTCCCCTCTGCTGCACTGTTATCAACTAAATTGGATGCTGGAGCATGCTCTTGCGGTGTGAGAGAGAAAGAGAGAGAGAGAGTGTGTGTGTGTGTGTGTGTGTGTGTGTGTGTGTGTGTGTGTGTTTCAGTTAACACTTGTCTGGAATTTCCCACTTTGGGATAATAAAGTGATTGACTGATCCCCCAAAATGAAGATCTCGTTGAAATGCAGTACTGTCATCTGTAACGCTACAAGCATACTCACCTCTGGCTAAAGTCCTACTTTTCATTTCCTTGTCGTTTGAAATGTCTCTAAATTTACAAATGCAATTAAAAAGTAACATAAATTATAAAACTAGCACACATATTATACATAAAGCATGTTTGAAAATAGTTTTTTTATATACAAAGTGTAAACAGTATTGAAATAGTGAAAATACTTTTTTATATATATATATACAAAATGTGAACAGTATTGAAATAGGACATTTTGTGTGTGTGCCGTTCTTTGTCGTTTGAAATGTCTCTAAATTTACAAAAGCATTAAAAAATAACATAAATCATAAAACTAGCACACATATTTTATACATAAAGCATGTTTGTATGGGCCTACTTCTCATTTCCTTGTCGTTTGAAATGTCTCTAAATTTACAATGCATCTAAAAAATAACAAATTATAAAACTAGCACACACATATTTATACATAAAGCATGCTTTCAGGATGAGGAAAACTCATTTACAGTAAGTAATTTCACCACATTTGGCAAAGAAAGAAAAGAAACGGACATGATTGTGGTTTAGAACCTATACCAAATACGACCATTAGGTCCATTACGTTCATACAGAACGACGCGATTTCAAGGAGAACTGCTTGAAATTTGAGTTCACCGCGTATGGACACGGCCATAGCTATCGTCTGCTTCAAACAGATCTATGGCGTCACCGCTGCAAGTCTTCCTGTCTATACTAGCCCCTTTGGCCTATAATTATAGGCGGCAGCTGTACATTTTGGCTCACATCTTAGCCACGACGGCTGAAAAAAGGCTCAGATTTTGCACACGTCTTAATGATATCATGCACTTTCCGTCATAATTAGCCCAAGCATGCCGATCTGGGAGTTTGACATCTTAACATATTCACTTTAAAAGGTAAGCCATGGATTTTACCGAATGACCACTTGGCAATTCCGAGTGGAAATGTCAAATAACTATGGTGCGTACATTTTATTCGGCAAAAAGGGCCATAGTTCAAAATAAACCCATCAGACACGAACCACCGTAAGTTTTAAACACCGTGGCTGTATGCAGATATGGAAAAATAAATCTTTGATTTTGTATTCCGCTCGTTTCTTCGTCAGACGACTGCCGTCTGTGTTCCTGGCCGTAAAACTGATTCAAAAACGTTTTGGCAAAGGTCGAAGATAACCACCCTCGTCGGTCTCCATGCCAGCTGAACAGGCTGAGAGAAAAGAGGGAGAAACGAAGACTGTGAGCTGAATGGTATGCAGTAGTGTGCATAGCTGTAAAAGAGAATTTCGAACCTCGTGCCTATGTTTTAAGCTAACTATATTTCTTTTCTGTCTGTTTTTTTTTTTTAATTTCCGTTCCTTTTGTGTATGACAGTTTCCTTACAGTGCCTCCTTTTCTCTTGTTTACATTACAATTTTTTTTTAAATTTCGATCGTAATCGTAAGCTAGCAGACAGACCAGACTTTTTTCAGTTGAAAAAAAAATCAGAAAATTAATCTCGCATTGGGCACAAGAAAAAGAACAACAACAACAAATAAACAAACAGGATGCATTCCAACCCCATCAGAACCGGGCTCAAGCAATTGCAAATTTTCGGCTCGCGGTGGAGTTCATCCGCGGGTCGCTGACGGGAACCAAACAAGGCTAGGCCTTTGGCCCGAGGTGGGCATGTGATCTGAGACACTTACGTCCTTGTGGCAGAACAAGACAGTGGCCTATTTCGGTGTACACCTGTGACTCAGTCTCATTGTTGCCATCCGGTCGGCTGTAAGCTGCCCTCGCGCTGCTTTCTCGAAGGGCTATTTCTGTGTCCATGGCTGGCTGACTTGGTGAGAGACGCTCATTGTTCCGCCCTGAATAATCAAATTTATCGAACGACAATAGCGCACTTCACAAGTGCGAAAACACACACACACACACACACACACACACACACACACACACACACACACACATGTGTCTTACCTTTGTTTTTCTTTACGATGACAATGAGAGTGGCCACAATGCACGAAACGACGATAACTCCACCAAGAACGCTGACAATGATCCATGGCAATGGGACAATTCCTTCGTCTGAGGAAAGAACTCATTCATTATTCCTTAATATGGAAGTAAAGTGTACATAATACTGCCTGCAAAACAGCACACACTTATCCTCAAAAGAACCAAAGTTTTTTGTTTCTTTGCTTTTCTAATTTGTTCGCATACCTGTTCAGAGCGTAAGTTTTCTCTGTAGATTCACAGAAAGCTTTGACCTACTTTGGGGATTATGAGCAGACGACACACCGTGGGCTGTTCACCCGTGAAAAGATTCCAGTAGATAGGCTTACATTCATAATCTTTGCTGTTTAGGTTACACGTTGTACGTTTAAAGCGGCTTTTCCATGGGCGACGTACGTCGACAGATATTGGCCGATTGTCGGGCAACTAAAATCTGCCCTGGAAACACGCGCTCGCCGACTCCCTTTCTTCAAAATTTCCGGTTTCCGGATCAAGGCCGCATTCCTATTCTAGCGGCCAATCAGATCGCTTGGATTTCCGCCGACAAGGTCACCGAATCGCCCAGAGTTGAGCGCTCTACTCTCACCGACGCGTCGGCCGATGTCTGCCAACTCCTTTTCCATGGACGATTTTCAGCTGGGACGCGAAGTTGGCCGATCGTCGGGCGACGTACGTCGGTCATGGAAAAGGGGCTTAACTTTACCAACGAAATTCTGCTGTTAGAAGCCTGTTAGTTAGTGTGGTTGAGGACAGCGTGATGCGATGCATCAACATCTCAATTATGTTCGCCAATTGCAATTGCCGCTCGAAACTGATTTCAAGCTGATTCAGTGAATGTCATAAAGAAATCATGAATGAGACAAAACTGTGTTAGGCAGATATGGAAACGAGTCGACTACTGACTTTCTGTTTCTTAAAATGTAGGATGAGCGGTCACATTGATAGAAACAGGCATTTCCTACGGAAATTTCTTACCGTGTGTCCGATCTCCATTACGTGTACTTTGTGGCGTCGATGGTGGGTGCGATGTCATTTCTGTTGCTCTTAGGGTTGATGGTGGGGGTGATGTTACTCCTGCACTTGGCAGCATTACAGTCGCTTGAGCTGGTGGGGGTGCTTGAATGAAATTGGATTGAAGAAACTGTTTTACTCGAATATCTTAGTCATACACCAATCATGGTTAGGATGTTTCAGCACCTCACTCACTTTGCCCAAGTTCAACCCAGAAACCATTAAGAAATTTGTTGAAAAATATACCCTTCGATAAGTATAATATCTAACTGATCAGTGATCTAGTCAAACAACTCTCTCTCTCTCTCTCTCTCTCTCTCTGGCGCGCGCGCGCGCGCGCACGCAGGAAATGGCCTGTTCCAATTACCATTAACAAGATTGGACATTTTTAAAACAAGCCTCTCATTCTCTTGGTCACTTTCATGGAACCAGTTGCCAGCATACTTAAAATGTACCCCGAAGCGTCAATCATTTAAAACTCAACTTCTCAGATAATTACGTCAGTCATAGGTCCACGAACAATATCCGAACCATGCTAAATTACTCGTTCTCAGATGGCACTATGACATGTTACCTTTTTACAAGTTATGTTGTATACTACAATTTCAAACACCATGCTGTCTACTTCTTCACCTATTTTCCGATGTTTCCTTAGAATTTCTTGCGCTATCTATCTTTGCATGTTTCATTTTTTCTATTTTCTTATTAGATTTACTCCTTTTGTGCCTGGTATACTTTTTGTCATGTTAGTCTTTACTTTTTAGTGTTTCCAGATTAGCAGAATAGCTTGTAAGATAGGCAGACCATGCCTACAAGTCTTTATCCTGAAATAAACGTTTCAGTCAGTCAGTCAGTCACTCTCTGTTAGGCCTTTATGATAATACGTTGATACAAAAAGAATGAAAGACACGGGTTGCTTTAGAAACTTACAGCTTTTCTCACAGATGAAGTGAATTTTCCAACCGCACTGCAGGTCATTCCATTTGTAGTCATAAGTTTTACGTAATTCCAGACAGAGTTCATGAATGGCGTTAGGCTCCCCATCTTCCCAGTCTGTGAAGTGGATAGGGCTGTTGTCACTTGCCCACACCCACCCGTCCGTGCCGGCCAGATCTTGAATACCGCCAAGGAAGTAACCATCGGCTGCAGAATATGCAAGCGTATTGCTTGGTAAACTTGTTTGATGTGTCTAAATTCTGAAACTGTGGGGGGAGGGGGGGGGAGGAGCTAACGCCCTTTTCCACCACGAATGGGTGATATCAAAGATGGGGCAACGAGAAAAAGGACAGCACAAACATTTGGCCCCAGGCGAGAATCGAACTCACGACCCGAGTATTGAAAGTCCAACGCTCTACCATTCGACTTTCCCGGCTCCCTTGTGAAACTGCCTAATTCATGACCTAGACAAGTAATTTGCCTTCACATGACGCACGACCCTGAAGTTCAGTTTTACGGCTGACTCTAAAGGGCTTGTGCTTCAATGAAGGCAATGTAACCGCATTTCAAAAACTGGAAAGAAAAGTTTGCATTGCTTTCACCTTTTGCATTTGCATTTCATATAGCCACGCTTGCTTGGGTTTCTGTGGACATTTTTTGTTTCACTGTGCACAAGAATATTGCCCATAAGGCAAATGTTTCCCAGAGTAAGTCATAAGAAAGTGCATAGTACCGGCCCCCGTAGTGTTGTGGTTAGCACTTCGGACTCTGGACCGGTAGACCCGGGTTCGAGTCCCAGCCGAGGCAAGCGGGATTTTTCCTACCTAGGTCGGCTCCTACCCAGAGCGGGTGTGCTATGGGCCCAGTGGGGAAGCTGTTGCCACACAGCCGAGATTCACCCACTTCACGGGTGCGACTTTGGGGGTGCTTCCCTTGGTATGACACGTCTTATGATGTGGATGATTACACGGCTGGCACCGTAGGTGCCGTAGTTCCCGGGCCTGGTTAATGCCGGGATATTACACAGGAAGCGTGGAATGCGGCCTTGTCCCGCAGTCCCAAACCACACGGACCTCCATAGCATCATCTTACCATCATCCTCATCTCCATCATCATGCATAATAAAAATTGCCCCAACTTCCAAGCCCTCCGTGGATTCCACCCATTACCAGGGAGGAACGCCACTGGAGCCGGCAAAGAGTTGTGGCAGCAAGAAAAAAAAGTGCATAGTTTGTGAAAGGTTCCTAATTTATCAAGTCACATGATGCCCAACACCCACACAGTTGTTTTACGACATCAACTATTTCCGGCTCAAATTTCAAGCCACTGGTGGTAACTCGTGATGTGGACGGCAAGGTGACTGAATTGACAGTCTAAAGTCAAAGAAATAAAAGAAGTTTTAGTGGTTTGGTTTGGTCAGATTAGCAGTCGATATTTTGTACAAAAACCACATAACGACCTGGAAACAGCGAGCTGCCAAATTCCGGTTGGATGCGGCAAAAACTTGATTTGCTAGAAATGAAAACAATTCAAAATTTCTTACGTTGTTTTAGACTGAAATAGGGAATAATAGGGGAGTTTCACCTGCCAGTCCCTTCTTCAGCGTGTTAAAAACAATAATAATAATAATAATGAGTATTGTATAGGCGCTTTACCCAAATTCATGAATCGGCTCAAAACCCAACACGCACGCTCACGTGAATCACACACATTCTCTCACACACTGGACATAAACACATTACAATCACGTGCTGCGAAGGGTCAGCTCAGCTATTTAAATTTCGGAATTTAATATTGCATTTATTTTTCAAAGTTGGTAGGCTGAACATTTCCAAAGCAGAGGGGGAGGAAGCCGGAGTTCCGGAGAGAACTCCCGACGATCGGCCCGAATGAACGGTGCCAGATACGAGAAGGAAAAAAAATTCTTTGCCCCGAGTGGGACTCGAACCCCTGACCTCTCGCATTGGCGACAAGTCTCCTAAGTACTAGACCGCCGACCGACCGTATTGTGACTTATTCTGCAAAAATTGTGTATGTTTGGCTATTTTCTTGGATACAGTGCCAAAAACGAAAATGTCGTTCATTTTGGACAAACCTTTTCAAGTAGAATACGGTGACATTTTGCCAAAGTACTGCCAGGCACACACCAGTTCTTCACAGACGAAACTGGCACGACCCTGTCAGAAGCTAGTGTGGATCCGTGTGGAGCCAAAATCGTGTACTACGTAACAAGATGGAAGGTACATGGACGGTCACGGGCTCTAGTACTGAACCTTCGAATAAACGTTAGAATTGTTATTGGGCAGATCAGTCAAACACACTTAAAACCATGTCGCCCAGAACTGATTTCTGTGAAAACTAACCGGCAGATCATGATTTTGGTCAACGTATTTGCGATCAATGGCCACTTGAGAAACATGCCTTGAAACTGAACCATTAGCTCAACACAGTATCTTTAAGTAAGGTTCTTGCTTTGCTGTGTATATCTGTATATTTGTCACCTGGTTGTGTGTGTGTCCCACCAAATTAAAGTCTTACCATTTTTATGATATTTTGCGTAGTCCCTCAGAAACATGTTGACTTCAGCATTTTTTGGTTCAGCAAGTTTACCTCCTCGTTGAAAGCACTGTTCCTGAAAAGTGCGCAAAACGCAACGTATACCTTACGTTCCAAATCAATCCAGTATTTCCACCACAAGCAATGCAAGCATATAATTGCAGCATGTGTGCTCGCTATTTTAGTCTATGTATAATACATTTTTATATATACATATTTTAAATGTATTTCAAAATGCACATACTTCATACCTACAACCCACGCCCAAGTCAAATACGGAGTGGAATTTTTTTTTTTTTTTTTTTTTACCGAACGACTCATCCGAAGTTTGATTTATCCGTGGACGACGGATGACGAATTTCGAAGGGATCTTCGAGTTAAACAAGTCGCACCCTTTCATCCTCAGAATCGCTTTGGAAACTGACAATTAATTTGAAACATAAAAATTTCAGCATTATGTTGTGATTACTAGTGACACATAGTTAATTTAAGTCTCACTAGCTGTGAATAGTTTCAAATGTGAGTATGTGTGATCATTTTACGTATTTTTAAGAAAACGTTGTTCAATGCCTTCATATTGTAGACTTTGGAAGTTCATCCAGTTATACTGACTGTATTATTCGTAGCACAGCTCTGTAGCTCTGACAGATTTTGTGTTTAAAAAAATATTGCCGAGGTAGGAGTGGTTTGCTGTTAGGGCCGAATATCTATGAAAAGACTCCTTCAAATTATTCATCATCCCGACATTTTTGTCACGTGTGACAACTGCACATATGACAGGAACTACTGCACTATTATAGCTTTAGAATTAAGAATAACAGAGCTTTTAGATAAACATTTTTACCAAGTTTCAGCGAGAAGCACCGGCCAAAAGATTTCCAATTTTGCGATTTCGTAAGCACAATTCAAGGTATTCAATTCCGCGTTTCACTAGCTCTCTAGATCTTCCAGATTTTATGTAAAAATTAATTCGGTCAGAGACGTCACAGAAAAACAGGGAAATCACAAGACATGAACAAGTATCCTCTATCAGACGAGCAGCTCGAGGCTGACGTCAAATGTTTAGTTCACAGACGAAATCTGTATATACGAGTATCGTCAATGCCTCCGACATTTCAACAGCCCTCTGCATCTTCCAGATTTCTTGTAAAAATTAATTCAGTCGGGGGATTCGCAACACCTACAGACACAAGACATGAACAAACATCTTCTGTATGACGACTTGCATGAAGCTGATGTCATCTCTCTCTCTCTCTCTCTCTGTATGATGACCTGCGTGAGGCTGACGTCAAATGTTAGTTCACGGAATTGACGTTTTTTCTCTCTCGCGCGCGTAAGATTCTGGATCCCCTATGGTGTAGCGGATCTAGTGTCTTACAGATTTGAAAGAAAAAAAAAATAAAGCAACGGCAACAATAACAACAAACTAGCTCGAAATTAGGAGAAGCAACTTTACGGGATGGGGCCATCCCTCCTTGTTTGTTGTTATCGTTGATGTTGTTGTTGTTGTTGTTGCTCAAGGGGAGCCGGGGTGGTCGAATGGTAGAGCGTTGGACTTCTAATGCTCGGGTCGTGAGTTCGATCCCGGCTGGGGCCAAATATTTGTGCTGGCTTTTTCATCGTTGCCCCGTCTTTGATATCACCCTATGTGGTGGAAAAGGACGTTAAACCCCAAAACATCCAACATCTTTTGTTGCTCAAAACCATTCAAACTTTAGGCATTGAGCTGCCTAGTTCAAGAAATTATGCAAAGTGGCTGCCTAGTTCATAGATTAGGCTTTGAGGTGCCTTTTTATGAAATTAGGCAAAGTCAAAGGTACTGGCACCGAAACACCGTACAAAATAATTGTGGTACTAACCGTGAAGATGTGACACTGACTTTGCCTGCCATGAATCTGTTTGAATAATTACATTTGTAGGAATGATCATGAATTGAAAGAAGAAAAACGTGTACCTTGGCTTCACTCCAAGTCAGCTTATCATCACTGAAGTAGAAACAGGAGGAGAGGTATCCCACCGGGAACAATCTTGGGCACCCTGCAAAAACCGCACCTGCAGTGCGGGATGGGTATATTTTGTGTTAGTTTACTCTTGGCAAAATTTTGTCTTACTTTATTCTTGGCGAGAGTTACCGGCCCTGAGGTCAGCGTCGGACGCGATTTTCACTCGGGGGAACTTTTTCAAGTTTTTCTGGAACAGTTTCTGTTTCCTTTCATTTTTTTTTTATTTACGGATTTATACCGTGATTTGTGCGTTGTTTTGGCCCCTGTTTGTGCTATTTGCGCCGTCTTTCGGTGGAGTAAGTCGCCGGTTCACTTCGTGTGTTGTGGCTCGTATGAAATCGTGAACACTTGGTAATGGCGGCCGGAGGCGGTGACAGACAGCATGCGGTCAGTTGAACCTGTTTTTCTCCGTCAGCGTGACTTACCTGCACGACAGGGCTCAACATTGTTGGGCGACTTGAACCGCACGAACGACAGGTACTGTGCACTGGATATTTATTTAGCTGCTGAGAGGACATGTGGGAAGGAAACAGTAAATTGGGCTCGGGAGATAAGAGAGTTGTGGAGGATTTATCCTCTGACAAGGGAAGGGAGAAAGCAGTTACTCTTGGCTGGTGCTGAGCTGAGGGGCAGAAGACTAACATTCACCTAGACCGGCTCTTTAAAGATCTAAACTCCCCCCCCCCCTCCCAAATTACAGAGTCGACCGTGCAAGCACAGTCAACTCTGTCACAGTTGCAGATTTTTCAGCGTCCCTGAAACCCCAGTACAAGCCAAGGGCAGCCTGATTTCACAGCTCAGTTTGCGTTTGACACCGAGCGAGAAAGATCGTGCAGCACTCAATATCCGCCAGACACTGTAGGGATGTGTCTCGCTCACTGACCAAAAGCCAAATAATGTCACGGCAAACTCGTGCTCTGGTTTTATAAGGGTCCCCGAAGCGCCGAAAACTCTGCAACTGTGACAGAGTTGCCTGGATCATGCACAGTCGAAGGAGTCACAGTTTCAAAAAAAAAACCGCAATTTTTGCGACTTTTTGCTGAGATTGCAGACCTTTAAAGTGGGCACCTTCTCTGCTCGCCTTTTCTACAACGAAATGCCAAGGAAAACCCCCACAGGATTCTAAGTGTCTACAGATGGGTCATCATGTCTCTGTATGTCAGAACCTGGGCCCGTATGCAGGTAATAAGAATAGACGTTTCCCGGAATTGCAGCTATTCCGGAAAAGCTATTCGAGTACTTTTCCCGAATACTGTCTATCCTGATTTCGTATGCATGGGCTGATATCCGACTCGGAATAGAATTCCGGGAATAGTGATTGCGGATAAGCTAGATATTTTTAGAACAGTTGACCTATTTCCTGTGTTTACTCAAATTTCTTGGAAAACGGCGGTGCTTTCTCATGAAAGCCAGTTTCGTTTGCCTTTAGTGCTGAAGCTGTCTACTTTGTCTTCGTAATCATCCACTTCTTGACTGACAAAATGGCGAAACCAGAAAAAAGAATGCGGAAAGCAAACTTCTCTGAGAAAGAAGTTCAAATGCTTCTAGAAGAAGTAGCCTTGAACATACAATTTTGTTCAGTAGCCACAGTGAGACCGTCACCCAAAAAAGAATCAGAATCATAAAATCAGTCCAACTTGACAAAACAGTTTATTGGACATCATCATAAGTGGGCTGTGATGATAATTATAATTATGTTAAATAACATGCTTGCATTGTCACCCTCTCCTATCTGGATTTTATTGTAAGTTTGCCTATAAAGCAACCTCTTTGTGTGTAAAATTGCTTTGGTTTTTAACAGTTCAGTGTGCTTAAATATCTGTGAACGTGTGCCAAAACGAGGGAAGTTGGGGAACTTTGCTTGACAATACTTAAATAAAGTTAGTTACAATCAAATTGTCTACAAAATCTGATTGCAGTTCAAGACACGGACACATTTGAGGAGACAAACGTCCATGATTCTGTCAGCCAACAATGTAACCCCAGTTTGACTCCAAAAGACCTTGGTAAGTTTGATTAATAAGAAAAAAAAGAAGATAAAACAAAAACCAAAAAGTCCCAAACAAAAAAAAAACAAACAAGCAAATCTCAGCTGCTAAGTGACTAAGTGAAAAACAAATATCATTTAAAATAGACAGATTAAATCATATATCAAGCCACCCCCAAAAATTAACACTGATTCATGTACAGTTCCTTTGTTGCACCCTCAGATCTGATCTGGCAACTGGATTTCTTCTCGTGCTCGGCGACACAAAGCGTCAGTCACTCGAGACACGATTCGTGAAACGGTGGATTGATCGACGCCAATCAATTCACCACACACATCTTGGAAGCTTGAAGAAGCATAATATCGAAGTGTTACAAGAACGTGCAACAAAGGTGTCACTGTACCCTTTCGGTTTGTCAAGGTGATATCATGATCTATCAAGTTCGTCAAGTCTACGATATCTCGTCGCCTGAATTGAAACTTTCTGACGATTTCCACGTCGTCGAACACTTCGAACGGGTGGGTTCTGTCCCTAAAAATTCGATTTCTTCTCAATCGCATTCGCCGTCGACGCCGCAGTGCCAAAAGCGCCGCCATATTGAGTCGAATTATTCCGGGATAGCGGTTTTATTCCACCCAATCCCAGGTGCCATGCATACGGATTGTAAAGCGTTATTCCCGGAAATAGGCTGCTTTCCGGGAATAGACTTCTTTCCGGGTTACCTGCATACGGGCCCTGGTTACATGTCGATCCTGCTTCATGAATGGTCATAAGGAGGGGGGAGAACCTTCCTGCGGTGCTTTCCCTGATTCTATCTTTGGCGTTGCTCCAACGGGCAGCACTATTCCTGGCTCAATGAACACCCAGGAAGAAGGAAAGAAGGAGGCGACAGACGAGGGAAGTGAAGATGGAGATGATGTCGAGGAGAATGAGGGTCGAGACGATCAGTGGGAAGATACCCACTCAGACTTTGACATGGAAGTTTCTTCCAATCAGACTGAGGAAGAGACGCGCACCACTCGCAAGTCTTCAGGCTCCAGCAAGAGGTCAGGAAGCTTGAGGACGAAGCCCCCCCCCCCCCTTCCCTCCGTTGTGTGCCACTGACACCTTACAAGCGACCGCGGTCACCGTAACGGGAATCGCGAAAAACAGGTCAAGCTTGGTGACAATTCACGTGCAGGTGTCTCCGACAGTGACACGGGATAATGTTTTGCGTGTGGTGTCCCCGTTTGATGTCTTGTTGACGACCCTCGGCTTGTGTCCACGGACTTCCCTATGGCTTGCGCTGGTTTACATTTGTTTTCACTTAGTGTGAGAGGAATTCGCTCCACAAAAGAAAAGGTGTAATTTATTTTCTTTCCTAAAATCGAAAAGATTTGACATAATATGCATTCAAGAAAGTCATGTCACTGAAGATGTTACCCAGTTGTGGAAAAAGGAATGGCGAGGTGAAATAGTTTACTCTGAAGGCGAAGGTCACAGTGACGGCCAGTTGATTTAGATTGTGGCATATCAGTTGTGCACCGTACAGAGAGAAATCTAGCAGTTACTGTTGATATCGATAATCAGCGGTTATTAATTGTAAACGCACATGCTCCTAAGTCGTCAAAAGAGAAAACTGAATTCTTCGATCAGTTAAAGACTGTTTTAAAGACCCTAGAGGCAGACAGTCGACGCGTTTGTGGTGATTTCAGTTCCGTGGTGGACAACGATGTAGACATTATTTCTGGCGATAAACATCCTGAAGCTTTGTCTCTAAATTTAATGCATTTATGAAAGAATGTGATCTTAATGACACTTGGCGGTTATTCAACCCGGGAAAAAACGAATACACTTGGTCAAGATCAGCTCCGTTTGTTTCCAGGAGATTAGATTATGTACTGACTAGTTTCACTACTTTTGATACGTTAATTGACGGTACATCTCATGCACGTTCCGTTTTAAACATTTCACTTCTCACACATTCCTCAACTAAGAAGTTTCTGGTTTGACTGATTTCTTCTAGTTTCTTCATGGTAGGGGAAAAAATGGATGTTTTACCTTCCTTCCCCGATACGAGAAATTCACTTTCCTTCGGCTGTAGTTAGAGGTAGAAAAACACAAAACAGTGAGGTGAATGTAAATATCACTGATGACATGATTGCGAGTCGGTCGAGCGTCTGTCAGAGGTTTCCAATGTCAAAACAATTAACTGCAAGCGATAAGTACCAAGCCCACAACAAAAACAGTTTGCGGACATCCGATCTTAAAGGGGCTTATTCTATCTTTGCATATTTTGGAGCAGTTTCGCTCGTGAGTGCGCAAGTACACTCGAAATACTTTTTGACAATGGCTCCTGTTTACAGATTCTCTGTTGCAGGTCATCCCAAAAGTGGGACACTGGGAATTAATACCACATTACACACACTCACACACAAATGAAAGTCCCGTTGCAATACAAAAATGATATCTGTAGCGATACAATATTTCACTCACCTCCGCATGTAGCTAAAGGCAGAAAAGCAAACATCAGTTTGAGTAGGAACGTTACCGTCCAAGACATGACTGCTGCTCAATCGAACGGTTGACAAAGGTTTGAAATATCGAAACAGTGTTTGTATGATCCCAGCAACTGCTCTGAGTATAACTATACCGAGCTCCCAAAGAAAAGCGCGATTTTTTGTTTGTTTGTTTGGGTTTTTTTTGTTTGTTTGTTTGTTTGTTTTTTGGTTGTTTTTTTTTTTGTTTGTTTGGTTGGTTGGTATTTTTTGTTGTTTTTTGTTTGTGTGTTTGTTTGTTTGTTTGTTTGTTGTTGGTTTTTGTTTGTTTGTTTGTTGTTGTTGTTTTGGGGGGAGGTTGTTGTTGTTTTCGAAAAATGCCGTTAGTCGCCGAGACTTTTTTTTTTTTTTTTTTGGTGCCCCAACTCTTTGCCAGCTCCAGTGGTGTTCCTCCCAGGTCATGGGTGGAATCCACGGAGGACTCGGAAGCTGGGACAATTTTTTTATTATGCATGATGATGGAGATGAGAATGATAGTAAGATGATGCTATGGAGGTCCATGTGGTTTGGGACTGCGGGACAGGGCCGCATTCCTCGCTTCCTGTCATAAATATCCCGGCATTAACCAGGCCCGAGAACTACGGCACCTGCGGTGCCGGCCGTGTAATCATCCACATCATAAGACGTGTCATACAAAGGGAAGCACCCCCAAAGTCGCACCCGTGAAGTGGGTGAAGCTCGGCTGTGTGGCAACAGCCTCCCCATTGGGCCCATAGCACACCCGCTCTGGGTAGGAGCCGACCTAGGTATGAAAAATCCCGCTTGCCTCGGCTGGGATTCGAACCCGGGTCTCCCGGTCCATGATCCGAAGTGCTAACCACTACACTACGGGGGCCGGTAGTCGCCGAGACGTTTTTGTTGTTCTTCTTTTGTTTTGTTTTTTGCACATTGTAATTTAATGCAGTCACTTGTGGACAACAGTTCATATGATTATAACGACACCAGTTTCACCAGGCGCGCGACTTGCAAAGCCGGTGTCCAGCTAGAGGACCGATTCAGACTCGGAGACATCGCGTAGCATACCTGCAGTGTGCATGAAATCGCTTCCACAAACAACCAGGATGACCAAGGGCTTTCTCCAACACCCCAAAGTCGAGATCACGGCCTGGTTCGTCCTCAGTACAAATTGAAATTGTCCTTAGTCCAGATTTCGACCCAATCGAGCATTTATGATACAATTGCGTCATCCACACCTGGGGTACCAAAGCTGAAGTAACCTGACAGGTTCACTTATACAAAACTACGCCATATTGATCTTGTAAAAGCATTTGCTTTTTCCATTCGAAGGGCTTAAGAATTGTGTTTGGAGAAAAACGTTGGGAACTTTGCCAGCAATTAATTTTTCAAATGTTTGACTAAAGCTGAGCAGAAAGGGAATTCGCATTTCTTTTGGTGTTCGGTATATTATTATACATATATGTACGAACCAATATGTTGAGCTAGTAACTTCCGTAATGCGTATAGTATTGACAATACGGCCCACGCAGAACTAATACACTTAATACACAATATTCCAAGTTTCAATAGCTAGCGGACATCAGACCCTAAAGTTTGCAGCATAAGCAGACATACATAAAGTGGATTTGCCGGTGTAGCAGGAAGAGAATTGACAGTACAAAGTGCTCTTTATAATGCCATGGGCGATACAGAGTTGTAAAACAAGCATGTCACAGTTACTGCTACACTCACTTTTCACATTTTCTTGTTTGAAATACTGCACACTCATTTCCAAAGTCCTATGAAAAATAAAATGAAGTTTCGTTTAACAACGAAATGCCTGTCTGCGAACTACATGAAGTTTGTTCGGGGATGTGATATGTCAGTACTTATCGTGGAATGCCCGATATTTCAAGCTGAAAGGCAAACTTTTTTACCGTACACATTTCGTAGATCAGTTTTGTCTTTCAATTTTTTGTAGATTTATGTCAATAGACACATCATAGGAAGCAATACTAAATCTTGCCAAGTTCATTAGAAACAGTAAAATCGTACAATATGTCCGTTAAAGCAATATGATGTATCTGATGGGATAATAGTGTTATGTGTATACCTATCCTGGATTGAAATTGATATGCTTTTGGGTTGTTATATTGTACTTTCTTATCACGTTCTTTGTATTTGGATATTCTTCCATAAAGAATAAAATCGTTGAATCTTGAATCCTGAAGATGTCTCTATGAGCTGACAGGTTCTTGTAAATAATGTTTTTGCTCATGGCAGTAATAATCTCTTAGCAAGGTTCCCTTACGGAGGGCCGCCGAAGATAGCATACCTACAGATAAACAAGATGGCCACCAGCCCAATATGTTGTTTCCATTCAATGACCTGCTGCAGTCACAGTCGTAGTCGTGTCATGTATGCAGCCCGCGCGCACACGAACGCAAGCTCTCTGACATCAAGCATGCTGACATAAAGAAAGTACTGGAAACCCTTTCCGTGCCTCTATGCACTTGCAAAACCCCAAACACATGAGGTCGTGTGAGCTCGCCTAGCTGGTTGACGTCACAAACTTTTTGGCGTATGCGAGGTTCTACATTCTTGCAATAAAGTCGTTCCCCTTTGACAGAGTTACTTCCCGCAGACCTGATTGACAGACGATTGCTTACTGGTATCGGAGAAGAGACCCTCTCTCTCTCTCTCTCTCGCCTTAGACGCGGGCTTGCGCGCGCAAGCACGCACGAACGCACGCACGCACACACGCACACACGCACGCACACACACACACACACACACACACACACACACACACACACATTATGCTTCTGAGTGTGAGTCAGTGGCAAAAACGAAACCCACTGAAATTCCCGCTTTCCACATGTCAAGTTGTAGAGATCGCGAAAAGATACTGCATTTCGATGCAAAATAATTTCTAGACCATCCCAGAACATGCTGGTGCAGTAACGTCAGTAGATTACGTCACCTTGGAAAGATTTCGAACCTTCCAGTAAGTTGAGGAATGTTCTAGATCTGACCTGTTCAGTACGTAAGCAGCCCTGCACAGCGTTCTGGATTCTTCTTCTTTCATGAATTTGTTCTCCGCGCATATTCTGTTCATAAAGTATTGGAGTTGTATTCTGTTGTATCCCGTATCTTCTCTGCGAGTGCACGAAGATGGCGACATAGCATAAGTAAAATACAACACCACGTCTCCAAACAGAGGAATTCGGTCCAAAGAAAGTGGCGAGACATCCCCAAGAAAAACCAGCATCACGTCAAGCAAATAAAAGCGATATAAAAGGGACAGAAACCACTTAACTTTCACAAAGGACGGCACAGGTCAACGTTTCGGCTTTCGCCTTCTTCAATCAAACATGACGCTCTTACTTTACGTCAGTGCGCGTGCGTCTCTTCTTCGATGTTTGTGAGACGTGTGGCTTGTGGTGGAAATGTGCTTTGAGTACAACGTTTCGAGTCAACTGACGATAACGGCTGCAGGGAATTTTTCTACATTTTTTATATATTTTTTATGGCACCCCAGACACATTATCTATATAATAGTAGGAGCGATTTTGAGATCTAAAATGGGTTCACCAGCACTTTCATCAGGTACGGCTTACGCCAAAAGTATAAAATCAACAACCTCCAAATTTCGCTCAGTTAAGAGTCCGTATTCATGCTATCTATGTCCAAAAAATGGAGTGGTTTAGGTAAATATTACGCCTTTAAACGCCAGAAAACCACTTTTTCTGAAAAGGGCGATAACTCGCAAATCATGTGTGCAATCGTACCTGGATCGGGCCTTCTATTCAACAATATTGATTCATTCAGAAACCCCAAATTTGAAATCGATCGGCTCAGTATTTTCGGAGATACAGGCATCTGAAAAATATAGGATAGATGTTGGATGGCGCTGCACCGCGGCGACGCGCTTGAACCCAAGGAAGCAGCCCGAATTTCCCGAAAGGGATAATAAAGTAGTAGAAAAAAATGACACTATTAATGCTACATCTAATGCACAATTTTTGACTACATCGGCAATGCTGCCCGCCCCCTTTCCCCTGCTCCCCCCTAATCGAAAGGGCCGGGGGTCAATACCAAACAAACCATGATCTAGCATGTTGCTTATCATTACCCTTTATTAATAATAATAATAATGAGTATTGTATAGGCGCTTTACCCAATTTCCTGAATCGGTTCAAAGCGCCGAGAACTGAACCCAACACGCACGCTCACGTGAATCACACGCATTCTCTCACACACTGGACATAAACACATTACAATCACGTGGTGCGAAGGGTCAGCTCGGCTATTTAAATTTCGGAATTTAAAATTGCATTTATTTTTCAAATTTGGTGGGCTGAACATTTCCAAAGCAGAGGGGGAGGAAGCCGGAGTACCCGGAGAGAACCCCCGACGATCGGCCCGAATGAACGGTGCCACATACGAGAAGGAAAAATTCTTTGCCCCGAGTGAATTCAACTGTTACAATTAGATAGCCTGATACAGTGTACAAAATGAATATATGAAAAAAGTGTACTTTGGCATATTCTACCGAAAATAATGTGCTTTGGCATATATTCTACGTATATTGCGGATTCCTGTAGAACCGTTCACGTCCAGGTCTGCATACAACGCAATAGTTTCATAATCTGACCTTGAATTAATCAGGTACAGTCACTGTTTTCATTTTGCGAATTACGCTCGACCCTGAACAACGTTCTGTTTTGGACGCAGTATTGATACAGCAGCTCCGTGTCGTATATTATTTGCTGCGTAGTATCGCGGCGCAGTTTGTCTTCCGCGTGCACTTCTGGCAATTTGTGATAACTAGGGCGGCCAGGAAAATACTTCTTGACGTATTGCGACTGTGTGTGTGTGTGTGTGCGTGTGTGTGTGTGTGTGTGGTAGTGGTGGGGGGTATTTGATGAAAACGCAGGACATCGCACGTTTCCTGTTCCCTTTGCGTACTGGCTAATTTTGACATTAACATTGGGATGCACCGAATTCACTGTTGTTGTTTTTTTTTATTGCAGTTACAGTTTGGACAGATGTGTGTGTGTGTGTGTGTGTGTGCGCGCGCGCGTGTGTGTGTGTGTGTGTGTGTGTGTGTGTGTGTGTGTGTGTGTGTGTGTGTGTGTGTGTGTGTGTGTGTGTGTGTACGTGGACAGTCAAGCCAAAAGCTGCACGAAGGTTTTCCAGTACTTGAAATGATAACTAGTGCACATTTATGTGTGTGAGCGTTTCTGTGCGTATGTTTTGCAAGGCGCGGTTGCATCAGGCCAATATATCGGGTTTGACTCCGGTTCAGGTTGGGATGCATGTACACCTGGCGAAACTCTATTGTGACTGAAGCTGCCGCTGCCTTATCACTGTGCTGGCCTGGGCCTGGCGCCATGAAAGTGGAGTAAACTAATTACATGACAACTAACCTCTCTAGCAATTAAGCTTCGTTGAAGACGCACACAAGTGTGTATTTCATGACAAATGGAATGAGAAATCAATTTTGATGAACAAGTGTTTGTTTATGTGGGCGATGCATGCCTGAACCTTTGATCGAAGGTTCCCGAATGCGTTAAGAGGCCTGCCAAGGCTAGGATTTATAATTTATCCTTATTGCAGATGCGTTGAATAAGTAATAATAAATAACGTGTGGATTACGTAGGCTCCTTTCCCAACTGCTAGACAAAGCGCTGCGAGCTGAACACAACAGGAACACGCTCGTGAACCACACGCTCACACACCGGACACCGGGCGATCGTCGGGGGTTCTCTCCGGGTACTCCGGCTTCCTCCCAATCTGCTTTGGAAATGTTCAGCCCTCCGAATTTAGAAAATAAATGCAATTCTAAATTCCGAAATAGCTGAGTTGACCCTTCGCGTCACGTGATTGTAATGTGTTTATGTCCAGTGTGTGAGAGAATGCGTGTGATTCACGTGAGCGTGCGTGTTGGGTTCAGTTCGCGGCGCTTTGAGCCGATTCATGAAAATGGGTAAAGCGCCTATACAATACTTATTATTATTATTATTATTATTATTATATACACATTACAATCACCATGTGAGAGTGCTGGTCAGCTCAGCTGTTTACATTTTGGATTTTAGAATTGCATTTATTTTTAAAATTTGAATTTGAATTAAACAGAGGGGTAGGCAGCCGGAATACCCGAAGAAAACTCCCGAATGAACAGTGCCACAGACTTCAGCTGAAAAAATTCTTTGAATTCTTTGCCCCAAGTGGGACTCGAACCTTCAACATCTCGTATTGGTGGCAGGAGACGTCCACCACCGACCACCCTGAATTTCTGGCCGAAATTCGAATAACGTTGTACATCAAGTATGTAGGTTCTAAAATCTATGGCCATCTTTCGAAGAAGAAAGGTGTCGTGAAAGGTCGGTGAAGCAGAAAGAAAATGGAAACACACGCACGTATGAAAATTAAAAAAAACAACAACAACAAAAAAGAGTTGATAGCGCGACTCTGTAGAGAGGCGCTTTCCCCGGAGTTTACAGGCCGAGCCTCCTGAGAGAAAAAAAAAATCTTGCTATCCCGGATAACAGGACAACAAATAACTCACAGTGCACATTATTATTTCCGGATGTTTCGGTAAATATACCTGGCCATCTGCTGTGAGACGAGAGATTTTAATAAAGATATGGCACGTGACAAATGTGAACACGACTGATAACTCACGTCAGATATCAGGATATCAGAGTTTGTTTTCCTGTAGCTGATGCTAGTTTATTCGCTCCAGAGATCCGGTACACCCGGAATCACCCAGCTATAAAATCCAGCGGAGCTGACACACTCCCGTCAGCAGCAGCTTACTGTGTAACGTCGGCTGTGTAACATTTTTTATTGTTTCACCTGAACCCTCGACCTCAGCCTGAAGTAAGTTTACTCGCTTACTTGCTTCCTTCCGTACGTAATTAACTCTCTAATTTACATAATACTTATTTCATTACTTACCTGTATTGATTGACTTGTTACATTACTAACATTTAAAGACTGATTATGTGTGTGATACAGTTTATTTTCTTCTGAAGTTTCGTGTTTGGTTGTTGTTTATGTGTTGTTGTTGTTGTTGTTGTTGTTGTTGTTGTTGTTGTTCTTTTGATGTTTGTTTCTTTCCTTCCTTGCTTCTTTGTTTCTGTGTGTGTGTTTTTGCGACATTCCTTTCGTTTTGCGCAATTTGCTTGTAAATCGCTTTTCGTTTCGTTTTCTAGGTGTTCGTGCAAACCACTATCACCTGTAAATCATATTTAACACTTTATTTGATTTTCCACTTTATTTCCTCCTTTCACCTTCCCGGACTGTTTTTCGTTGCCCCGTGTTTGATATCACCCTTTCGTGGTGGAAAAGGACATTTAACTCCCAAACACCCACCTACCCTTCACCTTCCCAGCGGAAGAGAGATACAGCAAACTCAAGGTGATAAATAACGTCCTATTTACCTTTGATGACCTTAACTCTATTCCTTTTGTGTACTTTGTATTGCTTTTTCAAGTAATAATGACATTTAGTAATACATGTAGTAACTTTATGGTACATGTATGTAAACTTTTCTGCTTTCTGACGGGCCGATGGCCTAAACAATAAAGAATTCAACTGGACCTTAACTCTATTGTAACTGGGCCTGCCGCCACCTCAACACTGACCATGCCTGGACCTGCCCCCATGAAACTGCAGTAAACCGACTACATGTAAACAAGCCTTTCTAGCAAGCTTTATTGAAAACACACACACTTGACAATTTAATTGATTTGTGTACCTAATGAAAATTTGATGGAGCCGTTTTGATGAGCCCTTAGCGATGCGTGGCTGAACCTTTGATCAAAGTGTCCCGTCCCGAATGAGTTAAACAACACAACACGACATTCTTGATCAGTGCTTTATTAGGTTTAAGAAGGTTTGTTCATGAAACTTTCTGATACATGTCCAGATTCTTCGAAACGTAGCCATGACTACTGTCGCGCTGGCAACCGGCTTGGCGGTGCTGATAGCACTGGTTGGACTTCGATCTGTGAACGCTGTTGTGAGTAAATTTTTAAAATGCCTTCAATTGTTACTCAGAGAACCTGCATTTACAACTATATACGATCGAAAGAGCGCCCAACAATGAAACAACACTGTTGCTGGTGGTGGTGGTGGTGGTGGTGATGGTGTTGTTGTTGGTGTTGTTTAATTTCCCTAAGGACATTCGATCCTGATTTCGGGTGCTGGAGACAAAGATATTTTCCTGAGCAAATTCAATTGTTTATTATCAAGTATGAATATATGTGCAAGTCTCTCTCTCTCTCTCTCTCTCTCCGTTCAATGCTCGTATTGTGAGGCCGGAGCCATTTTGTTTTCGATGATGTCACCCTCACGTGGTGGGAAGGACGTGAAAAACCCAGGCATACACTCAGCACCTGTCTGTCTGTCTGTCTGCCTGCCTGCCTGTCTCTCTCTCTCTCTCTCTCTCTCTCTCTCTCTCTCTCTCAAGGCAGTATTGATAATTGTCATTTCATTTATAATCGTTCAGTTATTGTCGAATGATGCTTTTTATGTCTGAGCTGACCATTCTACTTTCATACAGCCGGCCACCGTAGAAGAGCTGGACACATTCCTGTCAGACTCGGACGGCAACCAACTTACTGACACGGACTTGACTAACGGTAACCCTCTTATTAAGTTTTATATTGCTCAGTATGCATGAAATCCAACTAGAAATAGACATGTGGGCTTTGAAAAAGTAAATTATCGTAAATAATTAGTTTTGTGTGAGGACTCTCATCTTCTCACTCAGTACACTGCCGGTCAGGTGTAGCAGACGATCTGCTTAGCGGTTAACGGTAGTTCTCTCCCCTGCCAGAGGGCACGTGAACCTAGACACAATGCCTGGCCAGCGTCTCAGTTCTTTCGCTAAAGTATTTTGCATACAAACTTTGCCTGTAAGACAGCCATGCAAAGCTGCAGCGGGTCGCTTACACGAAAATTATTTTACAGTCGCGATCAAGAATACATCCGCACGAAGTGTTTATACTGTACCTCGCCACAAAAAAAGGTGTCATCTCGAGCTATATTTTCATACTCGGTTTTTTTTTTTTTTTTTCGCTCGTTCTGTAAGAACTCGCCTCCTGAGTTACCTGCCAAATCAGTCGGTCCTAGTGTATGTGCGTGTGTGTGTTCATACCTCGCCAACGGTCTAATATCTTACCCTGTGATGTGTGTGGGTGGATGGGGGTGCTTGTGCGAGCTCAGAAGATAAGATGTGTGTGGATGAAGGATCTATACGTAGAGAGAGCTGTTATCTGTGATTTGTGATCTGTATTCTGTGTTAGGCCTGCCCCTCCTTTTTAACTGTTATTCTTAGTGCTTGTTTAACATAGTTTAATGTGAGGCAATGCCAATGCCTATTCTCTTAAATTGTGTTTTAGCCAATGACTGAGTGTGTGAATGTGTATATGTATTTCTATGGTATGTTTGTGTATATCAATTGTGTTTTTTATCAAGAGGAGCAAAGCAAATTCTTCTTAATTGTAACTAAGAAGCAATAAATCTATCTTATCTTATCTTATCAAAAAGTGTGTCCTCTCGAGCAATAATATTCAATACACGGGCTACCCGCGTTCTTTCGTTTGTTCTCTACTTCCGAGTTAGCCTGACAAAATCAGTCGGTCCAAAGGTGGTGTCCGTGTGTGTGTGTGTGTGTGTGTGTGTGTGTGTGTGTGTGTGTGGTTGTGTGTGTCCGCGCGCGCGTGTGTCCGTGCGCGCGCGCATGCGTGCGTTGTGCATACGTGTGTGGATGTGTGTTTTCAGAACTGACCATCAGAGCCGCGCAGGAGAGTGAGCTGAGCGACCCGGTGAGGGACAAGCGGAGCTGCTGCCGCCGCTGCTGCACGACAAGTTGCCTTGGGTGCAGCAGTGGTCCTGTATTTGTCCGCAGTGTTCTCTCTGAACGCTCCAGCTGTTGTACACAATCTTGCATCATGTGTTGCGACCCCGGCTGCAACAGCGGCGGTGGGGGCTTGACGTGGGTGTAGAAATGATGAAAACTTGACACGTGGAAGACAGTCACAAAACTATTCAAATTCCGAAATCTAAAGTCCAGTTCCAATTTCCAAGTTCCAATTTCCAAATTCCAATTTCAAATGCCAAATTCCAATTTCCAATTCCAATTCCCATTACAAATCCCAATTACAAATTAGAGTTCATAATTCCAATTCTAAATTCCAACCCCAAATTGCAATTCCAATTCCAATTTCCAATTCCAAATTCCAATTTCAAATTCCAATTCCAAATTCCAAATCCAAATTCCAGTTCAAAATTCCATAATGCCGTCAGTGTCGCTAAAATCAACCTCATCAGAGTCTTTTGTCGTCGTTTCGATTTTATTCCTGCTGGTTCCAATTCCAATTCCTGCTGATTCACATTCAATTCAGATGAAAAAGATTAGGATTCAGACCCTCTGGAGACGCTTCAAAATACAACGTTGTAAATGACGTTGTAATGAAAATGTAATATTATGGCTGTCAATAAAGGTATTTCCGGAATAAGTGTGCTGGAATTCACTTTCTCCTCTTCTTTAACTTGCTTTACTTCTGACACTTAGTTCATGTTGTGCTTGTGTTCTGCAGTCGTGGAAATGTGATTTCATCGTGAACACACACACACACACACACACACACACACACACACACACACACACACACACGCACACGCACGCACGCACGCACGCACTGTCATGATCCGCATCAACAACATCAACAAGACAAGATAATGCGACGAGATGTTTTCAAGTCTCTCTTGCATCAAAAGCATACCAGTTTTCTGAAAAATATGGCTTCCTCGACAGGCTTTCTCGAAGTAAGCTTAGCAAACAATGCAACAGACAAAAAAATCAATATGCGTTTGCTAAGCAATTTTAGCAAACAATTCATCACAAAGAACGTGGGTGGGTGGGTGTTTGGGGGTTTAACGTCCTTTTCCACCACATAGGGTGATATCAAAGACGGGGCAACGATAAAAAAGCCAGCACAAATATTTGGCCCCAGCGGGGATTGAACTCACGACCCGAGCATTAGAAGTCCAACGCTCTACCATTCGACCACTCCGGCTCCCCCACAAAGAACGTAAATGAACTAGTACATACATAGGTATACCGTTAATAAAATGGCCTTCGCGTTTGTTTTGTTTACAATTAAAAAGGGACGAGAAATAAAAACCTTTTTTTTTTTCTTCAGTAAACTTGGTCGTACGAGGGATCGTGTTTTTCCATGGAAGAATATGTTAAAATAATAATAACAACAATAATACTGAGCGGAATGTCTGTTTCAAATCCAACGTCACTTCACCAGTGTCGGCGATGATTGCCCTCGGGCCTAAATCGTATAATTATTTGAAATATTAGCATGCACACGAAGTCGTTGTCTTGTTGATAAACTGTGCTGATCGAATTTGAAAATGGACACGGGTGGGTGGGTGGGTGGGTGTTTGGGGGTTTAACGTCCTTTTCCACCACATACGGGTGATATCAAGGACGGGGCAACGATGAAAAAGTCAGCACAAATATTTGGCCCCAGCCGGAATACGAACTCACGACCCGAGCATTAGAAGTCCAACGCTCTACCATTCGGCCACCACTCGCGTCTATTTTGGCTGCACCCCGTGCCCTTGTGCTGTTTTGGAAGGGAGACAAGCCGACGTCTGCGTTGATCTTCTGCTCTTAGCAGACGTGCTTGCTTCCCCTTTGTGCAAGACGCACACATGGCGGAGAGAGACAGACAGCCGGAAAGTTGATGCAGGGCCGGATCCGGGGGAGGGGGGATGGGGGCTTTAGTACAATAATTGTTTAAAATCTAGTTGTAACGCTTGTGTTTTAGTGCCGTATATAACAACAGTTAGAAACTCCAAAACGTCGGTTGTCGTGTTTGGCCTTTTACAAGACCCGGGCAATAGGCAAAAAAAAAGAAAAAAAAGTCAGCACCCCCCCCCCCCTTGAAAACTGATTGACCCGGGCCTGGTGTGTGTGTGTGTGTGTGTGTGTGTGTGTGTGTGTGTGTGTGTGTGTGTGTGTGTGTGTGTGTGTGTGTGTGTGTGTGTGTGTGTGTGTGTGTGAAAGAGAGAGAGGAGTGATAGGATGCGGGGATGGGGTGGTGGGGACTCAATGCGGGTAGGGGTAGCGGGCAGGTGCAGGAGGGGGAAGGGGGAGGGGGCGGTACGAAACGGAAGAATCCAATCAGCACACACTAAAACTTCAAGATCTAATCAGTTACATCCCGACAGCCTAACAAAAATCTCTTAGTACTGTCTCTACTAACCGCAAATCCACAGAAACTTCTAGGAAGAGGAAGAGGCAGTAAAATGGCACCATTTGTTGCGTCTTGTTAGTAGCAAATGAAATGAGGTTGTTAGGTGCGACCTCTTAAACACTACAGGTGAGAGATAGAGAGAGGGAAAAAAACGAACACTTTGCTGCATTTCTTTGTTCCGTGCCACCGTTCTGACGCCCTGTGTCCCGTGCGAGCAGGCGTTTTACGGCGTCAGTGTAAGCAATGGCAAATCACCTTCCGAGAAAAGATATGAATCTAGACGAATTGAAGCAGGTGAAAAATGCTCTCTCTCTCTCTCTCTCTCTCTCTCTCTCTCTCTCTCTCTCTCTTAAATATTATCCTTTGCAGTTGTAGCAACGCAAGTTGTAATACAGTTATACTGGTTTGCGGGTCAAAACCTTCCGTCGTTGGAAAGCCAGTAAACGTTTTATTCCCTCTCTCTCTCTCTCTCTCTCTCTCTCTCTCTCTCTCTCTCTCTCTCTCTATAGCAATGCTTAAATGCTCTATCCTGAATTTAAAAAAATAAAATAAAAAAACGTTTCATCATCATCATCATCATCTCATCAGGTTTTATGTCATATCTCTCTCTCTCTCTCTCTCTCTCTCTCTCTCTCTCTCTCTCTCTCTCTCTCTCTCTCCATTGAGATGAATATTGTTTGATATTATCTTGAAACTTGAAGAGCAAGTGCATGTAAGACCGAATGCGAGGAAGCGTGTAGTGGTATCTTGCACATTGTCTGCCCATGCGCCAGCAAGCTGACATTTGGATGATATTTATGATATCTGTACCTAAGAATGACAATGCAAGGGGTGAATTCAGCATACTTGTGATGGGACCCAACAGAAAGGGGGGCAGTCACCCAGCCAATTTTGAGGATTTTTTTTTTAAAGTGGTAGAGGGTAAGTTATAGAGACTTTGAGATTTTTTGAGAAACTTTCAAGACTGTATGTAAATTTTTCAAGCAGTCGGTGGTCTAGTGGTTAGGACTTTGTCACCAGTGCAAGAGGTCAGGTTCGAGACCCACCCAGGGTAAAGAATTTCTCATCCTCCTATGCAGGGCCGTTTATTCGGGC
>JACVVK020000008.1:4660000-4680000 GCA_018292915.2 Batillaria attramentaria | reverse complement strand
TCAAAATGATGAAGTTGATTCAGCTGAGCCGTTTTCATTCAAACTTTCTTTGAAATTTGTGGACTGAGGATATAAAAGGGAAAGACTTCAAGTGTCAACCTTTGTCGATGCTTGTCAACCTCGAACAGTCAGTTTTCAGGACGACTACAGTTACGCTCGTTCGTTCAATGTTCAGTTTAGATGTTAATGTTTGCCTACTGAACTTCTTTTTTTTTCCCGAAGCATTTATTTTCACCTTTCTAGAACATCTGCTGGCAATCATTATGGTAAAGGTAGTAGTTACAGGATCGTTGAACGTACCGACCCCCGTAGTGTAGTGGTTAGCACTTCGGACCATGGACCGGGAGACCCGGGTTCGAGTCCCAGCCGAGGCAAGCGGAGTTGTCCTACCTAGGTCGGCTCCTACACAGAGCGGGTGTGCTTTGGGTCCAATGGAGAGGCTGTTGCCACAAAGCCGAGATTCACGCACTTCACGGGTGCGACTTTGGGGGTCCTTCCCTTGGTATGACACGTCTTATGACGTGGATGATTACACGGCCGGCACTGCAGGTGCCGTAGTTCCCGGGCCTGGTTAATGCCGGGATATTTAAACATACATGCTGTGCGTGCCCTGAAAGTGTTCGACTCTGATTGCATGTTGGAAACAGGGACTGGTTTGTCTTCAAAAACCCTGTCGCCTTCATAATGTGTTACTGCCACGAACTTCTGTTTTCGTTGTTGTCCCTCTGCCAGTGAATGAAGTATTTCGTCCTACATCTGCGCGGCTGTGTGTCTGTTTGCAGTTTCGAGTAGCCCTTTTTTTTTCAACTACTTTATTATCCCTTACGGGAAATTCGGGCTGCTTCCCCCGGGGCAAGCGCGTCGCCGCGGTGCAGCGCCACCCAGTACCTATCCTATATCTTTTTTACAATTTTGCTGGGGGAGGAAAGCCGGAGAGAAACCCCCGATGAGTAGCCTAACAGTCAGGAAAAACCGGTATCACATATCACAAGCTCGACGTGGGCTCGAACCCACGCTTCATCGCCATGACATTGGTGACGGCCGTTCAGTAGCGAAGCGGCTAAATCCGACTCGCTACCTGATAGACCGCTGATCACCCAACCGGTTCATTTAAAATGCAAAATCACTTTGGCAACACGGACACTCACAAACGGCGGAAATCCTCCAATGTGGGCTTAACAGCTTTATTGTCTGATTTCAGGTGCCAAAAAGCAATCTGTTTGTGATCCATCAGCAGCCGCCATGCAAAAGTAATATCCTCTGTATCAAATTATCGATTATCCTTCGAGTGAGGTAACGCAACACTAGTGTTGTTCTGTCGCTGCACATTCTGCACTGCTGAACCAGCTACAACAAACAAACAGGGCGGACTGTGGTGTAGAGGTTGGGTCTCCTGCCATCAATGAGAGGGGCTTGGAGTCGAGTCCTCCTTGGAGCATGGACATTTGCAGCTAAAGTATACGGCACCGTTCACTGGGGCCGATCGTCGGAGGTTTTCTCCGGCTTCCTCTCCCAATTCTTTTGACATGCTCATCCCACGAAGAATCGAAATAAATGTAGTTCAAAATTCCACAACTTAATAGCTGAGCTGGCCTTTCGCACGGCTTGATTGTAATGTGTTCATGTCCTGTGTGTGAGAGAATGCGTGTGATTCACGTGATCGTGCGTGCTGGGTTCAGTACTCGGTGCTCAGCCAAGAAATTTGCCGTCAACTTGAGCTGCTGAATGATTGAATGCATTTGTGTGGCGGTGATGGTCTGTGTGTGTGTGTGTGTGTGTGTGTGTGTGTGTGTGTGTGTGTGTGTGTGTTGTCTTCTGTTTCACGGACTGTACTTAGTTAACTTTGATAACAAATGCATAATTATGTTGTAGCCGTGCTGCCAAAAATGTCAATTTACACTAGATTAAATTAGAAAGTTTCGACCAGAGTAGATTAGTTATAGTCATGAGACGCAAAGCTGCGTCATAGATTTCACACTGGTGCCTCAGATAAAATTGTTCGTCTGCATGTGTGATTCGTCTTCATTTGAAAGGTCTAGTGTTTGTACTGTATTGTTGTCTGGTTAGATCATTGATTCAAAGATCTTCAGAAGTTTTCAAAGTTAGTTTAAAATATTCAAAACATTCAAAAGATTCAACAGAATCAAATATTCAAAAGATGGAACAGATTCAAACATTCAAACGTTCAAAAGATTTTATTCCTTTCTCCCTCTGGGGTTTGTCGAAGAATGTTAAAATACATGGACATGATTCATGAACACCATAAACAGAAGGAAGTAGTGCAGTGCCGTGTGTGGAGTAATTTGATGATTAGTCCAAAAAATTGAATTACAGGCAAATTCACTGCAATGGTAAATTTCAGTCAATCAAATCACGGGGAAAATACAACAACACTTGCAAAACAAGATATTGGCGTATTGCACACATGTCAATATCAATTACATCATGTACATCATATGACTTGAAATGCGATTTTACTATTTTCTAATGTGCTTGGCAATACTTAACTTTTCTTTCTGGTAGTGCAGGTTGGTGGTTAGTTATGGTTTCTTGATGTTTTTCTGTCTTACCGGTCGGTTGGTCAGTCAGTTGTATTTCTGTAACAACATTAATGCCTAGCGTGTGTGTGTTTTTTTGTTTTTTGTTGTTGTTTTTTTTTTGGAGGGGGGGGGTGTTTGTTTGGTTTTTTTTTTTTTTTTTTTGGGGGGGGGTGGGGGGGGCGCTAACACTGCTCAAGCCTGAATGCATTTCCACATCAAGCACTGGTCGCTGGTCAAAGGGAAGTGCATCTTATGCACATAAATACAGGTTATTATTTTCATCGTCAAAATCTCCACCTACGCGTCCATTTTCGATTTTATGCATTGCTTTTACATTGTATGTTGTATTTTTCTTCAAGATTAATATAAATGAATTTAAAAAAAAAAAAAAAAAACTTAAGCAAATCTTCTCTGTTTCATCGATGGAGTCTTCAGGTGATGTGTAACAAACCCCTACCCTCTCGTGCCTAGTGTTCAATATTTGGGACGCAACCTATCGCCATTCTCTTTCTGACGCCAAGAAATAAAGAAATCGTTTGCGGTTACTCTTCGATACGTTCATTACGCGATGTGTTTTAACACTTCAACATTAACAATGCGTTAAGAAACAGAAGCCAGCCATATAAAGATGCCAAAGAGAGTTATGAAAAATATGATGAATAACACATTGCGAAATTTCAATGAGCTCTCAGTAGAAACGAAAACGAAAATTCTTCATTCAACAGTTGTAGAAGATAACCACAAACCACAATGATCTTGACAAAATACGTTCAAGCCACACACTGACACTAATCCTTTGTTGCACATAACACTGACTTTCAAAGAGCTTTACACTGGGGTGCAAGAAGGACGTTAAACCCCCAACCCCCCCCCCCCCCCCAAAAAAAAAAAAAAAAACACCCCTGGGGCGCAAGGTCCATGTTTTAAAGGCCAAGCACTGACCAAGCTCAAAGCGGCATGTGCTAGGATTTCAATCTTACAAGGGGATTTGGTCTAGAGGTTAAAGTATCCGACTTCGGATCTTGAGCCGTCCGGTTCGAATCCCTGGTGAGCAGGAATTTGGATGGGCACACACGCACGCACAAATATCAAGTGTGCACGTTAAAAGTCCCACGTCGAACTTTCGAAAAAGAGTATGCTGTGGCCGGTGGCGTGGAAAACAGAAATACTGTCGCACGGGCCAGAGGGAATAGCAGGGTGAAGGTTTGCACATAAAGTAACGCGGGCTTAAGCGCACAGTTACTCGACTGCCAGTCTGCATGTTGCCGTACTCGGCTGCCTGCTGGCGGGCAAGTGTTTTGCCGCACACGCAGCCTGCGGCGTTGCAAGCTTTGACAGTGATTGGTCAGTTGGCTGTACGGGCTGCCTGTGGCTAGCTGGCTGCCAGGAAAAATAGAACGGCTTTCTATTCCCGCGGCGACACCGGCAAGGGGGATTTGCCAGCTGGCCACCAGCGATTTAATTAGGGTTTCCTGCGTTTCCAGCCCTGCAAGTACCGATCCTGGCAACGTGTAGCAGCGGCCCTTAGCGGCAGGCTTTCACTGCTTGTGAGTTCGCCTGTAGTCAGTACTCTTCATGGGAAGGACGTAACTTGAAATTCCCAAAACACCCACCCACCAACGCACCCTTCTCAACATGGATGCTTTTCAAGAGCAAGTTTTCGACAAACGTATCTCGATCACGCCTACACCATATTACAGAAAATATTGTTTTATACCAAAAGAAAGCTTATTTGTCTACAATTTGCAGTGATACCAATAACTCAATGTGTCAAAATATCACCCTATGTCCCCCTTTTGTGGGGGCCCGTTAGAAATGATTAATAGAGCTCTTGATGCGATACAATCTCCCACTCGTGTCGGCAATCCTCTCGCCCAGTCCTTCTGTTAGGAGCGTCACGTGAACCCTTCTGTTAACCTTTCCAATGCTGTCACCGTGCAGGCGTCTAAGCAGTGTGATGCTGGGCACCAACATAACAGCTAAGAACGATATTTGAACATGTAAGTCTTAAATATTGGACCTGTCAGAGTTGTAATCGCACTTTATCGTATGCGAAATGTCCTTTGTCTACCGGCAGTCAGGCTGTTTCCATTTCATCTTCCTTCGTGCATTCGCTGTTGCAAGAGAGCTCTAGCTCTGTGGTTTGCTGGAGGCAAAGGTGAGAAGCAATGTCGTCTCGCGAGAGAACCTGCAGTGTCAGGCAGTTGTCCATGTACCTTAAGAATGAATCTTTTGTCGGCTGCAGATCTTAAAGACTGCTTTCCCTGGAGTCCGCGCGATTAATTTCCCTCACGTTTTCATTCTCCAACCTCGCCTCATCCACGTTCGTGCATTCGCAGTTGCCAGAGAACTCTGTGGTTTGCTGGAGACGAAGGTGAGTAGCAATATCTTCTGGCGAGACAACCTGCTGCAGCAGGCACCTGTCCATGTAACTGAAGAATGAATCTTTTCCTGGGTGTAGGCACTGAAGGTTGCTTTCCGACCTGGAAACCGCACGACTTATTTCGCTCGCATATTTGGTCTCCAGTCTCGCCTTGATACGAGATTCACTTGCTTTCACTCGTTTTTCCCACACAATGTTCAGGGTGTAGAGGAAAGGGTTGAGAGCTGAGTTGAACGGTAGAACGAATATTGCCATGCCCACGTTGACCTCGCTGGAGATTGGGGTTCCAGTGGCGGCCAGCAGCCCCAGCAGCCCGATGGGAAACCAGCAGAGGAAGTCAGACAGCACGATGGTTGTTAGACGACGAGCTATGGTCGCATCACGCGAGTTCCTTGACTTTGTTGTCGCAGCTGAGTTTGCTCTCACGGACCAGAAGATGAAAACCTGGCCGACCACGATGAACAAGAAGAGCACGAAGTTGAGGACAATCATTATTCCGAAGGAGTAGTCGTGGCCGTGGAAACTGTGCCGAGTGATGGGCAAGGGAATGCAGATTCCGTTCTGACTGTAGAACTCCCAGTGCGACGTTATTGGTAACAACGGAATGGCAGCCAGTAGAATGCCGACAAGCCACGTGATTCCACAAGCCAAAGCGGCGGACCACTTCCGGAAGCGAACCCTGCTGAAAGGGAAGCGCAGCACGAGGAAGCGGTCGACGGTGATGAGACAGATGTTGAAGGCGGACACCTCGCTGGACACGAGTGACAGAAACCCAGCAACCTTGCAAGCAGGAGACGTCCTCCAGTCCTCATCGTACCTCAGATAACTCCCTCTATACACCTGGTCAGCAACACCAATCACAGCCAGGTAGACGCCCATTAAAAAGTCGGCGACACTCAGGTTCGTAACGAACAAATCAAAGCTTGTCGGAGAAATAGCGGCTTTGGTCTGTAAGCAAAATCGAAAGACAAAACTGACTGTGTTCCCGATAAGCGCGAGCGTAGCGAAGATCCACAAGGATGCCCGGTACACGTCTGATCTCAGCAGATCTTCACATGACGCTATCTCGTTCTTCTGCGTGTGGCAGTTTTCCATGTGGAAGTCATCGGGCAGTGCGTCCGGACAACATAATCTGTAGTCATCCGTGTACACCGTCTTCAGATAACTGAGGCCGTGAAGCATAAGGAAGGGGTAATGGTGAACTGGAGATCCTCTCAGGTCCAACGTCTCAAGCTCAGGCGTCGAATTGAAACCAGATTCCGTGACTTGTAGTCAAAGCCCCATATGACAAATTCAGAGATCGGAGATGGGGGTTGTTTGAGAACATCCTTTCATCGTAAATTTCCAGACTTGTGAAAGATAGGTCGATGGTGTGTAGCCGTCTTTGCACAGTTTCTCCGCTATCGATGTTGTGCAAAGGATTTTCAGATAGAATCAGCACTCTCAAATTCTTGAGACCCTCAAACCAGGTCATATTTACTACCGTAAGAGCGTTCTTGCTCAGGTCAAGGGTTTGCAAGTTCGGATTGGTCATGTTCGCCACACTGTGCAAGTCACACCTTGAGAGACTCAGTCCCACGAGGTAGACGTTATCGGCAAAGTCGTCAGTATCCATGCCAGAACCACCAGCATTCACGTAACGAAGATTCTTCAACTTACTATCGTTAACAGGAAAGACTTTCGTGCAGACAAACGCCAAGCCTTGGCAAACACACCCGTCAGGACACGGAATATGGCAGTAGAGCTCGTCGTCCTGTTCCGGGCATTGAAACAGGCCGTCACACACGTGGTCCACGTGAAGGCAAACCGTGGAGTCCCTGCAGCGGTAGAAGCCAAGACACTGGTGCGTGTCGCAGTCCGCCTCGTCCTCTCGTCCCTTACAGTCGTCCACGCCGTTACAACGCACGTACACAGGCAGGCACAAGTCATCAGGACACCGGAAATGTGTCTCTGGACATTGGTCTGAGGTGTTCATAGCGATCACTTTATAATTACCTTTTCCATCAAAACTCACCTTCGCCGGAGGACGAACGGACATTTTAAAAATGAACTCATATGAATAAGCGCAAATTTCGTCAGACGCGTCAACGCAGTGCTGCATTCCGTCACACCAGTCAGCATCTGATACACACTGCTTGTTTCGGCACTGCCTGGCTTCACACTCTGGAAATACGCAAAATTCTTCATCGGAGCCGTCCGTGCAATGAAGGCGATGGTCGCAGACTAGACTGTAGTGCACTGTTTGTATTTTGCTGTCACAAGTAAACATGGGAACGGTACCAAAATTGGGTATCGTGCATTCAGGTAAGGATGCTTCGTGTGTACATTTGGTGCGGGAGTCACAGGACAGGAAGTTGTGTGTCAGGTGACCATTATTGTGACACTGAACCAGCGTAAGATTCTGAAACTGATCAAGGCTTGTACTCACTGAGGCAAACCTGACGACACCATATTCTGAAGTTTGTCGAACGGTGGGTTTCTCTTGCTCACAGATAAGTAACACGGTATTGAAGGTTATGTCGCAAGGCGTCAGTTCAATATACCCAGATGAATCATATTTGGAACAGGCACCGTAACCGAACAAACTCATATTCCTGTAGTAGAACATGGTTCCGTCTGACCACTGCAAGACTCTTTTGTATAGCCCAGGTACTGCTGCAGTGGAGGCCACGACAGTTCTCAGACCGATGAAAATCTGAGAGGTCTTCCAAAATTGACTTATGTTTTTGAGAGCCTCGACTTCTACGTGTGATTGTGGAGCTACAAGCTCCAAGCCCCGATGTTTGCATTCACTGAAGGCATCAATCCAAGTGTAGTTTGTCTTGTGGGTTATGCTGTAGTGTTTTCGTCCAGCAAAAGTTGGGTAAGGACAATTTAGCTCGTCCTCACCACTGGCACATTCTTGAATCAGGTCGCATCGAAAGTGTTTCTCGAAACTGCTGTAGTGCTCCGTGGAACAGTTGTACAGGCCACCTTTCACTTTCTTTGGTTCTTGTGACTCGGGCAGAATTGAAAACAACAACTCAAATCCCAGCTTTTCAACATAATAATCTGTATAAAATTCGAAACGAAGCGTCTGTCGGTGAATTTCGGGAAGGAATCTCTGTGTACCACAACGTTTCCAGATAATTCCATCATTTCCATATAGTGTTAGCTTGTCGTATCGGCAACTAGTCTCAGACTCGAGATCAAAAGAACGAAAGCTTATTAATATAATGTGATGTTCAGGCAATGATATGGTACGTGATACGTTCAAATGACTTTCGTATGTACTGTATCCGTCAAACCCAGGAGACCAAAGGAACCCGGAGATGTTTGGCAATGTGTAATTCATCGGTAAGGCAGAAAGTATTACGTCAAACTGAAGGTATAAAAATATCGCACCTGTGGTATTACTACTTTCGTAATTGAACAACAATGCATCCGTGTGTGAAATCAAGGACAAAACAGACATATTTTTGCTTTTATTGCAACCAACGCAGAAAGCCTGTCTGCGTGAGCCACTTTGTTCGAACACTTTGAGCGTAAACACGTCAGCCTCATTCCGTCTATATATGTGAAGTATTGTCAGTTTTAGCGCGTAACCCGGCTGAATTCTGATTTCCCACGTACAACTAGTGAAACCAACGTTGGGATCTTGCGCCACAGCCACTGTCCAGTATTTGCAGTGTAATTCGTATGTCGTACCCGGACTGCAAGCTGGTACATCAATTACGTAAAGTTCAGGATCAGTTGAGGTTATTGTCACAGTTCTAGACTGTGTCGGGTTTGTAACATTGTTCTCTGTTAGTGGAGCCGATGTTGATGAATTTAAGAATCTGTCACTGCGCAGAGTGGTAGTGTTTTGTTGAGTGGTGTCCTGGGAAATAGCTTGATCGACTGAAGTGACGGTGATGGCATTACCAATTGCCAAACCGAGTGCGACACCCGACAGACTTGTGTAACTGGACGAGATAGTGTCAGCAGACGTACTGGTGTCAGTTGCAGGACTGATGTGGGTGGAATGACTGGTGTCCGTGGACGTCTTACTGGTGTCACTGGTGTCGCTTGACAAACTGGTTTCAACGAATGTGTGGGTGTCAGTAGAGGGACTGGTTTGGGTGTGAACACTGGTGTCCGTGGTCGTCCTACTGGTGTCACTGGTGTCGCTTGACAAACTGGTATCAGCGAATGGGTGGCTGTCAGTTGCGGGACTGGTTTGGGTGTGAACACTGCTGTCCGTAGATGTCCTACTGGTGTCACTGGTGTCGCCTGACAAACTGGCGTCAGTAAATGGGTGGCTGTTAGTGAAGGGACTGGTTTGGGTGTGAACACTGCTGTCCGTGGATGTCCTACTGGTGTCACTGGTGTCGCCTGACAAACTGGCGTCAGTAAATGGGTGGCTGTTAGTGAAGGGACTGGTTTGGGTGTGAACACTGCTGTCCGTGGATGTCCTACTGGTGTCACTGGTGTCGCCTGACAAACTGGCGTCAGTAAATGGGTGGCTGTTAGTGAAGGGACTGGTTTGGGTGTGAACACTGCTGTCCGTGGATGTCCTACTGGTGTCACTGGTGTCGCCTGAGAAACTGGTGTCAGTAAATGGGTGGCTGTCACAGTTAGTGAAGGGACTGGTTTGGGTGTGAACACTGCTGTCCGTGGATGTCCTACTGGTGTCGCCTGAGAAACTGGCGTCAGTAAATGGGTGGCTGTTAGTGAAGGGACTGGTTTGGGTGTGAACACTGGTGTCCGTGGGTGTCCTGCTGTTGTCACCGATCGAGCTGGTGTCAGTTTTTGAATTGAACAGAATGATCAGAATAAGGCAAGTCCAGAACATTTTCAAGCTGGTTGAACTTAATCGACGTTTAATGAGAAAGATACAGACGCCGTTTCTGTTATTTGCGCTCAGATGGAAGTACGAGAAGTATGGATCAGATCGAGTGTGGACTTCTACGAGTTCGAAGTCAAGTTTACCAGAGTGCTCCTGTTTTTGCTGAAGACCGTTTAGTCTGGACGAATCACTCAAATCAGTTGTTGTAACCGGTCTGTTACATGCCTCCAAACAAAGTAGGAAAAGCCTCCTGTGACAGAAAACTGCAACCACACAACACCAAGCACGAACTCCTAAAAATGTTGGTGTTGTTGCTGTTGCTGGTTTAGTCCTGCTCACAAATGTAAGAGTTCCTCTCACTGCGAACGTGGGCCCGAGTAAAGAAGTCACGCATGAAAAACAGTAAAAATTATGCACTTTTCTGCAAACGGAGACTAGACGTCCATTGCCCGCAAAGTTTTACTGTAACTGAAGGTGCATGAGACCGACAATACTGTGATGTTTACCATTTGCGTTTCAATGAAAAAAGTGTCCTTCTGAATTTGTCAGTAGCTACACATTTTGAAGCCGTATAAGCCGTATTGAAAGTGGCTTTTCATTCTTATCCATCTCATTGTTAGCGTAACTGCCGTGGTCCGTGGCAGAAGCTAAGCCGGCTTTACAGTTTGTTTCCGTTTTCATATTTGGGTGCCATTTCCCTACGGACCCTGCGAGCCGTGTTCAGTGCACCGCTCTGGAGAGAGGATATATACCCACCCCTGTTACTAGGTGATTGATCGAATCAGTGCTTCCATTACACAGACTGTGAAAATGTGCGCGCTCTCTCTCTCTCTCTCTCTCTCTTAGCTACTGAAACATCAGCTACAACCGTGTTTGTGTGTGGGCGCGCGTCGCTCGCTCTTTTGTTTTATGATTATTTTTGTGTGTGTCTGTTCTTGTCGATATGCGTGTGCATTTTTTATTGACATGTTATCTAGGCTGGCTGCTGGCTGTTTGGGGGTTTAACGTCCTTTTCCACCACATAGGGTGATATCAAAGACGGGGCAACGATGAAAAAGCCAGCACAAATATTTGGCCCCAGCCGGGATCGAACTCACGACCCGAGCATTAGAAGTCCAACGCTCTACCATTCGACCACCCCGGCTCCCCTGTTATCTAGGCGAAAGTCCATCACCAGTACTGAAACCAGAAGAAGTTGCCGTTTGTTTTGTTTTTGTTGTTGTTGTTTTACAATCACATATCAAGTCTTATATCGACTACGCGTCAACAGTATAGGATGGGTTCAGGTGATGTTAATTTACAGAGGCTGAACTCGTTACATAGAAGAGAAGAGCGCGCGCGTGTGTGTCAGTGTGTGTGTGTGTGTGTGTGTGTGTAATAATAATAATAATAATGAGTATTGTATAGGCGCTTTACCTAATTTCATGAATCGGCTCAAAGCGCCGCGAACTGAACGCTCATGTGAATCACACGCATTCTCTCTCACACTGGACATAAACACATTACAATCACGTGGTGCGAAGGGTCAGCTCGGCTATTTCAATTACGGAATATAGATTTGCATTTATTTTTCATATTGGTGGGCTGAACATTTCCAAAGCAGAGGGGGAGGAAGCCGGCCCGGAGTACCCGGAGAGAACCCCCGAATGAACGGTGCCACATACGAGAAGGAAAAATTCTTGGCCCCGAGTGGGACTCGAACCCCTGACCTCTCGCATTTGTGACAAGTCTCTTAACCACCGACCGCCCCCTCTCTCTCTCTGTGTGTGTGTGTGTGTGTGTGTGTGTGTGTGTGTGTGTGTGTGTGTGTGTGTGTGAATTTAGCTTTACCTTATGTGTTGAGTAGATTTAGCAACAGCAAGAATGAAAGCTGACTAATGTCTTTTACCGTTGTAAAATAAAGTTTCATCCCCCCCCCCCTCTCTCTCTCTCTCTCTCTCTCGGGCAACCGGGGTGGCCGAATGGTAGAGCCGGTTTGGACTTTCAATGCTCGGGTCGTGAGTTCGAATCCCGGCTGGGGCCAAATATTTGTGCTGGCCTTTTTTTCTTTGCCCCCGGCGTCTTTGATATCAGCCTTACGTGGTGGAAAACGACGTTCAACTCCCACCCCCACCCCCCAACCCCTCTCTCTCTCTCTCTCTCTTGGTCGCTGCACGTGTTGTGTTATCACGGAATCAGCCCTCACCCCCAGACATTTTACACTCCCTGCCATGGCCTTCTGTCTCTGACGTCACCACAAACAACAACGCTCGCCGCTGACACGATAACGGCTCGTTGTGACGTCATAACGAGCTTACAATGACTCAGCGTTGTGTGTATAGACTAGGAGAGGATAGCTCACAGTCTGCGCACGGGATGAAGAAACGTTTTGAACTGAGGGATGGAGATGGGGGCGTGGTGGTGATGGTGGGGGTGGGAACTTGGGGGGTGGGGTGGGGGGTGTCTCTCACTCGATCAATGATCTAAGTCAGTGTGTGTGTGTGTGTGTGTGTGTGTGTGTGTGTGTGTGTGTGTGTGTGTGTTTCAACACAGTGATACAGCGCTCAGCTTTTCTTTTCTTGCGGCTTTGGTTACAACTGATCTGGTCGGAATTGCACTCACATGGCTGTAACTGACCTATACACTGACTTTATTCAACAAATGTATAGACAGTGAGAACCACCTTCCATGCTCTCTACTTTTCATAATTTTAAAATGTTGATATATTGAGGTGAACAATACATTCTTGGTGGAAACCCAAAGCACCCCACCACCACCACCATCACCAGACTCCCCCACCCACCGATACTCGCGCGACCAGCGAAACATGGTACACTATGATAAACTTGTCGATTAACCTGATTACCCCAAAGTGCACAGACTATAAATTCAGGCAATGTACACCTCTACTCACTTGAAATAGTTATTTACGCCAGAAACTCTGCCTCTGGACAAAAAAGGGTCTAAGTGTTTATCGAATCCATGGTCGTTAGATCTTTTTGTCCTTATGACGGTAGAGCTGTTTGACCAATCAGCGGCGGTAAATCGTCTGTGATCGCTATATCCAGACTAGCCTGAGTGTGCATGTATACGTGGGAAGGGTCGTGACCACACACAGTTCTGAAGCCTGGGAAACATCAGAAAGATATAAAACTGCCAGAGCAGACCTCGCTTAGCCTCCAGCCTCTTCTGACGACCTTTGGCGTGATTCTGTACACCTCTGGGGGCTACGCGGTGGTTAGTTTAATTTGGTCGGTGATTTCACGTTCCTCGCCACGTCATAGTAAGGGTGCTGTCAGATACGGAAGAAAAGGGAAAAGCCCGTACATGCGTACACAGTGGTTAAGGGTCTGACTACCAGCCAGTGGGATATATCGCTAAGTGGTGAATGAGGCGGGTGGCGAGAGGTTACGATCACACCGTGTCACACACATACACACACACACACACAGGGGATGGGTGGCCCACGGTGGGTGTCCTTTGTCCTTTTCCACCACGTATGGAGACGAGAGAGAGAGAGAGGACAAAGATGAGCTGAAATGAATCAAAACACGTCAGTGAACATTGAAAGTGTTTAATCTGAGGTTTGGTCTACAAAAACGCACGTGCACACCTGTTCACAATCCATTGCAGATAAACACGCAAATCTTCGATACAAAACCTAACCGCGCGATTGTACATTCAAATACGAAATTCGATGCAAATCCAACGATATGAAACGTATTGCTTCAAGCGATGAATAAATAATGACGCCCTAGAGACCTGGCTCAATCGAAAACGAATCCCAGCTGCACATAACAAATAAAAAAATGATTCCATTTAAGCGGACCAAACTGAATACATGAAAGGGATAGCTAGGATTATATACTGATGACGTTTTAACTCAGTCAATTCCTGTCGAGATTTATCTTGTGCACCAGAGGCCTCACAAATAAAATAAATAATTTGAACCCTCCATTTGCTTGAAAAAAGCTGCCGTGTAATGGAAAAACACGGAAAATCCATGACATTTCGTGGAAAAAGACCTTTACCAATTACGTCAATGTCTTTCGTCTTCAGATCATCCCCTTTTTCCATGGAATGACGTCATTTTGTGGGAAAAAAGACTGTTACCAATTACGTTTATGTCTTTCATCTTGAAATCATCCCCTTTTTCCATGGAATGACGTCATTTTGTGGAAAAAAAAGACCTTTACCAATTACGTCAAAGTCTTCCATCTCGAAATCATCCTCTTTTTCCCTTGATATGACTTCATGGACTTATTGGGTTGTGCTATTGCAGGGCAGAAAGACTGAAATCAGATGGGTTGCCATGGAGAGTCAGAGGGAGTGGCTACTTGCTCAGTTGTAGGCTACATGTTTATTTTCTTCCACGTTCTTGTGTGTTATAAACGTACACTGGGTTTTTTCCAGAATGTATAATCGATGATGGAACACACTGACTTTGAGTCACTGACGTATTATTATTGCAAATTGCCGGATGTAACATGCGCGTTGAACTCCCTGGCACGGATGGCTTAAAGGCAATTCCAGTCATAAGCTGCACTGACCCCGGGGCACTTAACGTGTATGCATAACGCGCCTGGGGTCAGTGCCGCCTGTTTTGGCTTTAAGCTGGAAGTTCCCCTGAGTAATTCAGTGGTGCTGGGGAGTTTCTGTCACGTGTTACTGAAACCGGTTTGTAGGAACGTAAGACTGTGCAAATGTTGGCGGAAAGTGTAAGCAACGTTGTTTCGCTTTAAGAGCTGTACTAATAATCAGAATAGAGTATTTCGAGCGTACGGGCGCACTCTCGAGCAAATCATGAGTTGGAAAGATGGAATTAGCCCGTTGAAACAAACATCACACAAAACTTGACTGATGAGTTGCGATTGTATAGCTTTCAAACCTTAGAATGGAATTACATTCAGGAACGTACTTTACAAATCAGTCAGGCTGACACATCAGTCGTAGCGTCAGGATTTGCCTTACGTGCCTCTCGTTTACTGACTGATGTCACGGTGTTTCAGCTGAATCAAATATGAATGTGACACGTTGATTGGTTGTTGCTGAGTGTGTGGAAGCTAAACGTGTCACTTGGGTATCAGGGTCATTTGCATACAGTGCATTATGCAAGCACTGTCGAAACCAGTATATAACCTGGTAACAAGGATGCGTTCAGTTTTACCACAAGGGGAAAATTCTACAAAACTACAATTTCTTTGTTAAACCAATATACATCTGTTTCTGCAGTTGAAATACGACAAACAATTGGGCTTTAGCTCTGATGACAATGATAAGGGCGTACAAGATCACATCAGTCCGGCAGCATTTTCTCTCTCCAAAGTTGTGAACTGAACACAGCTCGTATCCACAACACGGAGAAAACCGCACCTAGATATATAGACGACTACAACTTGAAAAGCTAATTTCTGTCAACGATCACGGCAGTTGAGGGGACCTTACGATCACACAGAAGAAGGAGAAGTTTTAATACTGCTCCAAGAAACGCTGAACCTGTAGCAAAAGTTGTTCCGGTGACGATTCTACAGGACATGATTTTTTTTTTTCGCTTGAAACGCAGAAGATGAAAATCGCATTACTGTCAGCTTCAGTTTCTGTGAAACTCCACTGTGTATCAGCAACGGACCTCCGTAGCATTCGATTTATACTTGTCTAGTCTGCGTCTGCACAAACGTGAATAATCACTTTTACTTTTTTTCATTTTATAGCTTCTCTGTTCGTGACAACGTTCTCTTTGGCCACAACAGCACCAGCAGCAGATTCAGCAGCACCAACCACCACCAAACGTTTTGTTAGTTCGTGCCTGTCGTGCGGGCCCAGTTTTGCGCCACAGGTCAGTTCCGGTGACTGATTTTGTTTGAGTTTAGTAATTCACACAGACTTGGCGCTTGTCACCAAAACCAAATTGCAGTCTAGTGGACTTGGACTTTGAACCAGACTTTACATTCTACGCTTCAGCGGGTCGTCCATACTTCTAATACGTCGATCTGGGTGTAGGTAACTGACAAGTGTCCAGTAAGTGTATTGGCATTTCACATTATAAGTTAGGCGAAACAAGCGCGATGGGGTGGAATTACCTGATTTTCATCATTGTGTTCGCTTCACATTCTGAGTACAATATGCCGACTAACGCTATCCAACACGATGACGTGTCCAGCGACACTAATTCATCCAGCGACGGCATTTCATCCGCGGATACTAGTTCATCCGTGGATACAATTTTGTACCAGAACCTTAGTTCTTCGAGTGAAGCAACGCCGTCCAGGAACACCAGCGAATTTGACGACACCGCTTCACCAGGTGATACGAGTTTGAGTAACGACATTAGTTCGTCCATTGACGACAGTTCACTTAGCGCCACCATTTCGCCCAGTGACACTACTCACACTACTTTTGGTGGCAATGATTCGTTCAACGACACGCATTTGTGCAGTGACAAAGATACATTCAATGGCACACCTCTGTCGAGTGACACCAGTTTGTCTGGTGACATCAACACGATTAGAAATACACAATCCCCTGGTGACACCAAATCGACCGGTGTCACCAGTATGACCAGTGACAGCAGGTCATCCACGGACACCACTGTCTACACCGAAACCAGTCCGTCCACTGACAACCATCCGTCCACGGACACCAGTTTGTCAGGCGACACCAGTAGAACATCCATAGACACCAGTTACTTGACCCATATCAGTCCGGCAACTGACACCAGTACTTCAGCTGACGCCACCTCGTCCAGATATGCAAGACTGTCAGGAGAAACAGTCGGTTCGGGAAAAGGCAATGCCACCACCGCTACTTCAGTCAATAGTGCTGCTTCCGAGAACACCGCGCAACAAAACAGATCCTTTGAGTGCACTGAGAGAATATTCAATTCATCAACATCGCCGCCACTGACAGAGAACAATGTTACAAACCCGACATTGCCTAGAACTGTGACAATAACCTCAACTGATCCTGAACATTACGAAATTGATGTATCAGATTGCAGTCCGGGTACGACATACGAATTACACCGCAAATACTGTACAGTAGTTGTGGCGCAAGATCCCAACGTTGGCTCCACTAGTTGTAAGTGGGAAATCAGAATTCAGCCGGGTTACGCGCTAAAACTTACAATACTTCACATATATAGACGGAATGAGGCTGACGTGTTTACGCTCAAAATGTTCGAACAAAGTGGCTCACGCAGACAGGAATCCTGCGTTGTTTGCAATACAAGCAGAAATATACCTGTTTTGTCCTTCCTTTCACACACGGATGCATTGTTGTTCAATTACGAAAGCAGTAATACCACGGGTAAGATATTTTTATACCTTCAGTTTGACGTAATACTTTCTGCCTTACCGATCAATTACACGTTGCCAAACATCTCTGGGTTCCTTTGGTCTCCTGGGTTTGACGGATACAGTAAATACGAAAGTCATTTGACAGTATCACGTAGCATATTACTGCCTGAACATCACATTATATTAATAAGCTTTCGTTCTTTTGATCTCGAGTTTAAAACTAACTGCCGATATGACAAGCTAACACTGTATGGAAATGATGGAATTATCTGGAAGCGCTGTGGTACACAGAGATTCCTTCCCGAAATTCACCGACAGACGCTTCGTTTCGAATTTTCTACAGATTATTCTGTTGAAAAGCTGGGATTCGAGTTGTTGTTTTCAATTCTGCCCGAGTCACAAGAACCAAAGAAACTTAACGATGGCCTGTACAACTGTTCCACAGAGCACTACAGCAGTTTCGAGAAACACTTTCGATGCGACCTGATTCAAGAATGTGCCAGTGGTGAGGACGAGCAAAATTGTTCTTACCCAAATGGGTTGACCTTTGCTGGGCCAAAACACTACAGGATAACCGCCAAGACAAACTACGCTTGGACTGATGCCTTCAGTGAATGCAAACATCGGGGCCTGCAGCTTGTAACTCCACAAACACCCATAGAAGTCGAGGCTCTCAAAAACATAAGTGAATTTACGAATACCTCTCATCAGATTTTCGTCGGTCTGAGAACCGCCGTGGCCTCCACTGCAGCAGTACCTGGGTTGTACAGAAGAGTCTTGCAGTGGTTAGACGGAACCATGTCCTACTACACGAATATGAGTTTGTACGGTTACGATGCCTGTACCGAGTATGTTTCATCTGGGTATTTTAGACTGACGCCTTGCGACAAAACCTTCAATACCGTGCTACTGATCTGTGAGCAAGAGAAACCCACCGTTCGAGAAACTTCAGAATATAGTGTCGTCAGGTTTGCCTCAGTGAGTACAAGCATTGATCACATTCAGAATCTTACGCTGGTTCAGTGTCACAATAATGGTCACCTGACGCACAACTTCCTCTCCTGTGACTCCCGCACCATATGTAGACACGAAACGTTCTTACCTGAATGCACGATATCCAATTTTGGTACCGTTCCCATGTTTACTTGTGACAGCAAAACACAAACAGTGCACTACAGTCTAGTCTGCGACCATCGCCTTCATTGCACGGACGGCTCCGATGAAGACTTTTGCGTATTTCCCCAATGTAAAGCCAGGCAGTGCCGAAACAAGCAGTGTGTATCAGAAGCTGACTGGTGTGACGGAATGCAGCACTGCGTTGACGCGTCTGACGAAATTTGCACAAATTCACATGACTCAGATGAGTTCATTTTTAAAAGGTTCGTTCTTCCTCCGGCGAAGGTGAGTTTTGATGGGAAAGGTAATTATAAAGTGATCGCTATGAACACCTCAGACCAATGTCCAGAGACACATTTCCGGTGTCCTGATGACTTGTGCCTGCCTGTGTACGTGCGTTGTAACGGCGTGGACGACTGTAAGGGACGAGAGGACGAGGCGGACTGCGACACGCACCAGTGTCTTGGCTTCTACCGCTGCAGGGACTCCACGGTTTGCCTTCACGTGGACCACGTGTGTGACGGCCTGTTTCAATGCCCGGAACAGGACGACGAGCTCTACTGCCATATTCCGTGTCCTGACGGGTGTGTTTGCCAAGGCTTGGCGTTTGTCTGCACGAAAGTCTTTCCTGTTAACGATAGTAAGTTGAAGAACCTTCGTTACGTGAATGCTGGTGGTTCTGGCATGGATACTGACGACTTTGCCGATAACGTCTACCTCGTGGGACTGAGTCTCTCAAGGTGTAACTTGCACAGTGTGACGAAGATGACCAATCCGAACTTGCAAACCTTTGACCTGAGCAAGAACGCTCTTACGGTAGTAAATATGACCTGGTTTGGGGGTCTCAAGAATTTGAGAGTGCTGATTCTATCTGAAAATCCTTTGCACAACATCGATAGCGGAGAAACCGCGCAAAGACGTCTACACACCATCGACCTATCTCTCACAAGTCTGAAAATCTACGATGAACAGATGTTCTCAAACATGCCCAATCTCCGATCCCTGAATTTGTCATATGGGGCTTTGACTACAATCACGGAATCTGGTTTCAGTTCGACGCCTGAGCTTGAGACGTTGGACCTGAGAGGATCTCCAGTTCACCATTACCCCTTCCTTATGCTTCACGGCCTCAGTTATCTGAAGACGGTGTACACGGATGACTACAGATTATGTTGTCCGGACGCACTGCCCGATGACTTCGACATGGAAAACTGCCACACGCAGAAGAACGAGATAGCGTCATGTGAAGATCTGCTGAGATCAGACGTGTACCGGGCATCCTTGTGGATCTTCGCCGCGCTCGCGCTTATCGGGAACACAGTCAGTTTTGTCTTTCGATTTTGCTTACAGACCAAAGCCGCTATTTCTCCGACAAGCTTTGATTTGTTCGTTACGAACCTGAGTGTCGCCGACTTTTTAATGGGCGTCTACCTGGCTGTGATTGGTGTTGCTGACCAGGTGTTTAGAGGGAGTTATCTGAGGTACGATGAGGACTGGAGGACGTCTCCTGCTTGCAAGGTTGCTGGGTTTCTGTCACTCGTGTCCAGCGAGGTGTCCGCCTTCAACATCTGTCTCATCACCGTCGACCGCTTCCTCGTGCTGCGCTTCCCTTTCAGCAGGGTTCGCTTCCGGAAGTGGTCCGCCGCTTTGGCTTGTGGAATCACGTGGCTTGTCGGCATTCTACTGGCTGCCATTCCGTTGTTACCAATAACGTCGCACTGGGAGTTCTACAGTCAGAACGGAATCTGCATTCCCTTGCCCATCACTCGGCACAGTTTCCACGGCCACGACTACTCCTTCGGAATAATGATTGTCCTCAACTTCGTGCTCTTCTTGCTCATCGTGGTCGGCCAGGTTTTCATCTTCTGGTCCGTGAGAGC